>CM040241.1:314586105-315006324 GCA_022545495.1 Chrysanthemum lavandulifolium | reverse complement strand
CCTCGGGTAACTTGACAAATAAACCTCATCTATTTACTCCCATATGAAAGTACCCGCATTTGATGTTTTCATTCTAAGATAATAAGGTCACTCAAATACTGAGGGGTTTCAATATTCCTCGTACCATCTAAACAAAAGTAGGCACCAACTACTAATATTGGATGTATTTATTCTAGATTAAGATAAGCTTACTTCTCGGATAAAAACACGCAATCTGCTACTGAATTGAACCCGTAAAATGAATGATTCCGAACATGCAAACACTCTTTAAAGCTACTGAATATGCCGCCTAACTTACTGACCAGGTATGTATATGATTTCACGTGTATTCCAGCCAAAAGCATGTACGTCCCATGGTCATGACAAAAATTACCCATTAATCTTTTCTGAAAAAAAAACTACAATTTTAACCTATAGCAAATAATCAAGTTAACTACTACTAAAGGCCTAATGGTAAGAGTTCCAGGGTTCCAATCTCACTAGGTACACATTCTGTCGTGACAACTGAGTCAAAAACTCAACATTCTGGGTTACATGGATTGGAAAAACCCTCAAATGTCCGTCGGCTTTATATAAACAAGTTGACAGCTCATTATTTAATTATTATCTTTTCAGAAACTTATAAGGGTTCTAGCAAGGAATGGTATAAACAAAGCACCAAATTAATTAACTAAAACTAGAACCTGAACACGTATATACGTCTGGGTGTGTATTTTCGTTTTCCATAAATCAGATCATACCATCAGATCATACCTTAAAGTTTCTTTGCAAGTAGATTCAAATCGGAATAATATCTTGCAAATAAAAGGGGATTTGGAAAAGGTTACTTCGATCTGTTACTGCCAAAATCCAAGTTAGGGTTTTTCACTATTAATTGTTTATTTGGGTGACTTTTAAGAATTCTTTTATGGGTTGTAGTATTAGTATCCTCCTTTACACCTTCCACCCCCTCATATCTATTTTATTGACCGGACAAAACACTTATTTATATTTTTTTTGTTCCGTATATTTTCTCTTTTATTATTTTTGATTTGTCAAACAATCTACATATTAAAACTAATCAAAGAGAGTTTTAGGCCTACCTCTAATTAATATTTTTTCCAAAAATAATAAGTATTGTCGTTGTGACACGTGGCATAGCCGATTTATGAATGCAAACTTCGAAAAAAGAATGACTACAATCTATACTACTAAAAGGAGTTTTTTAATAAACCATTGTAGTTTTAAAACTTAATTAACAAAATGAGTAGTTTTAAAAATATTTAATTTATAATTGTATTTAATTTTCTTTAATGATAAAACAACAGAAAAAAAGGAACGGAGCATTTAAACCCTAAAGACCATCTTCCTCTTCATGCATAGCTATAACATGACATCATATCCTTAACGTGATTGAATCATTGTGACCCGATTGTCATTGTCTTTACCGCTGCTCCATAGACATCCTGTAATTGTTTCTTGATCTCCCACTCAATCAGGTTTGATTCCTCCTTACCTTTAAGCCATATATTATTTGTTTTTTATTTGCCTTCATAAAGATGATGGAAACTGTCATTATGTTTCATTATAACAAGAATAAAGAACTTGCATTAGATAGTCGAAAGGAAAGTAATGAAAAGCTATCTTTTTTGTAGAATGAAATCAGTAATGTACGTTCAAGGCATAATATATTGAACTATTATTTGTTAAAGGATTTTGTAGGTTTTGTTGATAAAGCTTCAATTTATTTTTTTACCAGGTTGTTAGTTTTTCTGAACATGGCATCAAAAGGGGTAATACTATTATGTTATTGGGGTGGTAATATATGTGATGGACCAGAAGGTGTATCTTATAACAAGCCGCCGAGTAAAGCAATCAATGTTCAACGCGGAATAAAGTTTAATGAACTTATCAACCAAATCCATGTTGCTACATCTATCGATAAACAAGCAAACTGTATTAAAGTGATTTGTAGATACCCGTCTGGTTTTGGAAAGATGATGAAATACATTCCCCTCCCAATCACGGACAATAATGACATTGAGATCATGTTTCAAATACTTAATGTCTACCAAGAACTAAGTGCCATTGATATATACTTAGAGGTTGAAACACAACGCCACTCAAAGATAGCACGCAGGTGTATATTAATCTATATGTCTTAATAACAACAGACCCTTATTGTAGTTTGTATTCGAGTTTACATGTTTGTGTGCCATGAAATTTTGTTCCAGTTAGCATGCATTGATAAAGAATACCATGTTTTGTTCTTTTGGTTATGCTTATTGGAAATTGCTGTTGTGTAATGTGAAAGCTGCAGTTAAGTATTACTAGTATTTTCATAGTTTAGCTATACGGAATGGAACATGTTTTACCGTTATATGGCTTTGGTTCAGCTGGTCTGCAAATATATGGATGTTTCGGACAGTGGGCTATAGAGTTATATGGGTGTTTATGACAGTGGGTCTGGAGTTACATGGGTGTTTGGGTTGGTGGGTCAGTTCTAAGTCTGTCATGGGTGTTCACTCGTATGATTGTTAAATGATCCCTGCTGTAGGAATTGCATATTGGGTTTGTTTTAGCTTTAAAGGTTCATGGGTTCAGTTGGTATTGAGATAATGATGGCTTCTAGGAGCATGTGACAGTTTTGGCATAAGACAGTGAATAGAGAACATCATATTAGAGAATATGTACACTTTATTTTATTGCTTCTGTGATGGATCAGATGTGCACAAGATGTTTATTTGGGTGTTTGGCACAAGTCCAGTAGTAGTTACTGGTTCAAGTTCTTAATTGGTTCAAGTTCCTATTGCTTCTTAATTGGTTGTAACACCCCTTTGTATTTTTTGTCTTCACTGGTTCAAGTTCTTAACTGGGTTGCCTTCAATATAAAAAATAATGCACCTCGTGAGTCGTGTGATGAAAATACTAAAAAGCTCACAACACATTTAGGAATGCAACTGTCATAAAAAAAAAAAAAAGAAAGAAAAGAAACTAATAAAAAAGAAAGAAAAGAACTTGATAACTAAGTTGACATGTTAGACAACTACAATGTCAATTAAAGAACATGTATTTCAAATATAACATACTATTTTAAATATTTTTAAAAGTACTCACTTTGCTAATTAAGTTTTAAAACTACAATGGTCAATTAAAAAACTCCTACTAAAAGATAGGTCATAAGAATTAATTGGTGAGTCTTGTGACTTAATGACTTCATGAAACATCCATTCGTTTTCTTTTCTATGCGCATAAAGCCATTGTGATAATTGAGAGTATTTAATATAAACTTTTCATTTGTTTTTGGTAGTTACAAATTCATAAACCATTATCAATATGAGTTATAGTTACGTCTCTTTAGCTTTCATAAGTACAACTTAGAAACAAACCATAGAATGTCAGGGAATGGATCTGAAGAGTTATTGAAATGAGAAAAATGAGAAAAAATACTAGCCATATATTTTAAATAAGGAAGGAGAAATAATAGGGAGATGCATATATTTTTGTAAATGCATCTTAAAGTTGTGGTTGTAGTTTCTTCTCATCTTTCTCATCTTAATTATATTTCTCATTTGATCCCTACTCTAGAATGCTAATTTTACTAGAGTAAATTGCAAAATCGTCCGTTGATCGTGACTTTGTTTGTGCGCTTTTGTATATAAAACATTTTATATAAAAACATTTTGAAAAAAAAAAAAAAAAAAAAAAACGTAGGAATTTTTTATTTTTATTTTTTTTTAATTCGAAAAAAAAATTGCAAAAATCGTCCTTGTGGTTTGAAGGATGTGTGCTGCAACGGTGGTTAGTCAAAAGGGCTAAAGTGTAACTACTAACGGAGTCCATTTAACGGCAGTTAAGTCAAAGGACCAAAAGCGCACCAAACAGTGCAGTCAACGGACTGTTTTTGCACTTAATGAACAGTACGGACGAAATCTGCAATTTGGCTAAACCACGAGGACGATTTTTGCAATTTACTCATTTTACTAGTTTCCTATAAAATTGATGCTTATGAGTATAATTGTTTTATTTGCAGGACTATTTGGAAGATTATATGCAGGTACCCCAAAAACCATAAAACACTGGGCGACTCGATTACGTGCATGCGATTTAGTGGCCTTCGTTCTCTAGTCATTGAACATATACCAATGATTTGTGCTCTACTTTCGTACAACTGCATATTAATTTACATGAACATGACGTTCCTATATATCTATTGTAAAGTGTTACCGGTTAACAAAATCCTAAGCTAATTGGAAGGGGTGCGATGAAGAGATGTTGTATATTTATGTAAATGCATTACCACGGTATGAGAAGATTAGACATTTGTTAGTAGTTTTGTTTTATTTTGGTGTCTTTTGTTGTGGTGCCCAAAAATTATATAAAGCTTTCAACGGCTTTTAAATTATTATCATCATAAATATACATCATAAAAAGATTAATTTTGCAGCTTACACCACATCGATTGCCATGTTTGTATAAAAACATGTTCTTTACTCAAAGTAGATTGCTTTTGTGTTTATATGTAGAGACAACAACGACACTTCTAAAATGTGCCTATCTTATCCTGATTGTAAGTACCACAAATGTAGAGTATATGTGAGATAATTTGTTTTCGAATAAAAATGTATGAGTTTTGTGTAGATTCCGAGAGAATCGGATCATGGTTTGTAATGTTTTATGCATCGTAGTTGTTCAAAACAATGAACTAAAAATTTGATCTTGGGATTTAGTTTTACTCATTCGTGCTTGGTAAGTGGTAACCAAAAAATTGTAGATGTTACTTGGATATATTATTGGAAGAATGCATTACTTGGTATGAATCTCTTTTTGTATCAAAATACTCCATGTCGATGCATGCAAATATGCAATCATGCTTCCATGCATCATCACGCGGCTTATGTTTTGCACGCATATCTTTTAAAAGTGCTACTTATATGTAAATCGTGATTTAGTGTGAAAAAGCCAAAGTCATGTTATGAGAATCCAAGCAAGCCACACATATAAGGAATCAAAAGAATAAGTTATCTACGTCAATTTTAAAACAATGTTAGCTAATTTATGATTCTTTTTCTGATCCACATGAACTCTTTTTTAAAAGGAGCACCTCTCATGCTATTCTTAAAACATGACACGACTCGGGTTACAGTCGAAACATAAGAACGTTCAAGTACACTAACAGGCCTTGGCCAAACCCATTTAGACCAATTAGTTAAACATTGTTCAAAACTGTCACAATTTTAGTAGCACTTCTTTGATCGTTGGTTTCTTTCGTTATAACTTTTGATATATAAAATAATTAATTCAACATTAATAATTATATTAAGGGTTTTGCTAACATGTGTCCACTAAGCACATCTTAACGTGTTAATAAAAGGAATGTTTTAGTTAATTTAAGTTAAAATTATGTTCAAATATGGTAATTTATCAGTTCATTTAATATACTAGCCGGGTACCCGCGCACAGCGGCGGCGATAAGTATAGTTATATGTGTTTGCTTACCCGTTTAATGAATTTGTTTCACAACACTGAACGTATATGTGTTAGTTGTAAGTGTTTGTTTGGGTTACCCATAACTTTCTGTAGCTTTCGCGATATCATTATTCCATATAAAATACCCGCAATCTCTTACGCGTCAAACACTACCCCAAAAGTATATGATTTTGACGAATCAAGATTATATTGATTGAAATAAATGAAATAAAGGTTAAAGTTGTAAAATTTGAATTAAAATAAAATAAACCAATTAAAAATATAAAACTAAAACTTATAAAAATATATCAAAATGGATGTTGAATTAAAGAGCATAAAATTTTAGAAAATATGATAAAATTAGATTATAAAAAATAAGTAGATAAAAGATATTTTAATTAAAAATAAAGATGAATTTTAGTTGAGAAATGACACGTGTCATTTTATAATTGGAGCTCTTTATCTTAATTTTTAGTGGTTAGGAGTTAGGTTTGGAGTTTGTTAGAAGTTAGGCTTGGGTTTGTTAAGTGACACATGTCATCTCATGATTGAAGCTCCTTATCTTAAATTTTGGTTAGAAAAACTCTTTCCATAATAAGCAAGTAAAAAAGTCTGAATTTTTAAGCCTTCTAATTTTAGAAGGCCTAAATGCATTATAAAGTAGTATAGATATCAAATGCATTTTTTGATTAAATAAGAAAGTTTGTGTTTATTAATTACATGTTAAAGTGGGCATTCGTTAGCAAAAACCTAATACTAAATATAAGGGATATAGCCTTAATACCAAGAATCAACTTCACCTCAACGAAATCAAATATGAATTTTTTATCGAAAAACAAAACCGGTACATCGCACGGGTCTGAATAACTCGTACGTATTAACTGCATTGACTTGAATGTTTCATATCTAATCTAAACTATTAGTTGTTCGAATCACTGTACATTATTGCACTGTTAAGTTACATTTCCGTGATACAATGTCACATTCTTTTTTTCTGTATACAAAATATTTTGGATATAAATATTTATGTTTAATCTCTTTTGTTAGTCACATTGCAAGTATAAGTATTACAAAATATTTATTTTATGATGTCCTTTAACCGGAGATAGTTTATTGCTCTACATATGTTGAACTCTACATGTACCTTGATTGTTCTTTTGGTAATAGCATGCTTGAACTTGAAGATGCGGAGTATGATTTAATCATTCACTGGACTTTATCAAGTAACATGTTCTCATGCTCTTAATTTGTCCAATGTAGGATAAGTAGTTTAGGTAAGCACTCCCAAACACTCCGAGTTGATCTAAGCTCTTAAGTCACTGTGTTATTTCATTTAAATGGCGAATAAGAAACGACACTTTGATGCATTCTTAGGGCCTAACTACTGATAAAGAGAACGTTAAGGAATTGCGTACTCAAATTTTAGCTTATAAGGGATGTTTTCTAGGTATCTCATTAGGCAACGAAAATACCCTTGAAACACTTCAAGCAGGTATGAGGGCATGTGATTGATACACTTATAAGTAAATGGTGGACTTTTTAATATTCCATTAAGCAGAGGTATATGTTGGTTTGTGGGAGTTATAAACACACGTAAACGACTAGAAGTGTGTGAGCCGATGGGGGCACACACGATAAACACGAGTATACGTGTCGAACGTTAATATATACTTGAATAACATTACCCGATATGCATATTACTTGACCCGATCATAGCTTACGACCCATGGGCTGTTTAGCTAGTTAAATGGGTTGGTTTGGTGAGTTGCCTTGGGCCTTGGTTCTCCAAACGATCGGACATAAAGTATGTGGGTTTGCTTGGGTTGGTAACTTGTTGACCAAGACTAGGTGACCTAGACATGGGACAGTTGTGACCTATATAAGCAAATTCATTCACCTCACAATGTACGACATATCACATCCCTAAACACATCACTAAACCGATTCTTTTTCGACTTCATATTCCAATGAGTAGTTCACATGATCGACTATGGTTCTTGGTTGTTTTGATTCCTAAACTTGCATCAATCTCTTTTGATTCAAGTGTTTAGGTTTAAATCGTTTAGTGATTACTTGATTCATGTTCCTCTTGATCGACAGCAGCAACATCAAGTGATAAAGGGGTTTTCTGGTTTTTGTTCTTCTCGGATAACAAACTGGAAAGGATATCGGACCGATATCGGGTATTGCATGCACTTGGTTCATAAATATACATTATTGCATGCACTTGGTTCATAAATACTTTATATGCAATTTGGCTTGACCCAATTGACAAGTATTTGGTCAAAAGAGAATTAAGTTATCTATAGAATTCTGACATAGTTTCACAATTCTAATAACTCATAGGATACCACTTCATTATGGTATGTCTAATGTGTTAGATCAAACCTTATTCTTATTGTTTGGTTTATGATAGCTTTAATTGCTCTACCTCCAAAACATATCAAGGTTAGAAATTGCGTGTGTCATGGATACACTCAATATAGTTCAAACCTAGAAGGTATTCAAGACGATCTATAACTGAAAACCCTAATTCATTAGGGATTTGAGGTTTTTTCACTTAAACCAATTGAATCCTAAATCCTTTTGGGTTTTTGAGTTTTCTACACTTCCTAGCTTGAAGATTGTAGTTTTGGTGTTCTTCCTAACTTGACGACAAAACTGTTGTTAGAATTTTTTGGTTAAAGAGTGATACTAAATTAGAGTTTTTCTATAAACCCTAATTTGAGTTGTTGGAAGGAATTCCATTATGTCTTGATTTAAGTTCTGAATTTGTTAAAATCTTATGAAGCATTTTATTAACAAATCTTGAGATGAGAACTTAAAATGTATTTTGTGATTCTCCATAAAAGACAATTTATTGTTGCTTAAATACTTAGTATTTAGAGAATTGTCTCTACTTACAAAAGTAAGTGGGAGTATATACAAATCTCAAAGTTATTTGAGAACAAAATACTTAACCTTCTAAAATGCACTTATTAATGTCATACTAACGTTAAAACATGAAAATGTCAATCAAGTATAATGATTACTCTCATTCATAAATCGAAAGGATGCTCATCACTTGAGTGATATTTTATATCAATCTTTGAGGATAAAAGTTAGAAGATTATAGTAAATCAGCTAACTACTAAAATATATTATCATATCTTGAATCTGATAAATGTTTTAGAACTATGAACGATAAGATGCAATCCTTTAAAGACAAATCGAGTTTTGAGCTTGATTGTTATTTCGCCTAACAAGTTAACCTATGAGGTTGGAATGATTTTCTTTTGAAGAAAGACTCACAAGGACAAAATTGTATACATATTAATGTTTGGCATTTTATAAGAAGTTTTTAATCATACTTAAGCAATTGACTGTGATTAAATTTTCTTATATAATACATGCATTAATTATATAAAGATATTTAATTGTCATACATGTGATTTGTATGTTGAATATGACAATTAGATTTTATAACTCTTTCTTTATGATTACCTTTTGCGAGGACGGTGTGTAATCAAAAGGGTTATGAATCTATATTATCTTTATGTAGTATACAAAATTTGAGCAATCCATATTTTGGATTGGATCATGCATCTAAGAGCTGAGATCTTGAATTTAGTTACAGTACGATTCTAATTGAATTAAGATAACTCTTGAGTACATCTGACATTGAGTGGGAGCAATGTGTTTTTTCTTAAAATTTATATGTTGAAGATATCATTCTATTTAAGCTAGATATTGATCCTTAAGCTTGGAATGAACTTCACTTGGAATTTAGGGAATAAAACAAACAACCTTGGAATAAATGTTTATTTGGAATAAACAAATGCGGAAAATTAAGTCTGACACAAATGCAATATATCATTTGAGCAAGTCTTAAAATGGTATATTTCACTTGGAATAATTTACATGGATGGAAACCTTGTGTTGTTTTAACTAAGGATTCATCATGTATATATTATATTGTGTATAAGACTAGTTGTTGCTTTTGTACAAGTACAAAATAAGCTGACAACAACAATATCTAATTGAGAGTGTTTAGATTATTGTTTTTATAAATGTTTACGAATTATAAAGCATAGTGTTGTATAAGTACAAATAATGCTAGAGAATTATTAATACTAGTTGTAGTAGGATTTCATCTTTTTTGATAAATCTGCTAACTAGTCATGCTCAACATAGAGCATTGTTGCATTACACATTAAAGAATGAGAATACTTTACACTTTTAGAAAGCGTGAAGATGATGTCGTTATGTTGTTGACTTTACTACCTCATGCAAGGTAAGACAACATCTCCATACTATAATTCTTGCAATAGTATGAGCATATGAGATAAGATACTCATCTTATATTTCAAATCACTCACTATATGTGATATTTGAAATAAGTATTCGGAAAGTTTACTCAGATAACTATTTAGTTTTTCTTGTAAAAGAAAGGTTGATAATGTTGGAAACATTAGGCTTCAGCTTACTAAATGAGTTTCATGCATATCTGTTTTAGTATTTGGATAATTGGGATTGATAGACAATTTTTACTTTATGATGAATAAAGATATTTGGTATTTGTTATTCATTCATATAATAATTGTTATCCTATATTTGCATGTTTAATCCTTGAATGATTTTATTATTCTAAATATGTCCATTGTCGGTTAACAATATGGGAATATTGTTATGATAAGGCAAATGTGAGTGTTGGTTATAATTCTAACGAGAATTGGATTGTTCCGCCAAACTCACATGTATTCACTAGAGATGCATATTGGATTCCCAACTTTCAAACATTTACTTTTGGATCCTTGTCATAAGTAAAATATTGAAAATGGTTTGTTATCTTCATCCTTAGACTTGAGATACAAGCAAGTTCTCGTATGTGGATATCATTTTTGTAAGTATACGCAAAACGCTATCCGAACAAGGTAGTTATAAAAGCTATATTTCGGAGTGATGAGGCAAGATCCACAACACTTGTAGTCAATAAAGGATTTGTTACTCCACTTGATATGTGCGAGAAAGATACCATGGTGCCTCTCAGTTTAAAAGATAATTGTTCGCGGAACCCAAAGGGTAATGCAAGATGATACTTGATTACATTTGGTATATCTAATTAAATTCTATAACGAGATTCTAAATGGTTAAACTATATGGAATGATTTAAGGTCCATAATCCATGGTTTAACGGTATCTATAACAAAGGATGATTAGGCAAGACATTGAATGACCATGCTCTCGAGAAACTTTAACGAAACTATTCCTCGGACACTTTTAGTTAAAAGCGAGTGAGAGCGTTTGCTAGGCGTTTCCGTCGTTAGTTTTGTGTGCAATTCGACACACCAACTCCCAAGTGGGAGCTGTTGGTTTGTGGGAGTTATAAACACACGTAAACGACTAGAAGTGTATGAGCCGATAGGGGCACACACGATAAACACGAGTATACGTGTCGAACGTTAATATATACTTGAATAACATTACCCGATATGCATATTACTTGACCCGATCATAGCTTACGACCCATGGGCTGTTTAGCTAGTTAAATGGGTTGGTTTGGTGAGTTGCCTTGGGCCTTGGTTCTCCAAACGATCGGACATAAGGTATGTGGGTTTGCTTGGGTTGGTAACTTGTTGACCAAGACTAGGTGACCTAGACATGGGACAGTTGTGACCCTATATAAGCAAATTCATTCACCTCACAATGTACGACATATCACATCCCTAAACACATCACTAAACTGATTCTTTTTCAGCTTCATATTCTAGTCGAGTAGTTCACATGATCGACTAGGGTTCTTGGTTGTTTTGATTCCTAAACTTGCATCAATCTCTTTTGATTCAAGTGTTTAGGTTTAAATCGTTTAGTGATTACTTGATTCATGTTCCTCTTGATCGACAGCAGCAACATCAAGTGATAAAGGGGTTTTCTGGTTTTTGTTCTTCTCGGATAACAAACTGGAAAGGATATCGGACCGATATCGGGTATATGTTAAAACAGCAACTTGGCTGTTTGGAATTCACGAACTGATTGCATGCATGTCATGAGTTTACTAGTTTGATGTATTAAAGTATTATGTCACATGGTGATTGTTATTAATTACGTTCTCGACTAGCTTCTATATCGAACGTATACATTATCGGGTTTGTGTGTGATACTCATTGAGGCATCTATTTTAGGTGCTAATTAAGTTTCGTATTGGTTTCTTGTTCCGTTAATAGAGATCAATTGTCAAGCAAGGTTAGGGTTTCTTTTATCCCTTTTAATTAATTAATATTGTATTAATTATTTGTTTATTAAATATGTGCTTAACATAATTGCATTAACTAGATCCAATATCCGCTGCGTACTCGTAGAGGTTACTGGTTAACTTGTTCTAAAATCCCAACAGTATACATGCGTTGAGTTATGTTAAATACTGAACCATCACCTTAAGAACTTAGATCGCTAATGTTATTACTAATAAAAACTCTTATTGGGATTATTCATCATAGTGTCAGAAACTAATTTCAGTCCGAAACTTGTGTTTCCTTAGCTTATACTATTAAAAATTGCGACATTCCCTGTTTGTTTTTAAGCTACGTTTTCTGAAGTCCATGTATTTCTCTAATGAACTCTTGTGCTTTTAATTCATAACTAATTGTTTTATACAAAACTTCGACATGCTATATAGCGACGTACATATTAGTTTCTTTTGTCTACTTCTTTAGCCATTTGAAGCTTGGTCATTAATTTGACTAGAGTTGTCACTACATGGTAGTAGTCGTCGGCATATGATAAGGCCGTGGCGCTAGACAAAGTTTGTCTTAGCATGTTTATGGCCACTCTCAATGAGGGATATCCTTTGCATATGAAGGTTTGTATTTTCTATTTCTGTGATGAAATTTAATATAAGAGATATGACATATAAGCCTAATTAAATAGACCTAATATAGACCTACAAATTTTATTGGTTCATTTGTCCACATATTTAATAACTAACTCAACCTTTTATATTTTCACTAATACACCCTTATAAAATATTAAATAAATCTAATTTTCTTTTATCTATATGTTGCATTAGGTCTTCGTCTA
The DNA here is from genome assembly GCA_022545495.1 of Chrysanthemum lavandulifolium. Lineage (NCBI taxonomy): Eukaryota > Viridiplantae > Streptophyta > Magnoliopsida > Asterales > Asteraceae > Chrysanthemum > Chrysanthemum lavandulifolium. Next base: position 314,993,820 of record CM040241.1, on the reverse strand, counting down.
AATTTACGCCATCACGTTTTTACTTCATTTGAGATAGATTATACTTGTTCACGTTTTACTTCATTTGAGATAGATTATACTTATTCACAATTTAGTTCTACTAGTATTGTATTGCTAGGGGAAAAAAAGTCATGCAAGATATAAGTATATGTATTATTTGATTGACTCAACTCAAAATCGAGTAGATGGCATATTTTTTGTTGTGTAAATTGCATATTTTTTAAAATATTTCATCCATCTAAAACGTTAATTGTACCCATTGGTGTTTGAAATATTATTAGGTATATGTCATGAGTAAAACAATAGTATACTTCTAGATTAGTTTTTTGAAGTACGGCAATTATAAAATCAATGATGCCTTTAACAATAGGAAACAATAGAAACGTTGTTTAATTCTTTTGTGCAAAACTGGAATAAGATGTTAGGAATGATACTGATTCAATAAAAACAAGTTTAAAGAAAATAAATAAATTTATACCATAAAGTATGAAGTTATTAAGAAGGATATAGTGGTAATACTTTAAATGGTTGTGTTAGTTACTAAATATATGAGCAAATGAACCAATGAGATTCGTAGGTCTATATTTAGATCTTTTTAATTAGGCTTAAGTATCATTTCTCTTGAACTTATTTATACACTCTACTACTCAGCTCGGTAAAATAAGAACACAACCTAACCAAGCTTAACTCGAGCCATGGTCTATAACTAAAATCAATGTTCTAAAAGGCGTAAGGCGTGGCAAGGCGGCATAGCCACGCCTCAAGCCTTACGAGCTTTTGCGAGGCCTTTGCGTTTCTTAAAGCGTGCATAAGGCGGCAAAAAAATATTTACAGATTTATGTATATAATTTTATATCATTTTTTAAGAGCAATTTCAAATAATAAAGCCCAAATCCCAAATAACCAGGCCAAAATACGAGACCCAAGTAGGAATTAAGTTTTAAAATTACGAGACCCAAGAAAGAAATAGCCTAAATACTAAAAATTCAAGCCCAAATCCGTAAATCCACTAAATGTTTCTAAAAATAGCGCCACGCCTTACCAAAAGGCGCGCCTTTTTATGCCTTTTCGCGCCTTATCCCACGCCTTTTCACACGACGCCTTGACCTCGCGTCTTGGTCCTTTTCTTGGCGTCGATGCCACGCCTCGCGTCTTGGCGGCGCCTTTTAGAACACTGACTAAAATACAACATAAGCCCAGATACTCTAACCAATAAGCCCAGCTAACTCTAATATAACATAAGCCCATGGTCTACAACCTAAAATATAAATTTATCGTTCTAAAAACCAAAAACCCTAAGAAGGTTTGGTAGTCACTATCAGGTAACTCTCTTATTTTATTCCCTTGATGATGCCAATTAATCCTTATCTAAGTTTTGTTTTCTCCATCTTCCATGTTACCTGTTTCTTCTTTCATACATAGATGAACATAATCATTAAATACTTACTTTAATAGTTTTGCTCATATTTTGATATTCAGCTTTTTTGAGTATATGCGATTTGGGAATTCATGCATGTTAAGTAGTTTGAATAAGATAGCACTGATATTTTGGTTTGTTATGGGCTTGTATATAAATCAAACATAAAATAAAATTTGCTTGAAGCTGGTAAACTCATTAACCACTTGTGGTAAAATCATTCTGGATATGAAAGTTTTAACTCTGTTTACACTTTATTTTGGTACAAAAGAGTCAGGGCCGTCTCGTGGATTTCAGTGGCCCCATGCCATTACCACAAAGAGGCCTCAAACACACACATAATATACATATGTATAAGTAATGCATGAATTAATTAAGCTCGAGTCTCATATTGTGTTCATATATATAATAGAAGTGCATGAAATTTGGTGGCCCTCGTCAAGCGGTGACCCCGTGCAATCGCACCTCTTGTACTCCCCTAAAGCCGGCCTTGAAAAGAGTATTCAGAGTTCAAAATTCTTAGTAGTTGTGGTATTAATCAACTTTAATTGTTAGACTAATATATAATTTATGATTTTATGATTAGAATTTGGCCACCCATAACATAAAATGACTATAGCTCTAAAAAAATCTAGCTCGACTAGTTGAAGCCGCTGTAAAACAAAATGACATGAAAACACACAAATAAAACTAAACCCTGATATAAAACATGAATAACAAAAGGATATTTGAACAATCTTTTAAATATAAAGAATATAAAATAAAACGTAAAACATGTAAAAGAACCAACGTAGTTAAAAGAGTTAATAATTTTTACTTCTACTTTTTACAGTATTAGAATCAACTTACCACTTTGCCCTAAAACATGCCCACCAGTGGTTAAAAGTGTTGTCAAGAGGATATATATCATTTCCAGTTAGAGGTGAAGCCGTGAAAGAAAAAAAAGCATAGGTAATACCAGTTTATTCTACTGTAGTTTCGAGACTAGAGTAACATTTAACTCTAACTGACTAAAGCTCCATGGATACTAAACTGAACAGAACCACACAGGTAATCCAAACCCAGTGGCCACGAGGAGTGAAGCAACAGAAGACCAAGTTTCACAATCCTTAGGGAGACTTGGCCATTCGTTTGTTATATCTGTCACATGCATTTGAATAAATCTTTAGAAACGTTAGTCCGTTAGTTGCATGCATGAGTTTCATTCCATGTTCTTTGTTTGTTGCATAAGTTTATGATAGCTAGATGTTTTGCGTTTATCTATATCTATATCTATATCTATACTATTTATAATGCAAAAATAGTCAATCTTGAAAAGTGAAAAAAACTTAATTTGGTCAAACATGAAAAATGAACACACTTGAAAGCTTGTGCCATTTAGAAAGTATTAATTGACTTTCAAACTAATTTAGGGAACATCAATTTGTGCATTTTTTTCATTTAAAATTTAAATGTGTTTCATTTGTAAAATTGAAAATATTATAGTCTTTTAAAGAGTTATAAAACACGAAAGAACTAAGCTAAAGTTTGAAAATTGATTATGGGTTGAACCGAGTTTCAAAACATTATATTTAATCCTTAAATCCTCAAACTTTAATTATTTTTCGTTTATAACTTATATAATTTTTTTTTATCACTACAACTATCTGCTGCTATAAAATCCCGTTGCTATGCACGGGTACTCGTCCAGTATATATAAATTGTAGTTGGCAAATGAACAAATATAGAGAAAATAAAATTGTCCCAAGTTTTTTTTTCGTACATTATTTTCATTTAGTAGCTTAGTTAGATATTGGGTTCTCTAATTTGGTAGTATCATTCAACCTTAGATTTCAAGCTAGGCTAGGCACTTGCAAAGCCAATTTAAGGTATGATCTTTGTTTCACGTTACTAATTTAGTGCAATTGAGAGATATGATCATATATGGAAATCTGTTTGAGTACGGAGTGTACACTCATTAAGTCAATGAATATCTCTGACAAAACTAGTGAGTTATAGGAGTCTTATGGAAATCGGCTAAATGATAAGTGAGTGGAGCCCTTTCATTGAGTTTAACTTTTCATCAATTGACTATGTTCATTGAGTGACTATGTTCACTTAGTTCGTCTTCATTGAGTGACTGATTGAGAAATATTGAGCTGATGTTTAGTGATGAAATGTAACTACTTTAACCTATTTAATGGACATTTTTAAAGTTGCTTTAATGACCTATAATTTATTGATTGTGTAACTACTTTGACTATTAAGGAGGAACATTATGTGGAGTTTGATTGGCCGATTAATTCTCATAATTTTTTTTATTGTGTATTCTATATATAAGAGAAACATTACACTTGAGATTATATACAGAAACTGACACACTTAGTAGTAAAAAAGGTTCTTATGTTTGTGCCTAAACCAAAAACCAAACTTTGTGTTATCCCTAAGAGATATTTTTGTTACCCAAGCAAATAGGGTCGAATTGTTTATTTTGGAAAATGATTACACGATTCGTTGACGTATCCTGTCATTGATTTCTTTATCCTGTTACACACAAATACCCACCAACATTTCATGAGTGAAAAAAGCACAGTTTTTTTTAGTGTTATGTGGTCATTCTGTTTTCAAGTTGTTGATTTATAATGTTTGGCCATGATCAGTCTCCTAATGGTGTTCGGAATTGCTTGTTTCTTTTTAAGATCAACCTTGTTGATAATTATGCACCAAAGAAACTTAGGCTGAAATCAGCAATCTCGAACTTCTCAAACAACTTATTTTACTCTAAGCTAAGCATACAAGCCTCACAACTTTTCTCCATCCAGGCGCCTAAAAATTATTAAATAATCATAATTTCAAACTACTTAGTATTTGCTTATAAAAACTCCAAAATGTAGAGCACCTTTAAACACTATTTCCTGCAGGCGGTTTCGTTACATTCTTATTATTCAATATCACATTATGCCAAAGACCTCATTAGATACATGTGGTCCATTTTCAATTGTTTTCTGTTTAGCTTATGCAAATATACCAAAAACACATTTTACATTTTTTTTAATGGTTTGTTCATAACACTTGAAACTTGGTGGATGTAGTTAAATCAATCAGACACAATGGTGGTATTTCTGAAACCGGTCCAGCTGAATGTATTTATTGACAACAAGAAGAACAAGGTAATGTTTGCAGAAGCAGATGAAGAATTCGTTGAAATTCTTTTTAGTTTTCTTACTTTGCCTCTGGGAACGATCGCAAGGCTCTTAGCTAAACATGAAGACCCAATGGATATAAAAGTTGGAAGTTTCACTTCTTTGTATCAAAGTGTTGTACATCTTGATGTTAAACACTTCACTAATTATTTCTGTAAAGAGGTGCTCGTTAATCCTGTGAATTCATCGGCTTATGTTTGTCAGAAGCTGAAGTTAAATTTAGACACTGGTGTCGATGGTAGTCATGGTGGTGTGACATTGTTAAAAGAGAAGAGTTCTTTCATTATCACCGATGATCTCAAGATTACACCTTTCTTGATTGATAAAACCTTTAAATACCTTAATACTCTTGGTGTTGAATGTATCAGCTCGTTAAATCAAACTACCATCCACCTTGGCTTTGAAGAGGTAAAATTTCAGTTATATCATCATGTCTAGTTGTTTAATAAAACCTGTCCATATTAACACTTTGTTTGATTATGTTACAGTTTACGAATCTACTCAAGTGGTCATTATTGACAGATAATGTTCTAACAAATTTTGTGAATGGGGGAAGCATGCTATACCCGTATTCATCAAGCATCACAAACACCAGATTTGGTAACTCTGCTATGCCTAAAACAGTGAAATTATTAGTACAAAAATCAACAAAAAAGTTAATATGTGCACAAGTGGATAACTTTTTTGTGGAAATGCTCTTTAGCTATATAACAATTCCTTTGGGTGCTGTAGTACGATTGACAAGGGATAATTTATCTCCGGTAGTTGGTATCCATAATGTGTACAATAGTATTTCAATATTGGGAGATGGAAATTATTTGAAATCTGATGAGGTAAAGAACTTGCTACTTGATCCAAAACTTGCTAATACTTATCAAAATGTTACTGACTTGCTCCATATCTATGAGGAAACTAGAAATCGAGGCAGTTTCCTCAAAGAACGAGCAACATTCATAGTATCAGATGATCTGCAATTAGCACTTTCTTTACCTGTCTCTACTATTTCAAAATTCTCCGTTGGTGTTCCGGTTGGTGATATTGAGGTTAGGGAAGCAAGCATTGGTGAACGAGAGGTACAACATTCTTTTTAAAATTTAAATATCGAACCATATATGTTGCATAACAAATAAATGTATCTAGTCATTCAAATAATGAATATACAGCTTAATTAATCACGTGATTAATGATTATGCAGGCCCTTTCAATTCTTAAAGCATCCCTTACCTCAACTTCCGTCTTAACAGACTGTCTCAAAGAATTTACAGTGGAGCCAAAGGAAGAACCCTCGACATGGGATTACTTCACTTTGTAATTCATTTTCATGGCTGTGGATATAAACTTAGTTCAGTCTTTATGCAAAAGTATCATTTGAGATACTATAAATTTTATGGTCTAGGCAACTGAATTGAATAACTTATTTGCTCTATGAAATAACTAATTGATTGTTTGATGTGCCAACAAAAGCTTTCATGAAGTTCATCTTTTGTATGCTCTCTAAAATTCTTTCGATGAGATTCGAGTCACTATGTATACTAACGATGTAAACAAGACTATCTTACAAGTTAAATAACCTCTGGAGTATGTGATTACTTTTTCCTAAAGCATCTCTCGTGTCGGATCCCATTAACAACTCGGATCTTGTGCATACATATAATGTGTAAAATAGATAGTTGTACATTATTCATTCATTAGCATCACAATAATTGTGATTGAATTGTTTTATTTATTTCTTCCGCCAACGCCATACTCAAATTTCTGCCGCATTTTAAGGTTAGTCAATCATAAAGGAGTTGAGACAAAACAGCCGCTAATGCTGTTTCGCAGTTTGTCAACACAAAACAAATAATAGAACATGAATCAACATGAAACAAAAAAAATCATGCAGATTCTGGATAATTACAAGACAATTGTGAGTATCGAGTTCCAGATCGTTTAACATGTAAAGAATAAAAGACATTTTTTGGGGGAATCGACATTATATTATAGAATCTAGCGAGTTTCTAGAGAAACAGATGGAGGTTAATTACAGTGAGTAAACAAAACATTTGAAAAAGCAGATTTAGAGTCATAAATCCATTAAGTCCAAATTGGCTTAAATATGTTAAGCAATTAAAAAAAACAAAACAAACAAAACAAACTAGCATTGCTACTCTTCGTCATATGCTTTTGCTGCTTTCATCTTTGTCTTCTCATGCTCGTCCATGGTCTCCTTCATCGCCTTCTGATGCAGATCAACATCTGATACATTTTTCTTCTTTGTGTTGCGTTCGTCTATTGTCTCATCAACATCTGATTTAGATTCAAAACGGATGTGTGTTTTTTGTTTACAAAGAGAAGGGGATTGGGCCATAACGCGCCCTATGGCTTACCCTCCCTGGTGCTCTTACAAATTTAGTATTCAAAACAGTGATGCGTCTTTTCTAAAACAAAGCAATACTGGCAGTTGTAGATAAACTGTTTTACAGGTTTCTGTTTTTAGCTCGTGTCTATGTTTGAGTATTGGGTGCCTAATAACAAGCAACTTAGGCTTTTATTCTCTAGTAACTTGATAGTTTTAGTTTTAATATAGTATAATCCCTAGCTTATAAAAGGTGCAACATTTGGAAAAGGTTTCAATGATAAAGTGACTGTGATAATTAAGGATCATAACGAAATAATCAAGTGTGCATTCAACCATTTCTTTTGAAAATATTGAATTTGTCTCAAAAATATATTAGATACTATCAAATAAATTATGAATTACAATTTTATCATACAAAATTGTTTTAATCACGTTGCAATGCGCGAGAGCAATAAAACCTTATTTAAATCATTCACAAAAGGGCTATTCGTGTATTTGGATAGCACGGATACTGCCTAGCTTAGGCCATCAAGCTGGGCAGAAGTATATTGAATGTTCTTTATGTTCCCAGATCCAATTAGACCTAGGAGGAGCACACAAAACCAAAAACCGAATCGAAACCAAAACCGAAAAGCCGAACCGAAAAACCGCCCCATTTGACAAACCGATGACAATGGTTTTGAATTTTATAAAACGAATGTTTGGGGCGGTTTTGGTTTCATAAGAAAACCGAATCGAGAAAACCGCTACCGCCCCATCTTTTATATGTTTTTATATAATTTAATCTATATAAAGATTTGCTATTTAATTTAAAGATTTAAGTATAAAACTTTAACTAGGAGTGAGCACAAAAACCGAAAAACCGAATCGAAACCGAAAAACCGAAAAAGCCGAAACGAAAAGACCGCCCCATTTGACAAACCGATGGCAATGGTTTTGAATTTGATAAAAACCGAATGTTTGCGGCGGTTTTTGGTTTCAAAAGAAAAACCGAATCGAGAAAACCGCCCCGCCCCCTCTTTTTATATGTTTTTATATAATTTTATCTATATAAAAGATTTGCTATTTAATTTTAAAGATTTAAGTATAAAACTTTAACTATTAAAAAAAATGTGTTGTTTACTATCTATACATTAAAATTTGTTTTATTTATAAATATTATATCTTTGTTTTCGAACAATAGTATTCTTTAAAAATTTCCGCTACAATTCTTGTAAGCGAACAAAAAGTGCAAAGCCGCAAAGACGTGCATTTTATATTTTAGATTGATATTTTGTTGTTTTGTACGCTTTTTCGACGCATTGGATTGCTAGATAATATGCTATTATTGATATTTGTTTAAATATTTTTGCTTGAAAACTTAGAATTGTAAACTTCATATAAGATTAAAACTTGCTTGTTTCCAACTAAGAAAAAACCGAATAAAAACCAAAACCGAACCGATTCAATGTCAAAAACCGAAAAACCGAAACCCAACGGTTTGTAGTTTCCAAAAACTGAAATATACGGTTCGGTTTTTGGTTTTACCATAAAATCACCCCACCCCGCCCCATACTCACCCCTAATTAGACCTATGAAACCTAACTCGAGAACTGATAAACACATCTATATTTTAACATAAAATTAATAATAAATCAATTATTACCTAAAAAGAAAGATTAAATCTTCAAATACAAAAAGTCTCAATTTATCAAAACTAATTTATAGACCACCCATTTACGGGTTTGCATTTGTTTATACCAATTTCGTATAATTTTATCTCGAAAATCTTTGGAACAACGTTAATAAAGCTAAATATATAATATTAAAATAGCACAAACGAGTATTGAAATGTAAAATATAAGCTTTATCTATTATTTAAGTGTAACTTTAGATGACTAAAAGTAAATTAAGATAATCTAGCTAATACTTTAAGTTTAAATTGTTAATTTAGCTAATGTTTTAAGTTTAAAATATTAATTTTATCGTGTTGATATGTTAAAGTTAGTTTTATTCCTGAAATTATATGAATATTCGGTAAGAATTTGAACGAGATTAGTATAAAAGAAAACAAACATATACTTAGTTGGCCTAAAAGTTAAATTAAAAAAATGGGTGACCTAAAAGTAAATTATTTAATAGTTGGTTGGTCAAACTGGGCTAAAGTATATTCAAGGTATAGGGATTGAATTTGCAATTTATGAAGACAAGCAGTATATATATCCCCTTTTATGTTGGTCGATTAGTGTTACCATAACTTGGATAGAAGAAAATAAAGGATGGTCAACATACACCAAAAGCGCATGATGGTGCAGCAGTTAATACAGCGATAACAAAAATGTTTTTATTTCTAGGGATGTAAGATTTTATGAAATTGTGTTTCCTTTTAAAATGAAGCCTTTAAGTATGTCCGAAAAGGTTTGTATGAGTCTCGCAAATGGTTTTGATAAAAATAATGATGAGACAAAGATTTTAAAATTTTTTATACCCATAGTCCTAAAAGTCCCAATGATGAAGAGGGACTCTCCTAATATGGAAGGTAATGGTTGTCTTGCTTCGGTTTTGTAGAAATACATTGAGAATGAAGTTACCACCATAGCAACTCAAATAGGAGAAAATGTCACCTCGAGGGTAAAATTCTCAAAGTCAAAATGGTGAGGGTTCCTTAAGTTCAGGGAAGTGCCTCAGACTATACTGAGGAGGTCTGAAAGACAAAGTAGGTTGCCTTTAAGGTTTAATGATTTTGTTGTTAGTAGCAATGTAAGATACGGTCTTGAGAAATATTTGAAGTATTCTAGTTTGTCTGCAATGAACTATTGTTTCACTACTACTCTTAACAAATCTGTTGAACCTAAATTCTTTTATGAGGCATCTAAAAATATCAACTCGGTTGAGGCCATGAATCAAGAAATTGTAGCTTTACATAGAAATAACATGTGCTAACTGATCTGCCTTTAGGAAGAAAAGCTATAGGCTGTAAATGGATCTATAATATTAAATATAAATCTTCTGGTGAAATGATTAGACATAAGGCTAGATTGGTTGCTAAAGGTATAGCCAAAGGGAAGGCTTTGATTATGAGGAAACATTTAGTCATGTTGTTAAAATGGCAATTCTGAGGTGCTTAATTGGGTTAGCAGTGTATCATAGCTGGCCTTTATATCAATTGAATGTTAATAATGCTTTCATATGGTGATTTGTATGAGGAAGTTTATATGACATTGCCTCCTGGTTACTATGATAAAAGTGAAACTAAGGTTTGTAAGTTGGTCAAATCTTTGTATGGTCTGAAACAGGCTCCAAGACAGTGGAATGAAAAACTTGCCACTACCTTGGTTGAAAATGGTTTTGTGCAAAGTAAAAATAGTTATTCTTTATATGTTAAAGTAAAGATGGGTTGTTTATTTCTATTGGTTTATGTTGATGACATTGTTATTCTTGCTAATAATGCTAAAGAGATTGAAATGTTTAAACAAAGATTTGAAATTCAAGTTCATGAATAAGGATTTGGGTGGTCTTAAATATTTTCGGGTATTGAGGTATTGAACAATGAGTCCGGTATTTGTTTATCTCAAAGGAAGTATTGTCCTGTAGTTGTTAAGTGAATATGGGTTGCTTGCTTGTAAGCCCGCCGCTACTCCTACGCAGAGTAATGTTGTTCGAATCATATTGAAACAGATTCGGGATAAGTATATTTCTAATTTCTTGAGTATTAAAAGTTGGTTGTAAAGCTTATTTACTTGTTCGTCACTAGACCCGACATTTCATATGCGATTCACTATCTTAGCCAAGACACGCATTCACCTCTTCGTCTCATTTTTCTGTTGGATTAAGAGTGTTGAGGCATCTTAAAATGGACCAAGTACAAGTATTCGTTCACTAAAATAATAGTCTTGGCCTTTATGCATTCTATGATGCACATTGTGCTAAGTGTCCTATCACTAGAAACTCTGTCTCTAGGTTTAGTGTTTATCTTTGCAATAACTTGGTTTCTTGGAAAAGCAAGAAACAAGCAACTATATCAAGATCTTTAGCTAAAGCTGAATATAGGTGTTTAGCTTCAACCACTTGTGAAATAGTTTGGATTTGTAAAATTTTGAAGGATCTTTATATAGAGGGCTTGTTTCATGTAAATCTTTATTGTGATAGCGATTCGCTATTGATTCTTGCAAATCTGCTTTTCATTAAAACTAAACATTTTGAGGTTGATTTACATGTGGTTAGAGAAAAGGTTTCATCGTGGTGATTAAATGTGTTAAGTTTCTTCCGATAATAACATTGCGATATATTTACCAAAGGTTTAAATATTTCTCAAGATAAGTTGTTTTGTGAAAAGTTAAACTTGGTAGATATGTTTTCGTGATAAGTTTGAGAAGGGTGTTATAATATATAAGTTTATGGCAAACTTATACTTAAAATGTACAAGGACCATTCCTTTATATTTTGTGTTATGGTTAACAATTTGGCTTTGTTTGTTCTAGTTTACATTCTCTGTGGGTCAAGTGAAACATGGTCATATAAGCCTCATTATCCCAACCCTAGCTCATTAATCCGATTTCATTCTCTCTAAACACATAGTTTCTCTCTCAAAGTGGTTACAAGTCTGTTCTGGTTTTGATCATCTTAATCATCTGGTATAAGTGTTTGGTTAGGATAGTTTGAGAGTATTGTAGTAAGGCATTTTGTATCAATCATTTGTAGTGTGATAGATAGAATCATTGTGAAGGAGACTATCTGATTTCATTTGTATCTGTTTGGTGAGCACACGTTTGTGGACTCATCTTCTTGTATTGTTTAAAGTAATAAAAGATGTTCACTATGGGTAGAGGCGGAGCCAATAGGGTGGTGGCGGTGCTCGCCACCCCAACCGACCAACTAGCCCGCTTTGTAACTATGATTCCCGCAGACGCTTTTACAAAGTGTACAATTCATCACCCGCCAATAAGGCCGGCCACGGCCATGGGCGAAACGGGCGACTACCCAAAGCATCAAACAAATGAGGGGCATCATTTTTGATTGTGTTTTTAATGGACAAAAAACACTTTATAAGCTAAGGAACTTACTATTATTTAAGGTTAAAAAAGCAGATCATGGGTTTTTATCTAATGGGGAAGATGACCAAAATGGTAGATCCGGAGTATGTGTTTGTGTGTGGGTCCAAGTAATACTTTTTTTATTTGTGACTTATATATATGTAAAGTTGAGTCTAGCCCCTTTACTATTTAGTACTTGTCCAAGTTAATGTTAAACTGATATGTGTTGTTCAAAATGTTTGGGTGGAGACAAAAGAGCACTGTAAATAAATGGATAAGTATAACTAATATAATCAAATGAAACTCAACTTTTTAAGGGAAGTGATTTGCACACTCTCAATATTGATTGGCACACTCTAAATTATAGTGTTTTGACTTTTATACCTTTACAGGATGAAATTGTGTAAAAGTGATGTCAGGGTATAAATGTCAAAACACTCTAATTTAAAGTGTGCCAATCAATTTGGAGAGTGCGCAAATAACATCCTTTTTTTATGAATACACAAAGTTTTGACGAGTTATTAGATGTATGTTACTATTGTAAAATAAATAATTACGGCATCCCTTAACTAAAATGTTTGACTTCGTCCTTCCTTTTACGTTGTTCAAAAGCAAAAGTCGTTTTATGTGTCAAAAAAATAGAAAAAAAAGCTCGGCCCCTCTTAACTTGAATTCCTGGCTCCGCTCCTATAGGGTGGTTTGTTGGGTGAATTTTTGTGTTGATGTTGTGATTCTTGATCAGATATGTAGTTTTAACAATTTCTTCTTATGATCAGGTCACACATATTTACAATATGCACTCGTAGAATCATTTTTGCAGCTACCACATACTGTTTTCCAGGACTGTATATCATCTCAGCGTAAATTTATGAATATTAAAACATAATTCATATTCGACTTACTACACTACGAGTATATGATTTGATTTTTAAATTGGTATCTTAAGACATAATACGGCTCCCTGCCATGGCAAAAATTGATCCTGAGATGTAAGTATACGGAAAAGGACTACTATTGCGGTTATAAAACCTGAGCCCCTCTAGGTTTAAAAATGTGAGTCACACGAGCCGCCTTTGCACAATACGATACCTCGTGCATGATCCTACATGATGTCAATTTAATTGCATGTTGTTTTTAAATAAGTTTACGATGATCTACAGTTAATGATACAAATTATGTAAGAAATACCTTGTAGATGATGCAAACACTCGAAGGAGGAGTTGAACATGCCAACATACGACTATCAATACTTAACCAAAGAGATAATGATACATGTTATTCATGTTTGCTCATGAGATGATCAACGTGTGGCATACTGCCAACCGCCGATCATCTTTAGCGTTTAAGCCAAAACCCTAAACACCCCTTGATAAATATAAGGTTGTTGTTTTTAATTGGCTAATTGGGTACCCGGTTAGTTACATATAAAGCGTAAAAACATTTGCTTTAAGAACATACAAAATGAGTAAAATTATTAGACCCAAGTACCTCTAATTATAAAATGCAATATCCACAAATTTTTAAAATTTAATTATCATTTAATTCACTAATTTTCTATGTGGTAAACTAGAAGGGGGGTTGAATAGTTTTACCAATTTAAAACTTCATTTTAAATATTTAGATCGACTTATGTCAATATATTTGGTTGTTTATGTTGGACGTTGATAGATAGATATGTAAACGTGTAATGAAAGATAAAGAGTAAGAAGCACATCACCACGACACAAGTTATTTATAGTGGTTCGCTACAAGGACACCTTCCTTGCCCTACTCCACTCCCGAGTCACCTACTCGAGAGTTCGTAAACACTACACCAACTCCTTATGGCGGAGAAGCCTTCACAACGCCGCTTAACCTTTTTCCCACAAAGCTAAAGAGTTCCTTCACACCAAGGCGAACCACACCTAACACAACGTCGCCTACCCTTTATACGGTGCTAGGCTAACCACCGAGTTCTTTCACACCAAGGAGAACTAATCCTATCACAACGTCGCCTACCCTTTATTAGGTTCTAGGCTAAGCACCTAGTTCCATTACTATGGAGGAACTACTACCCTTCACAATACAACACCTAATATCAAGGAGATCCACTCCTTGTTACAATACCATCAAGGATATCACCATCCTTGGAAATAAATAATTACTTATATGTATAACGATGCACCTTATCGATTATACGACCTAGGCATTCTTTCCAAATGCGACTCGATTTGATTCTTCGGCATCCTTCACAAATGTCTTAGACACAACGCTTGGCACCCTTCACTAATGCCTTCGTCTTGACACCTTTAGCATTCTTCACTAATGCTTTGACACGGATGATGAACACCTTTCACTAATGCCTTCATGTTGACACTTTCAGCATTCTTCACTAATGCCTTCAACCCAACATCTATGGAGAAAGTAAGAACTATCAACAAGAGAACCTTAGTTGTCTTGATGATGATGAAGCATGGCAACTCATGGACTTGAGCTTGCTCGTCTTCAAGAAGTGGTGATCTCGCCTTTAAGAGGAACCTAGAAGATCACACAAAAACAAAAGACAAACTACATAGATCACTTTGATCCGAGGTTAGAGGTTATAATACTTGGGAAGTATGTATGTAAAGTGTTGAGTAGAAAGGAAGAAATGGCTCTCTATTTATAGAGAAAATTCTCTCTGTCCCCGGATCCCACAGATCCTACCACAAGGGATCCGGCTAGCACAAAGCCGTGGATCCGTGAAACGCTCCTCTTTGCCCATGGGTATTTTGGTTATGGGTCATGGGTCATGGGTTATGGGTTGATCCATGGTTTTCTTTCTAGATACAATGTATCTTAAGGATACAATGAACTTGGTTAAGTGGTATATATAAAACCATGGGTTATGGGTCAATACCATTTGCTAGTTTTTACCCATTTTAGTATTTACATATTTTTACCCATTTTAGTATACTTAGTTTAGTATATGCTAACCCAATATGTAAACACTAGTTGTTGTACATATGTATCATAAAATCACTTATCCTTGTTTTAGTGTTTTATGTGAAAATGTAAGTGTGTTAGGAAACTATTAACTCAAATTATTTACGTATTCTATTTGTTTCGTTAAAATGATTTTATGTTTGTTATCGACAAAACATTAGAAGATCGTGAAATATAAATAAACGTTTTACTGACTTATTTGTATTAACAATCTCCTTTTTATTGATGACAAAACATAAAATTATTTTAAGGAAAAGCTAAAATTGTAAAAGTTTGAATTTGTAGTTTTACTTTCTCTCCCCTTTTGTCGAAACAAAATGTGTTAAAAGAAACTAACACAATTTTTATATAAAAACATATGTAAAATGTAAAGAGAGCAAGTGACGGAATGGTACTGCCTTAACTCCCCTTGACGAGTCCATCCTTTGAAAGGGCGCCAAGGACATGACGTAAAATAAACTAATTGTGTTTGCAATTATGTTTGTAAATGGTTGCCTAAGTGACGAGAACGCACTCCCCCTTGAAGATTGAAAAGTTGCAATGGGGTGTCATGAAGTATAGTCAAAAATCGAATTAAGTTGCAAATATTTTTGCAATTTCGTTTGACACAAAGCTCCCCTAGCTTTATGGTGTCAAAATTTTCATATGTATTTTGAAAATCTACAAAGTAAAGGTTAGAAAACAAGAGTATAGTGCATAATTTGCTGCAAATAAACTCAAGTTAGTAGAAGTTTGTGCTTCTGATCCACGGATCCCCGGTTCCTTCTTGGAGGGATCCGCTAGGCATTTTGTGGATCCCGCTATCGGTGACAGCTTCTTCAAGAAGTGAAGATGTGTCAAACAATGCTAGTGTGGAGATAATATATGTGCAATAAAGAGCACAACGCACAAAATAATCAAAACATATAAATGTTCATTCAATAAAACAAGAGATAACCAAGCAAATCTCTCAAACTAAGAGAATGAACTAGGACATACAAGTACCACTAAATACTAACTAGTTACTAGACTTAAAATGCTACAATGTGCATGAGTCTAGGGATGAGTGGACTTGTTGATTTGATCTAACTTTGCAAGAAGATGATTAAACATGAAATGTATCTCATTTCGTGCTTCTTGAACAAATCCTTGAGTGTTTAGACAATTTGGACAATTATTGTCTTGGTTTGAACCCGGAGGGAAATGGATATTTTGAGGAAGCTCAATGTGTGTTTGCGGGTCTTCATTTTGAGAAGTAGGAAGAGGTTCTAAAAATGAGGGTGGTAATGGAACTTCTTCCATATGATCAAGGTTGTTCCTTATCTCCGATGATGGGCTAGTTGGTGTTGTAGGTGGTTCCCTATTTAACGAAAAGGTTGGTGAGTGGGAGTTTCTTTGTGGTGAATGAAATAATGAATAGATGTTTGGGTGAGGGAGAGGCTCATTCAAGGAATGTAGACCATGCTCAATGAATGATGGTTTTGATGGCTTGCTAGAACTAGTCAAGTTTGGTTTTGAGCTAGAGGATCCTTTCTAGTCCGAAAGGTTTGATACTAATCCTTGCGGTTCTCTTGGCCTTTGATGGATGAGTTTGATTGGATGGGGTTCTAGTATCATTATCTCTAGTGGGGATGTTTCGTGGAAGATATTTCATGGATCATTTGACCCTTTTTTGGTTGATCCTAAGGTTGTGGAGTTGTTGCTAAGAGTCTTAGTCATTGTGATGATAATGCTAATGTGAGCTTCTAATTGCTGATTTTTGAAAGGTGAGTAAGGATGGTGCCTTAAACCTAAGGTTGTTTGGTTTATAAAGGATAATTTGAATTAGGAAATTAAATTCTTGTCCACTTAGAGGACTAAGCATGCTCTTGAGGTTTTGATCACTCTAGGAGGATAATTAATGAATGCTAAAATTGGTTAGAGAACCAAAAGGTGACTTGAATTTGAATATGGAAGTCGATTTATGCTTTTCAGATCTACGGATCCCGCGGATCCCTCTCAAAAGGATCCGCCTGGTTAAAGACTAGGGATCCGCTATCGATTGTGGTTTGGGTGAAATCATTATGCATTTGTAAGGTTTATTATTAATGAATTTCGAGGTTTTGACTTAATTTTGAAGTCTTTAGCTGTTGGATATCTTAAATCCTCAACCATAACAAGTAACGGTGCTTAATGATGGTTTTGGCCAAGAAAATTAACCTTGAGTAGTCTAACTATATGTTTGACAAGGATTCCATTTAATTTGATGTGGAGAAATGGTGATAACAAGTCCTATAAGTCAAGTGATGTCCTAAGAGGAATTTACTAAAATCTTTAAAAATAAAAAGAAATGAAAAACTAATTTTTGAGCCTAATTTTGAGTCAAAGATGATTTGAAATCAATTTTCTAAAATTGAAGGATAGACCAAACTAAGTGCTATCGACGTGATAGATAATGTGAGTGTTGGAGCGGAATTATGGTGAGTTTTGACTAGTTGATAAATCAAAATACTTCAAAATATATCCTAGATAAGCTATGGATGAGAGTGAGGTTTTCAACTATTTGAGGAAGACTTAGTTGGCTCTAGTATCTTATGTTTGACTTGTGTGAGGTGATCTAGTAGACTATTTTGATGGAGGTAAATCTGTATTACTTATCAGATGCCACGGATCCCGCGGTTCCCTTATGGGAGGGATCCGGATAGTTCAAATGCTGGGATCCGCCAACTGCAAATCAGAGAGCTTTCAGGAAATGTGCAACTTTGCACTTTTATAGTAAATGCTTCTCCTAGTTGTTTCTATGGGGACTAAATGCAAGAACACAACTAATATCAAAGTAGGAAGAGCTAAAATTCCTAGAATGAGTGGCGACGACCACTTAAGAGGTCGTAAAATCTCATTTTCCAAATACCTAAGTTAGGATTGTTAAGTGCCAAGATATGGCAATACCTACATACTACGAGCATAGTTTAAAGTGTTTACAAACCATTGTTTGAAATTGTTCATCATACATTTGAGTCCTAAGACCTTACCTTTCTTCTCCTCCTTCACTTCTTCACCCGTCCTCCACTCTTTATCAAACTATCTTCACTTCTTCTTCCTCAAGAAATTGGCGAAGCATTTAAAGATTCCTTGGTTTGTTGCCATTCGGTGATTCATTAGGGATGTTTGGCAATTGGTTAATGTAGTCCAAGGGGTCAAGATCGATATTTTCGAGTGGGTTGCTACTACCCTTCACCTTTCTCCTTGCCTCTCCCTTTCGTCCGAGGAATCCGTGGGTGTGGCCACTTGCCTTCCACCATAAACCTTGTTGTTCTACCTCGGTTAATGGTACCATAACCTTATTGCAAAAGCTATGATCAAAGGATTGTCGAGAAGGGTCTAATGCAAAGATGCATTTGGCAAGACGGGTTAGAAGAATTGCATACGGAAGCACCATCTTGTCCATGCTTCTTACACTTGCCATTCTCTTGACCATGTAGTAGGCAAGGTTAAACCGAGTATTGGTCACTAGGCAATAAATCATGAAGCTTAGACATGCGTTGGGGTGGTCCTTGTTTCCTACTAAGCACACCACATTTTCTCTTATCACATCTTCCCATTTCCTATACAATCCATACATTTCCAAAGCTCCATTTGAAAAGGATCCTATAGATCACTTTTGACTTCCTTGTGACTCTTGATGGTGATGTTTGGCATGAACACGGTGTCCTCACCGTGGTTGCTTCCGGGATCAAGGTGTTGTAGATATCATGATTATCAACCATTGTGTGTAGTTGTTCCAAAGACCATTCATTGGACTACATACAAACACCTTGATATGGAACCCCTATAATTCTTCCAAACTCTATAAGTGAAAGACTAAACTCTCGCTCATTGATGGTGAATTCAATTGAGATGGACCCATCATCATTTCTAATTATACCCATTGTCTTGTAGAACTCAAGCACAAAGACCGGGCAAATTTGCTCGTTTGTATCCAATAAAAAATCAAACCCAATAGTTCCAAATACTTCCCTTATGTCGGTATTTGCAAGAAATGATGGATCAACAACTCTACCTTCATGAAAGAGTCTCCTTTCAAGCAACTTAAAGGCTTTCCTATCGTCCGGACTTAATCCATTTTTCCTATGGTACATGGGTATGTAGTGAGCGGTGTCTTGGTAATCTTGTTGCTTGTTGCTTGGCATGATGTTACTAAATAATACAACCACAATGTGGTGTTAATTGTGAATAATAGCCTAGAGGGTTTGATCACAATTTTACTCTCGTCATCTTTGTTAAGTTCAAGAAATGTGTTTAATTTGTATTAACAATGTTAATTCTTTGATTTAGATTATCTTAGAAAACAATGTGGTGACAAATTATGATAAACCCATTTGAACCCAACTCTTTAAAGATGAAGAAATTGTAATCTTTAGAAATCAAGAAATTAAATTAACAATGTAGTGAAGATAGTACTTACACAAGTGATTGTTAAACTTGAGAGGAATGATCAAATTGCTCCTATGAACAGTACCTGGGTTTTTGTTCGTGAGTCTTTGAGGTGAGTATTATTGTGTGATAACGCTACACGCGTCGTTCGGGGTCAAGGAAACTTCCTTTTCTTCGAGCAAGTTTTATAACACCCTAGGCGATGAACCTAATCGTTGTAGTGTAGTAATTAGGTAAGCCACGGGTATTGATATCGCTCTGGGGAATAGGAATGCTAGTAGGGAGTTACTACGCTAAGGTTAAGGTTGAGGAAGATTATTTTTATCTTTTATATTTTATGAAAATGGAAAGGTACGAATCTCGGGTATTGGATTTGGGGGTTGGTATTTCTACCGATTACTCTACTATTATCTAATTATCTAAACTAAGGTTGTGGGAGTCTATGTCTAATTAATGTGTGCTCGTATGATAGTTTAAAGATGTGTTTACTTAGTTTGTATTACTCCTTAATTATCTCCTATTGATGGTTGAGTGTCACGTCTTATTCCTAGTTGCGTTGTGTGTCTAAAATTGTAGGGTATGCTTTCTCCCAACTCTTTGAACTTACCAAAGGGTCTTGTCTACAAATCCACTTAGAGATTATAGACTCCTACCTAAGGCGCTCTTCGGATGGTTTAGCCTACAATCACTCGGTAATCATACTCTAAGGTTCACAAAGATGAATCAAGCATTAAGTACACAACGAATGACCTATCGCATTACTAGATCATTAATCAACTAAGATAAGAAACAACCAATCAATATTTAATAATTAAGTTTCATACTTCCTAAGCAAACACACAAATAAATTAGCCGGATATGGAGAACATGCAAGCATACACACAAATAATCAAAGACATAATTGAATTAATGAAGTAAAGACTTATCTTGGTGTAAGATAGGTTTAAAACCCTAAAATACTTGTACAAGACACCTTAGGTTCGGTTTTAGGTTTTACCCAAAGACTCTCCACACAAAGACCGAAAAATTCGGATTCTATATATAAGATTATAGTTATGACGGCGCCACCTTATGTTTAGTGACGCCGTGTCGCCGCCATTAGGGTTTCGCTTGGCCACGTTAACCTTGCGACGGCGTCACCTTATGTCCGTGACGCCGTCCTCTTCTTCCCGACGCCGTCGGATCGCATCTAGGCCGTCGAGTAGCGACGGCCTACTCTTTCACAACTAGACGCCGCCTCTTGAAAACACGAGTTTTGGGTTCGTCCCGTCACAATAATTTTGGGACGGCGCATAAATAGCACTTTTGACGCCGTCGCTTTATACTTTCAAAGAAGCGTGAGTGTCTCGATTTCGACTTTGGCCATTTTCTTCATATATTCGCGCCTTTTTGTCCAAATAAGTGCCATTCCAAAGATTTTGCCTTCACGAGACCTAAAAAGTGAAAAGGAACGATATTAAGCAATAACGGATACAAAAGTGATCAAATAAGGACTTAAACGACCCTCAAAATGGTACCTTTAAACCTTATCATTGTGGAACATCCACGGTGGTCATTCTTGAGCATATATCGTCTTTCGTTGCACGGATCCCGGATCCTCTCATATGGGATCCGGCTAGTATAAACTTAGGGATCCGCATGACAAGAAAAGTCACCAACAATTCCTTGATAACTTTGGTTTGGGAGTTCTAAAACGCCTAGTGTTTTGGTGTTAAGGTTCTAAATCTTGCGGTTTGAGGTTTTGATGATTTAATACTATTCCTATTGAACGAGGTTCCCTTTTAAAGAATTGGTCTTAATTCTTGAGAAGCTTTTCAAACATTATAATAAAATCTCATTTTATCATAATATAAGAAGTTTCACATGGATATTTATTGACATAGATGAAGTGTCAATAAATCCTTTGTGATGAATAATGATTGGGGTTATCGAATAACCAAGATATCATTATTACGAGTTGGTAATGTAGTCTATACAAATAAGTCAAAAAATACTATTTAGATGATGACTATAATATGAATAACTACTAGAACAATTACTAATACATCATGCAACTAATATTTTAATAATAACAAAAAAGATAAGTAATTAAAGATCATACCTTTGCCAAATATTCATTTTAAGAAAAGAAATATTTAGATGTTTTGTGATCTTCTTGGAATCTCCAGATTTATGTTGTAAGAATACTAAACATTCTTTTTGCGAAAAGAAATATTTAGATAAGCTCTTTTATGATCTTCTTGGTAACTCCAAATCCAAGTATGGATAATGCTTAAGAGAAAATAAAATGTTAGAGCATTCTATCATTGTCCAACAATAAAAAATATAATGATTTTTAAAATATGACAAAAATAATCATTCTTTGTAGTTTTCAAACACACATGGATCGTATCAAGTTTTTAAAGTACAACATACTCTAAGAAACTTGGTAACGAGGCTCTGATGCCAATTGTGGTAAACTAGAAGGGTGGTTGAATAGTTTTACCAATTTAAAACTTCCTTTTAAATATTTAGATCGACTTATGTCAATATATTTGGTTGTTTATGTTGGACTTTGATAGATACATATGTAAACGTGTAATGAAAGATAAAGAGTAAGAAGCACATCACCACGGCACAAGTTATTTATAGTGGTTCGGCTACAAGGACACCTTCCTTGCCCTACTCCACTCCCCGAGTCACCTACTCGAGAGTTCGTAAACACTACACCAACTCCTTATGGCGGAGAAGCCTTCACAACGCCGCTTAACCTTTTCCCAGACAAACCTAAATACCGAGTTCCTTCACACCAAGGCGAACCACACCTAACACAACGTCGCCTACCCTTTATACGGTGCTAGGCTAACCACCGAGTTCTTTCACACCAAGGAGAACTAATCCTATCACAACGTCGCTACCCTTTATTAGGTACTAGGCTAAGCACCTAGTTCCATTACTATGGAGGAACTACTACCCTTCACAACACAACACCTAATATCAAGGAGATCCACCTTGTTACAATACCATCAAGGATATCACCATCCTTGGAAATAAACAATTACTTATATGTATAACGATGCACCTCATCGATTATACGACCTAGGCATTCTTTCCAAATGCGACTCGATTTGATTCTTTGTAATCCTTCACTAATGCCTTGGACACAACGCTTGGCACCCTTCACTAATGCCTTCGTCTTGACACCTTTAGCATTCTTCACTAATGCTTTGACACGGATGATGAGCACCTTTCACTAATGCTTTCATCTTGACACTTTCAGCATTTTTCACTAATGCCTTCAACCCAACATCTATGGAGAAAGTAAGAACTATCAACAAGAGAACCTTAGTTGTCTTGATGATGACGAAGCATGGCAACTCATAGACTTGAGTTTGCTCGTCTTCAAGAAGTGGTGATCTCGCGTTTAAGAGGAACCTAGAAGATCACACAAAAACAAAAAACAAATTACATAGATCACTTGGATCTGAGGTTAGAGGGTTATAATACTTGGGGAAGTATGTATGTAAAGTGTTGAGTAGAAAGGAAGAAATGGCTCTCTATTTATAGAGAAAATTCTCTACTGTTCCCCGGATCACACGGATCCCTACCACAAGGGATCCGGCTAACACAAAGCCATGGATCCGTGGAACGCTCCTCTTTGCCCATGGGTATTTTTGGTTATGGGTCATGGGTCATGGGTTATGGGTTGATCCATGGTTTTCTTTCTAGATATAATGTATCTTAAGGATACAATGAACTTGGTTAAGTGGTATATATAAAACCATGGGTTATGGGTCAATACCATTTGCTAGTTTTTACCCATTTTAGTATTTACATGTTTTTACCCATTTTAGTATACTTAGTTTAAGTATATGCTAACCAAATATGTAAACACTAGTTGTTGTACATATGTATCATAAAATCACTTATACTTGTTTTAGTGTTTTATGTGAAAACGTAAATGTGTTAGGAAACTATTAACTCAAACTTATTTACGTATTCAATTTGTTTCGTTAAAATGATTTTACGTTTGTTATCGACAAAACATTAGATGATCGTAAAATATAAATAAACGTTTTTATGGCTTATTTGTATTAATATTCTATACTCTCAGCTACTCCACACTTATATATATTAATATATACATACATACTAATTAAGGCTACTATACAGTAGCATGTAATTATACCTTTTTAGTGTAATTTCAGTATATCTTCATTCCAAAAAATTAATTATAATATATTGATAATTAAGGAAAATGACAATTAATCGGATGAAAAGAAATTTGTTTGATATTAATAATTTTCTATTATTGAAAAATAACTCTTTATTTAGTAGACTAATGTAGTACGGTGTAGTAGAAAATTATGTTTGTCAAGCTGCGGTTATTATTTATTCGCTTCTTTTGTCTATTTGTCATTGTTTTCTATTTGCTTTCTTTTGAATAATCGAAAAATATTACTCCTTTCGTCTCATATTAATTGTCTACTTTGACTTTTTTAAGTCTTTATTGTTCAACTTTGACCATTAATTTTTTATTTGTGTTATATAATTTTTGATGATAAATATACCAAATGAAAATAGATTTGAAACCCAATCTATTCATATAATTTTTATCAAGTATTATATTACACAAGTAAAAATATATATGGTCAAAGTTGAATGAAAAAGACTTAAAAAAGTCAAAACGGACAATTATTATGAGACGGAGGTAGTATTTGCGAAGATAATTGAATCACTATTGTCTAATATGATCTCTTAAGCTTGTTCAGTTAGCTATAAATTTGACTTGCTGACATCACCATTCTAAAATTCAGATCTAATATCGGTCATAAATGCCTAATGTGACGAAATTAGAGCTCGAATACATTCTGCAATTATCGAGATCTACACACGTGCAGTACACTAAATTGCACATAAATACTCTCACGACATTTTATTAGATATTGGTGCTTGCTTTGTCGTCAACTATCATGATCCCGATACCTTCAATAATCTTTCGGAAAACAAAATTCTAATGCAAAATTGTAGGTTTGTAGCCATTCCTTTGAAATGTGATCATATGTAAACCGAGTGTGTCGCTGCAACAACACTTGTTTCAACCATCGTTTGTGCCTAATACCCACGGCTTGTTTGATTATGGAGTTGACGAAGAGTGTATATGAACATTTGTAACCATGGGTTTACCATTTGGAAAAAAGCTTGAATATTCAGGTAACGATTCAAAACGGGAAACATTTTAATAGGGAGCAGCACTTTTTTTTTTCCTTACATCGGATTTACGAAAAGGTTTATCTTGATAAGATAATAAATATTGTTGCTTAAATAATATATTTTAATTTGATTTTGAAAAATGCTAATAATTAAGGAATTCACAATGAATGATGTTGAGAATCAAAATAGTTTGTACACCTAATGATCTACCCTAGTGGAGAAACTCACGTTTGAAAAGCATGAAGAAGTATCTACATGCAATTGTTTGGCAGGGGCGGAGCCATGTAAAGAGTAGTGGGGGCGATGCCCCCCAACCATGCTATTGTAGAAAGACGAAATTAATAAGAAAAAACAGGTAAAATTAGTGAAAAAATGGTGAGTGCCCTTAGCTCAGAATTCTTAGTGCCCTCACCGTGAGTGATGACTACCAAGATCAAGTGTTTTTAAATTGAATTTCGTAATTTAATCGAACTTAATAATGGGTTTTTTCTATCTGCCGGTATTTTGTTTTCTGTAAAAGCAAAAGAGAAGAAGAAGATACATTGGGAAGTGTGGGTGAAGGATCCTACCGTATGTTTTGACCAATGGACTTTTATGGGTTTTGTGTTTCATTTTGTATATTAAAAATGTACCCAATAGACTTATGAGTACTTATTCTTCTAGTTGTATATGTTTGAAAGGCCACCATTATTTTCAATAGCAAATAATGCCCTTATACTTAATTTTACATTATTTCAAATTTATATTTAAAGTTTTTTGTTAAAATTTTCGGTTATTGTGTTGATATACTTCTTTTATGACATATTTGATTGCAAGTGCAATAAAATCATTTGAGCAACATTTGGTTTGTCGTATAAACACATCACACATATAATTCCTCTTGAAACCCACTTATTTTTGTGCTAAACCGTCAAAATAACCTACGTTAACTAGGTTTTGTTGTATAGAAACATACATCTTTTACTAGAGTTAATTGACTTGAATTTCAGTGATTTGCGCTTAACTAAACCCGACCTGACTTGGTTTGAGTTACTCGAAAAATAGCCTATACTCGCCTTTTTCTCATTGTTGACCGCCCCCCATGATTACATTTTCTGGCTCCGACACTGTTGTTTGGTATAGGGAGATTGTTGGCTTATGAGAAGATTATTTGATTAGAGCACTCCCATTGTTAACGCTATAACGCCCATTAAGGGATGCGTTAACGCCGTTGGAGGCGTTATCCGTTGGAAGGCATGCCCAATAACGGCGTTGGAGGGGGAGCGTTGCCTCTTTAACGCCCATTAAGGGCTAGGAGAAAAAAAAAAAAAAATCGAAAATGTTACAAAAGTAGTCCCTCTAACATTACATTTAAAAAAAAAAATTTACATAAAGGTACCGGATCTATTAAAAAGTAAGTGAATTTGCAAAGTATAAAAAGCAATCTCAACCGTCGGATGAATCTAGTCAACCACCTTAATTTTTTTTTTATTAATTTCGGTCAAAGGGGTATTTTTGTCATTTAACCCGTTTTTCATATTCCACCCCAAATTTCAAACGCAAATAACTTTCAAACGACAAACTTTTACGAAAAACCGATTTCACCATAATTTTTAAAATTCGATTTTCTTTAATTTGGTATAAATCTTGATAAATATTTCGAACTTTTTTTTTTTTACATATCAAGTAGTTCTTGATTTTCTTGATTTTTTTGGCATTTTGGGCCCTATTTTTTACGCTCATAAATGTCGAATCTTGAAAAACTTAAAACATGAAAGTTATAGATTTTTGTTTACTCTTTACCTAGAAATTCAAATCATTCAAATTCGATGTCATATGGGTAAGATATCGCACATTAAAGATGGTGTTTTACTCATATTTGTTGCATACAAGGTGTTTGATGAAATGTTTAGCTTAGATTTGTAGTGTTAAAGTTGAGCTAAATGCACTAATTTTTGTCCCACAACGTATCATTAATCATTTTATTAATGTAAGATTCAAAAAGTGATGTTTTTAATAGTTAATGTTTTTAACTATTAAAACTGATGAACCAAAGTGATGAACTGATGAACCAAATCAAACTGTTAAAAAAAGAGCATAAAAGCAAAACCGATGAACCTAACTAAACCGATGAACCAAACCAATAACGATGAACCAAACCAAAACGAAACTATGATTGATGAACTAAACCAAACCGATGAACCAAACCAATAATTGATGAACCAAACCAAAAGCGAAAATATGATTGATGAACTAAACCAAACGATGAACCAAACCAAAAGCGATGAACCAAACCAAAAAGCGATGAACCAAAACCAAAAGCGATGAACCAAACCAAAATCGAAACTATGATTCATGAACCAAACCAAAGCGGTGAACCAAACCAAAAGCGATGAACCAAACTAAAATCGAAACGTGATTGATGAACCAAAATAAAGCGATGAACAAAACAAAACAAACACCAACATGTTAAGTCGAAACTATGATTGATGAACCAAAATAAAGCGATGAACTATGTTTGATTTGGTTAATCATGGTTTAACAGTTCATCGCTTGATGAACCAAAATAAACCGATGAACCAAAAGCGATGAACCAAACTAAAATCGAAACGTGATTGATGAACCAAAATAAACCGATGAACGGAACTAAACAACACATCAACATGTTAAGTGAAACTATGATTGATGAACCAAAATAAACCGATGAACTATGTTTGATTTGGTTCATCGCTTTGGTTTGGTTCATCGTTCATCGCTTGGTTTGGTTCATCGCTTTGATTTGATTCATCGCTCATCGATTGATGAACCAAGATTAATCGATGAACAAAGCGTGCATTTTATTTTAAATTAAGTACTAAAAAATCACTTTTTGAATCTTACATTAATAAAATGATTAATGATGCGTTGTGGTACAAAATTTAGAGCATTTAACGCAATTTTAACACTAAAAATCTAAGCTAGACATTTTATCAAACATATAGTGTGCAACAAATATGACTAAAACGCCATTTTTAACGTGCGATATCTCACTTATTTCATATCGGATTTGAGTGATTCAAAAACTTGTGTAAAGAGTGAACTAAAATCTACAACTTTCGTGTTTTAAATTTTGCGTAAATCAACCTTTAAGTTAGATAAAAGTATGGTCGAATATGCCGAAAATTTCAAGAAAATCATAACCCACTTGAAATTTTAAAAAAAAGTTCCGTTTTTTATATCAAAATGCATATCAAATTAAAGAGGATTAAATTTTAAAAATTATGGTGAAATCGGTTTATCGTAAAAGTTTGTCGTTTGAAAGTTATTTGCGTTTGAAGTTCGGGGTGGAACTAAAAAAACGAGTCAAATGTCCAAAATACCCTTTGACAAAAATTCTGTTTGAAGTTCGGGGTGTAAATTAGGTGGGACACATGTCACATCGTTGATGGCTTTCTAGACTTTGTAATATATTATACTTTCTAGAGGATCGCTACTCAAACCCCTAACGGCTTTTTTTTTTTTTTTTTTTTTTTTTTTAAATTCAAAAATATTATTTTACCACTATAAATACCCAACTAAAACTCTATTTTTTCACACTTTCTCTCACACTTTATATACTTCCTCTCACACTTTCATAATTCAAAAATCAAATTGCTCACAATGGATCCAAATCAGTGGTGATATTCCTCTCTTGGTCGACAGAGAAGACCTAGCGACTTCCAATTTATGGCGTCCGCGACGAGTATCACCTTCAGCTTGGAACAAGAAGAAGGTATTGAATCTCAACATCCTACTGCTCGCATCCATATATATCGTGAACGTGAGCTTGCGAGGAACGTCTGCTCAACGATTATTTCGCATAAGGTTGTAAGTATTCAAACCGGAATTTTCGTAGAAGATTTCGATGAGCGGAAACTATTCACGCAAATAGTTGAAGGTATTGAATCTTATACTCCGATAATATTCCGCATCATTTTAATTACTTTAGGCAAACACGGGATGCTTGTGGTCGAATGAGTATAAGTGCTCTAATGAAGTGTACGTCTCATTATACGCCAATTGGTGTACGACACCTCACCCGATGCATTTGATGAATACTTGCAAATGGGTGCGAGTACTTCACAATTATGTCTTGATAATTTTAACAAATGTATTATTGATTTTTATGCGGAGTATTTAAGAAAACCAACATGGGCGACATTCAAAAAATTATCAACAACATGAAGAAAACATGGTTTTCCGGAATGCTTGGTAGCATTGATCGCATGCACCGGAATGGAAAATTGTCCGATGGCTTGGCAAGGGCATTTTGCTGGGGTGATAAAAATACCCAACAATTATGCTTGAAGTCGTTGCTTCTCAAGATTTATGGATCTCGCATGCATTTTTTGGGATGGCGGAGGCAAATAAAGATATTAATGTTTTAGATAACTCTCCGTCGAAAGATGTGATATTCACGTCGTAAGGCAAAAGAAATACACGACCGACAAACGCATACCCAACTCCAACAGACCTTATGGAGCATGTTTGGCAGAAGAATCTTGAACGACATGGATAAAAACAAGAGAGCGACGACGATGAATAAGTATTTGCTATGTTTTTTTTAATTGCAGTGTGTTTTTTTTTTCGTTGTATTTATTTATTTATTTATTTTTTAATCTCGTATTGTAATATGTTTTAGTTTTAATGAAATGTTTGTTTTACTTTAATAAATGAAGTGTTTGTTTTAGTTTAGGGGTTGAAATTGAAAATATGAAATATTATTGGTGTTATGGTGTTATTGGGATGTTATGGTTGTGAGTGTTTTTGGGATGTTAATGTTAAATGTTAAAGTCGATGTGTATACCGACGTGGACGGTGTTATTGGTGTTATGGTGTTATGAATGGGAGTGCTCTTACGAGGGAGATTATTAGCTTCAGAAGTATTGATCGAGGATTAAGGAAAAGGTCTACTAGATATAAAGAGTTTAACAAAAAAAAAATTGAAACTTAGAAGATCCTAATGAAGTTAGAAGACACAAATGATCAAGAAAAATGAAATCAAGTGATTAAGAACAATCAAGTTAAAGAAGAACCAAATAGAGAGGCGTGAACTTCGAGATTTCAAGAAACGCATGAAAGCTACACCTGGACTTGCAAGTTTCCAAGAGAACATCTAAACTAGTGAAGATCGTTATAATATCCCAATGATCTACCCTTATGAGTAGATTGTTAGCTTTTGAAGTGTAAATCATTGTTTAGACTCTTATATATGTAATCGTTGTAATAGTTTAAACTTTAGATGTATTTTTATGTTACATTTGCACTCATTAGGTTAACGTCTCGTGATTAACGTGTGCTCACGAGACACTTTTATGTAGTAGACAAGAGTCACGAGACTCTTTATGTATGTGGGTATAAATACTCTTAAAACCTCACAAATTGAGGTAGTACTTCACATTGAAATATCACAAGTAGTTAGGTTTCTCTCTCTATAAAATGTTCTTTATCTATCTCTCTAATACTCTCATTAATCGTGTGTTGATTCTTGATATATTGTGACCTACAAAGAGGTTCTTGATATGACCCCATATATCCTTGGCGGTAGTTGGTGTTTTGACAACCTCCTCTTGCAAGGATTTGGACAAAGTTCCATGGATCCACATCTTGTATGTGATCATCAAGTTTGTGCCAATCCGGATCAATTGTACTCGTACTTGTTGTTGCATTCTTGATATGTTTCTTCAATCCTAGACTACTACCAAGGTAAATTTTGAAGTAGGAACTCCATGAGTTATATTGTACTTAAGTTTTTCTAGACATAACTTAACAAGAACATTGTTTGTGATACTAGCAACGCCAACGGGAAGAAGTTTGTCAGATGCAGTGGGTGGTGGGGGTGTGTCG
Organism: Chrysanthemum lavandulifolium; assembly: GCA_022545495.1. Taxonomy (NCBI): domain Eukaryota; kingdom Viridiplantae; phylum Streptophyta; class Magnoliopsida; order Asterales; family Asteraceae; genus Chrysanthemum; species Chrysanthemum lavandulifolium. Next base: position 314,963,475 of record CM040241.1, on the reverse strand, counting down.
TCGCCAACCATTGTGCCATCGAAGCACCACGACTAGAAAAATAATTTGATTGGGTTTAAGAGACTTACAAAGGACAAAAAGTAGGATACGGAACGATTCATATTACTTCATTCGTCCCAAATTTTATGTCCATTTTGACTTTTTGAATTAAACTTTGACCCTAAATATTTTTGTTTGTATTATATAATACTTGATGAAAATTATATCAATGAAAAATATATTTAAAACACCATATATTCATATATTTTGCATCAAGTATTATATAATACAAACAAAAATATTTAAAGTCAAAGTTTGATTCAAAAAGTTAAAATGTACATAAAATTTGGGACGAAGGTAGTAGATTCTTTAGTGTGATACCGTATTTGTAGCATCCATTATTTAACCTATATATAATTGACGTTATTGTTTTATCATAAGTAGAGATTTTAGTGTGATACCATATTTGTAGCATCCATTATTTTATCCTATATCTAATTGACTTTATCATAAGTAGAGATTTTAATGTCAAGGTTTATATTGACAATTAGTGAAAGAATGATGACCAATTTGGGAAAAAGGTAAACTAAGAATACAATAACGGTATCACCTCTAATCGTTTCCTTCTTATTCACGATTCTCTAACACCACGAGAGAAAGTAGGAGGGGTCGATAACTTGGTCTTATTACGTTCACGATCATATATTTGCTTCTTAGTCTTGGTTTTTAGGTTAAGTTGGTCGATTTTGAAAGAAGAAAGATGAACAACGAATGCATACCAAAGAAAACCCACACGGTCAGCGAATTAAGTGGCGCAGTTTTAACTGCGACGTTTAATGGAAACGGTAACTTTTTTCTTACTGGCGGTGAAGATCGGGTGATTCGACTTTGGGATACTCGTAATGCCAACCTTCTTAATAGCTTTAGTGATCATGAGCGTGAAGTTCGTGATGTTTGCGTTACAGCGTAAGCTAGCTTTTGACGTATTAATATCTGTTTCTGGGATAATCTAGTATTTTCTTCAAAACCATTTTTTATTAATCTTTTCCAAAGCTTTCACAAGACCAAAGCAATATTTCAAACACTCAATTTTCGACTAAAACATATACTATGAATTGAAGGGCTTTCTGTAAACCGCTTCATATATTAGGGACTTCGTACCATGCAAATCTTTATTTTTCGCCAGAGTTAACATGAGGTTTACGAGTAACAGAATTAATCATCTCTATTCTAGAGGCAGTGTCTAATGCAAGTTAATTTGGTTCTCTTTTATAATCATCAAGTCACATTTTTTTATTACCTTTTTATAAGTTTAATCCTGGCTAGTTTTCGCTATGAGTTATTGGGTATTGTTTACTGCTATTAGCCAACTTACCCTTTTTATTTTTGCTGTAGAGATGATAAAACAATAGCCTCATGTTCTGGTGATGGGAAAATCTTCTCTTATGATCTACAAACTGCGAGGTGTATCAGAACATTTATTGGCCATACTGATGCGGTATATTTTTTGCTATTTTTATTAGTCCGTATGGAATTAGCTAAGTATATTTGTCAAGTTCAGTACCAAAGTTGATGGCAAGAAGCTTAAAAGGCCTATAATTATGACTATCAAAATTCTTATTTCATGCTCGCATCATCAAAAAACCAAAGCAAACCTTGTTACATTGCCTTAAACTTTTTTTATTGCATATTTTGCTGTACAAGTTACTTAGCGTTTTTATTCCACCTTCTTTCATCAGGTTAATGCGATAAGTGTTAATGAATTCGGATCCGTTCTTGTCACGGCAGACTCATGTGTGCGTTTATGGGACCTCAGATCTCAAAGTAGTGAGCCGATTCAGGTTTCTTTTTCTTTCCCTATAATATCTTAGAAATAATCACAAGTTTATGTTGACATGTGCTGAAAGCTATAATTGATTTGCAGGTGTTTGACACCTTTGAGGACAGTGTCACGTCTGTATATGTAAGAGGAACAAAAATCTGCGCAGGAAGTCTCGACGGAACTGTACAAACATTTGACCTTCGAAATAATAAGTATGTAAGAATAGTCTAAATCATCAATATATTCTCCCTTTCCCAATAGACCGGACTATTTTTTTTTTTTTTTTTTTCTTTTCTTAATCATTTCATCATCAGACGATTATCTCTTGGCTTGGGGTCACCTGTGAAGTGTATCTCTATGGGAAATAAGGATACATGTGTATTAGCAAGTCTGGGTTCTACTTTTCAGCTTTTGCACGCGTAAAACTCCTTACTTTTTTCCCTCTTTTATCTAGTTAACTATAAATATAACTTTGTACTGACTTTCGTTTTACTTTGCAGGAAAACTGAGTTTATTACAGCAATAGGAACATACTCAGGTCATACATGTGAGGTAAGAACAGGGTGTTGAGATGGCATTGGTTCTTTCGGTAGAAGTGAAAAAATAGGCGGGTAGACTCCATATTGTTTTTGTACAGATAATCAAGTTGTCAAGTATAATTAGAAAACTTATACCGCACAGCATCTTAGTAATAATCTAATTTCTTATATCTAAAAAAGTTTGAGTTTTTTTTTGTTTGTTATTAAGATACAAATCGGGTAATCTTGAGCCTGTTTGCCTCTATTGAAACTAATGATAATTCAGATAACTATTGGCAAGATCATATTATGTGATCTAAAACTAATTTGTTTACTTTTTGAGATTCTTTGATTGCAACTAACTTTTGGGTTTTGTTGACTAGTCATCTAAATTGGGTTGCTGTTTTACAAACGATACTACCCATGTAGTTGGTGGTTCAGAAGATGGCCGTATTCTCATCTGGCGTTTGGTGACTAGCGGCGTGGTTTGGGAGCGTGATGCTCATTCAGCAGCGGTAGGATTCCCTTGTTGTCTACTTATACAATATTGCACGCTATTCATTAAAACACAGTTTTTGATGTATAGACTGGTTTGCTGATGAACAAAATCAATGTCATTGAAAAATAACTAAAACTAGATACAAATTTTATTTGCAAATTAAGAAAAGAAACCTCGTAATTGTTTTTGATAAACCAAATAAAAAGTGATGCCAAGCCCAGCGTGCATTTTTTCTTCAAATTGAATCCCTTGTTACGTATTACCGTGACATTAAAGGGTCATCTGTAATGCTATCTCTATTCTTGCCCCATAATTCTATTGTCTTGTTGGCAGGTAACAAGTGTCGATTATCACCCAACAGATAACTGTATGATAAGTGCATCAGTGGATGGCTCAGTAATTCTTTGGAAAGAAGCAATGTGATGAAAGCATGTGTTTTGTATGGTGCTTCCCTAGTTATATAAAGAATATGGCATATCCTTTTTTGAAGCTATTTACAACTACTGTTATAAACTAATGGATGCAGTTATGATACTTTTGAGTAAAAGGAGCTTAAATTTCTTATAATCTTGTGCCTGTTTTAACTGGTATGTTGTATTGTTGTATAATGGCAACTTAAAAGCCAGCATAACTTGAAAAAAGTAACTTGAAAAAGCCATCATTTGACAAAATAATGGCTGAGCTTAAACAGTTTTACTTCTTCCCAACAGATTTTCTTGACACCATTAATAAAGACCATCCGTCATCACTTCCTCTAGATCATGCTAATAAGGACCGTAACATGGAAGACAACGTTAAACACATTGAAAAGGTTGTCGTGTTAAGAGGTTCTGCCGAGAGTAAGATCAAGAAAATTTGAAGATCTCTAGTGATTCTTTGCCTAGAAGGGTGGTTCCAGTCCATAAACGCAAAGCGAAAAAAGTTAATTTGTAAACATGTCGTGTTGCCGTGATGGTGTTGCCTTAATTTACGAGTACTTGACATCTTGTTCGATATCTTTTGCTTTTGTATATATAGTATTTTGTTTTTAACTCCCCTTAATCTTGCAGGAGAACCGTATAAGTTTTTGTTACTTTTATATAATACAAAGATTGACCAATGAAAATACCAAATTATCATAACTAGATGTTCTTTTTAAGTTGCTATATTAAGGTCTTTGATATTTGTTCTACATAATAATAATAATAATAATAATAAGCTGTTTATAATGCTAAAGAATTAAAAATAAAAAAAGTTCCGATGCCGGGAATCGAACCCGGGTCCCCTGGGTGAAAGCCAGATATCCTAACCGCTGGACGACATCGGATTACTTGATGGCATTTACTGTACTAAATATCACTATGCAACATAGAAATTGAGTTTTTTTAAACTAGTATTACCAGAAGTTGAATAATACAAATGTAACTGATTTTGAGAGCCATGTATCAACTGAGTTCTAACACTTAAACATCTATGTCAAACGACTAAGGATGTATAAAAACTATTTCAAATTTGATAAACATTGGCATAAACATTCCTGTTGTTGTTGATGACTAGAGATTGAAAACTCATGGATGAGTCACGTAAGCAAAAAAATAAAGAATTTGGAACGACGCCTTTTAGGCTGTAAAAGTAAGTCTTTATAGCATTTATAAACTTTTATTTGATATTGAGATCCAAAAGAGAACTAATATCGTGGTTGTAAAACCTGAGACCCTTTAGGTTTAAGAATGTGAGTCAAATCAGACGCCTTTGCACAATACGGTACCTCCTACATGATGTCACTTTATGATGGAGTGTTGGTATTATTAGGGTCATGATAATCAAAGATTATTTGGATAATTCTTAAATCTTGTAAAAGTTTACTTTTGAGATACAATATTTCTACCCTAATGATTGCCTTGGGTTACAAGAAATTTGTATAAGGATAAGATGATAACGAACACTCAAATTCTAAGAAAAAAAAAACATTAGACATTTTGTTGTATTTGTTGTTGATATGAATATAAACATTAGACATTAGTTTTTCTTGCATTTACAATTAACCTGTTTACATCGTGTTTGTAAACAAAGCCTTCTATTATCTTACTCCAAGCGCCAATCAGAGCAGGTGTACCCTGAGTGATAACCCTTGGTTCCATCATATTCGAGCATCAAATTCTAACAATCTAAGTTTGGTAAGTTATCGTATTAGCTTTTGCCTATTTCTAGCTTTAGATCATCTATCCCTATATTCTATATTATTTATATAAAAATCACTATTCATCCATACTGTTTTCAAAAAAAAAAAAAAAAAGTCATTCTTCAATGGCTGATGATAACACCCTTTTCCAAACCCTCCAAAAGATTCAATAACAGATGCTATAGAATATGCAGCAACAGATGAAACAAAAGGCTCGAATCTTAGATGCCATAGAAAATATTAACTCTCGGGTGACGGAAAAAATTAACTTTTACGTAAGGAAAAAGTAATTCGATTTCCACCAATTCGGTTGTGTGCTCCCCTCTTCACAATTCCTTTGACACACACGATCTCGTTAGAGTCGTCCAACTTATCATTAAGATGAAGATTACCAAGATACACAACATCAGGGAAATCGAAGACGATAACCCAACTATCACTAAAACTAAATTGATACACATTGAGTATTCACTCGATGATATCTCTAAACCAGAGACACCCGTAGTGATTAAGGAAGATGAAAAACTAATGGTCAAAATCACGACAAACCTACACAAGGTGCCAACGGAAGACAATAGCATAATGCCCGAAGAGGTAACGAGCGGTGTCTCTTCCACGAAGGAGATTCAATACCAAATAGTTTTTGTACTCTGGAATAGCCTGATGAGCTTGTCAAAACATTGTACAAGCCACTATTCCATGGTGCAAATCGAGATAAAGGGCCTAAGGGAGTTAAACTTAAAAACTTGGTCATGACTTATATGGAATGAGATCAAAATTCATTATTTTGACAAAAGATCATTTGTTAAAGGTGATGTAGTGATGGAGGATATGAGGAAAAAGATGTAGTTGGGAACCTATGCGGAGTGGCAATTCGGGTGGGTTTTGGGTTGGCGTGTCAGAAAACCCCCACCCGAACACGAGTTGTTTAAATAATCAGGTCAACCATGTCAACCATAACCTGTTTATACATAGCGCGAACAAGACCTATTTAACCTGTGTATATATATATGGGTTGGCAGGTTAAATAGGTTACACGGGTGTTGGCAGGTTAAATAGGTTATACGGGTTTCGGGTTGACCATTTAACCCGTTTATCTAAATAAGTTAGCACATTACATGCGTTAGACAGGTTAAATGGGTTTGTGAGTCGACCTTTATAACCTATTTGACTCGTATGATAAAATATATATATTTTTTAATTTATGAAAAAAAAATCTTAAACGGGTTAGCGGGTCGACCCGTTTAACCTATTCACAACCCGAACATGGCCTGTTTAATAAACCGGTTAGCTGAGTCAACTCGAACCCGACTCAAAACCTACTTATACTGAACCTGAACCTGTTAATTTACGTGTCGGTTTCAGGTCTGGTTTCGTGCGCGTCAATTGCCGCCCCTACCTACGATAAATTTAGAAACGAGAAGAAGAAGCACATATGGTCTACTACAATACCTCCGGATAAACTTGTGGTCGAGTTCTTTCCAAAATGGGAGAATGGTGGAGGACCAAAAATAAAGAAAGAATAAAGGATAATTCTAGCAGAGTTAAGTTGGATTAAATGTAAATTTTGATTTATCTCAAGTCGAGTTATATGTTAGGTTTATCTTTACTTGTTTGGTTAAGATTACTATTCTATTAGGAATATTTGTTTGGGTTAATATACTGTAATTCATTCTATTCAATATTATTAAACTTTATTTTTTGAATATGTATTCCATGTTTCTGTTTTGTGTTCCTAATGAACCAAATTTTTTAACCAAGGTTTATCTTGCATTTGCAATTAACTTGTTTATAACGTGTTTATAGACAAAGACTTCCGATGTCCTACTCCACTTAAGGTTGTTTTAAATAAGTTTATCATATGATCTACATTTAATGATAGACATTATGTAAGAAATGCCTTGTAGATGCTGTAAACACTCGAAGGATGAGTTGAACATGCACATACGACTATCAATATTTAATCAAAGAGATAATGCCACCTGACAATTTTTTCTGCTCATCAAATAATGAACGTGTGGCACGCTGCCAATTGTCGATCATCTTAAGGGTTTAAGCCAAAACCCTAAACACCATTTTATAAATAAAAGGGCGTCGCATGCATGAAATTGGTTCATCTTCCATTAACTTTCACACACAGAGTGAACACACATCAATCATTTTGTTGGTTCATGTTAGTGTTACCCAGACTATAGTGTCACTTTTCTCACAAGATCCTTACCGTTTTTAACAAGAAACCAAACAATAATTAACCTCATCAATCATATCTAGTTTTACATATATACCATACGTAAACAGGATAATCAATACTGTTTAGGAAAAAAAAATACTCTTAGGAAACCAGACAATTAGAGCTCGAAAGTTTATTACTCCCTCCGTCTCAAATTATAAGTCCATTTTTGATTTTTCAAAGTCTTTTTCTTCCGACTTTGACTTTAATTATTTCTTTTCATGTTATATAATACTTGATGAAAAGTATAGCAATAAAAATACATTTAAATCACATATCCATTTATATATTTTACATCAACTATTATATAATGCTAAAAGAAATAATTAAAGTCAAAGTTGAAATAAAATGAGTTTGAAAAAGTCAAAATGGACTTATGATTTGGGACGGAGGGAGTATAATGTAGATCTTATTTTGGCAAAACAGTGTTTATGATTGATCGAGATCTACATTATATTCAAGATTAACTTTTAGGAAGAAAAAAATTAGAGCTCGAATACATTCCACAATTATCGAGATCTACATATGTACATTATTAGACACTGGCGCTTGCTTTTGTCGTCAACTATCATGATCTCGATACCTTCAACATTCTTTCAGAAAACAAAAAATTTAATGCACCTCCTTTGAAATGTGATCATATGTAAACCGAGTGTGTCTTTGCAACAACACTTGTTCCAACCATTGTTTGTGCCTACTACCCATGGCTTGTTTGATTGTGGAGAAGACGAAGAGTGTATTTGAGAAGTTGTAACCATATATTTACCATTCGGAAAAACCTAGAATATTTGGGTAATGATTCTAACGGGAAACATTCTAATAGGGAGCAACATATTCTTTGGGCTCGCAAGCCTAACAGCAACAGAGAACACAATGTGAAACAGCAACGATGAAACAAAAGCAAGCAGATATGTGGATCACTACAAGGAGTTTGAGTATTGAGTTCAAGATTAAGTTCAACAGGTTAAACGAATGAGGCAATTAAGCAAATTCTAGATTAAAAAAATATATATATATATATATACTAATACAATCCATCATCATCATCGCCATCATCATCATCATCATCACCACCATCGTCACCATCACCATCACCATAATCATCACTATCACCATCATCATCACCTTCATCACCATAATCTTCTGTTTTTTTTCTTTTCAGATTCCTCCTATGTTCACCTGTATAGTTTATACATAAATCATTGTAAATGAAAAGGTTTTAATCTCATTTGTTTCACTTGTAATGATTAGGTTTGTCTAAGAATTTACTATTTGTTTCACTTGCAATGTCTTTTAAACTCTATGTATTCACGTATATACGATCACAGGGTCACTTCATAAAGATGACCAAAAATAAATACATAGAAGTATATATATGCATAATACCACAAGAAGTTGATTAATCAATAAAGCAAGTAATAATAATAATACTACCTCCGTCCCAAAATTATAGTCCCCATTTGACTTTTTTGGTCTTTCTTTTACAAGTTTGACCTTAAGTATTTTTGTTTGTGTTATATAATACTTGTATAACATAAACAAAAATATTTAAGGTCACGTACAGTTGAAAAAGAAAGACCGAAAAAGTCAAAAGGGGACTGTAATTTTGGGACGGAGGGAGTAACAAACCTTGGCTTGGTTGTCCGATGTCTGTGGGTGGGTCGATAAAGGATTTGATTAGACGTTGTTTCTCAGGCGGTAGAGACTCAAGATGGTCTTGCCACGCCTCATACTCCTCCTTTGATACCCCGGAACTAGGATCATGATAATCAAGATGTGACTTCGGTCCAAAGTCCACCGAACCATATGGTGGTGACCATGGTTTCTCATTAGGTACAGCCACGAACGGCGGTTTAGAAAACCAAAGCTGTTCATCTTCGGGTTTACGAGTGTCAACTTCAGGTTCACCAAGGGCTGGCTTAAACTTTCTGTACCAATCTTGTACGTCCTTTGGCATGGCATAAAATTCCTTCTTCGCCTCTTCAGACATCTCCTTTCGTTCTTCTTTTTCAGGAGTGAATGGTAGAGGATAAACATAGACCCCGTACACCTGAATTCCGGCATCCTTATCTTTCACCTCTGGATCCATAATTATTACAACACCTAAATTTTTCACAATATTAATCAATAAGGGTGTTGTTATTGCTACCGCTCTAACCCGCCTATAGGGATTCTTTACACGTTTTGTATTTAAATACTCCATGTCTTCCCAAATTTTGACCATATCCCTAATAATACACTTAAGAACAACTTTATTTTCCGAAAACCTAAACTATAACATTTAATTAATCAATATTCTAACAGTTAACAAACACGATCAGTACATAAAAAATAATAGATGAGATAGAACGTTATTACCTGAAACTGATGCACTCGATTGGATCAAGAAATTGATAGATGTTTTTTTAGGGTTACTGGAAAGAATATCCGGGTTTTATTTTATGTAAAAACTTGTGCTTTTGTCCTTTTAGTTTCGTAGTTTTCTTTAGGGGCAATCGCATATATACCCACCAAAACTTTCATATTTGCATATATACCTAAAACATGTATAACTTGTATTGTACATCATGCATTAAAAACTTGTATTTTGAGAAATATGCAAGTATTTGAGTTTTAGTGGTTATGTCAATTTTCCCTTTTCTTTATTACTACATCCGTCCCAAATTTTATGCCTATTTTGACTTTTTCAATCAAACTTTGACTTTAAATATATTTTTTTGTATTATATAATACTTGATGAAAGTTATACAAATGAAAAAACATTTAAAACCTAATTTCATTTATAGACTTTGCAACAAGTATTATATAATACAAAAAGATATATTTAAAGTCAAAGTTTAATTCAAAAAGTGGACATAAATTTGAAATAGAGGAAGTAATGAAAAACAGTTGACATGACATCATTATGTCTGTTGGTTATTGAATCACTATTTTGCAATAAAATATATGGGTGGAAACGAGCCGAGCTTGAGCCTGCTAGAGCTCGAGCTAGGCTTGGTTCGAGCATTATCTTTTAAGCTCAAACTCAGCTCGTGGCATGTTATACAGGCTTGAGCTCGACTCGTTTATAGGATTTGGCACTAAAAAATTAAAGCTTGGCTTGAGCTCGACTCATAATATATCTATTTTGAGCTCGTTAATAATCTTGTTATTTAACTCATTAATAAGCTCGCCTATAATAAAAATGCTTAATGTTTTATATGTTTAATACATAAAAATATTCTAGTATTAGTTAGGCTCGCAAGCCCAATCGCGTTTTGTATCTAAAGCTCGGGCTCTAGCTCTATAAATAAAGGAGCTGCAACTTAGGCTCAAGCTGTGGCTCGAGTTCATTTGGCTTCCACTCGTTCAAGCTTTAATTACTGATCCGATCTCGAATGTTTCACGAGTGACTCGGCTCATTTTCACCCCAATAAAATCTCTTAATCTTGTTTAGTTAGCTATAGATTTTACTTGTAGAAATCGTCCTTCCAAAATTCGGACCGTTGTCGGTAAAAAAATGCCAAACGTGACGTAGTTAGAACTTGAATAAATTCTACACTTATCTGTTGGAAATGTATATATTTACAAACATGTGAATATCCGGATTCGAACTCGTGACCACGGGATTGCACACATTAGCGAATGAGAATTAAAGTTAATAATTAATGTTTATGTTTACGATTAATTATTGCACATTAAGTCCGGTTAACGATCGTTAAGTATTTAACGGAAAAATGACTAACGACCGTTAAATGAAAAGAGAAAGGACTAGAAATGGAAAACTTGGAAAATTTATAGGTTTGGCTTTGGGCTTTCAATAGTGGCCGGCCATAGGGGCCTCTCCAAGGCCTAATACATAAACTTGTTCCCAAAGTTTCCCTACTAGTATATAAAGAGGGTTAGGTTCTAAGGTTTGATACACTTGTGCATTGAATTAACCTAGATCTCTCCTCTCCTATCTCTTGTCCCATTTTCGGCCGAACACCCCATTGTTAGGGAGTTTGGTTTTGTTTTTCTTAAACGAGGACTTGTGTTAGATCTTGCAATCGCTTGATTCGTTGGTTAATTCGTGTGTACAAGAACGTGGTTGTAAGACATTATTCTTACACCATATTGGTTTGAGTTGTAGAACGGTAAGGGACAACTCTTCAAACCACTTCTTTGTTTTGCTCAAAGGATCTTACATTCGCAAGAGGTACGTTACGCATACTTTCAGTTAATTATTTATTTGTTATGATCTTTAAGTCTTACGCTGTGTACTCTTGATGTTTACTTGTTTATTGTAAGTTATATATATTATAAACTCAACAGTGGCATCACGAGCCTTGTATAACAAGTAATTAATTACTGAAACACATAATTAAAATAAACATGAATGTGTTATTACTTGTATGCTTAGATCTAGGGTTTGCAAAACTATTGTTTTAATTGGATTAGAAACCCTAAGATGCATGCAACTTTATGTGTATATGCGTAACTTTGATTTAATTGCATTAATTGTTAAGTGTAATTTTATGTCCATGATAATTACATGCATGTTTTATCATGGATTTGCTTTTATTGTATGTTTCTTGTTTAAGTGATATACACTAATTTATGATAGATCTAAAATTGGGGAAGACCTCAATAATTATTAATTTAATCAATTATGTGCTATGTGGTATGTGTTTAATTTTGACTTACGCAATCGATGAATCGATGCATGTGGCTCACCTTGTACGTTGTGTCAAACGGGTGAAAGTATTAATTAAACATGTACATTTTGACAGATCTAGAATTGATTAGTAATAGGATTTATCAAAAGGTTTGCATGTGGCTATTTGATATGCATGACTTTTTATTTGTTATGCATTCATTGTTTACTTGTTTATTTTTTTATAAATACTTGCTTGTTTGATATGTGTAACAAGGGTATTTTTATAAGAAAAATAAACTGACCTAAACAATGGTGAAACATGTATTTTTAAGCCTAGTAATCATAATCGTTTAATTGATTGATGACTTTGGTACAAATGTCTGAACGGCTCACCCATGAGAATGAACTAATAAAAGGGTTTAAAGAAGTGCGCATACAACACACCGAAAGGATGTCTAAGGTTGTGCTTAGCTGCACCGGTCCTCACCCTCGTAAGTTCGAATGGAGCTACTTAGTAAGCCATTAAATGTGCAAGCTCATCTTAAGGCGAATTAGTTTTAATTCCATGCGCCACTTCGGTGGTAATTATCCGAAACACTAGTGTTTACACTTATGCAAAAGTACGGTATAATGGATGATAATTAACACTAATTCCTTGATTGGTGAACCCAATACCTCAATTAAAGTTTGATGATGAAAAGCTTATACATTAAAACAAGATATAAATGTTTTAATAAAACTATGCTACAAAGATGAATGCATGACATCTTTGTACATATTTGATTTAACATCAAAACTATTACCCTTTAATTTAAGTTATATGCCATCCAATGAAACGGAAACACCTAAGATTACTTTCTATTTGCGTGAGAACGTGACTTAGATCTTAATCAAAGGTAAAATGTCCACGTGTCGTGAGAACGGGCATGGACGATTTTGCGCTTTCTTAAGTTGGACAACTTAATTAAGTTAGGCGGTGAACCGGCAACTCAAGGCATAAGATGGGATAAAACATGTTTACATGGCGATTGATATTGGCTATATGTAAATCCCATAAATCTAGGAATTGCAATTGATATTGGCAATTGAGCAAAAGCTCTACCATTTTGTATAAGGTTCATTACTAGCAGATCAACTGACGTGATGAAATTATGACAATTTGGATCCTAGTTTTCAATAAATATTAATTGGTTATATGAATATGAACCTTGGGTATTTAATTGTTTATTGAAAAGGAAATTATCAAAATACGAATTATGGTTTTTTGAACTTTTTCTGTAGATGGCTCAACCTGAAAACACTATGAGCTTAATGAGTTCCGCTTTCAAAGATATGATTGGAAGGGACAAGTCGACCGCCCTAATTTCAATGATTGGCATCGCTCACTTAGGATCATCCTTCGTGTTGCCAAAGGGTTGAAATTTTGACTACACCTCGCCGATGCTCCTCCCAACACGACAACCGCTCTTGAACAAGAGGCATATCGTGTTGAATATGAGAAGCACAATGATGTGGCGTGTCTAATGCTTTCGGGGATGTCCGCTAAATTGCAAAACAATTTGAGCACTATCCGCCTATGAGCATGCTAGATGAACTCAAACGTATGTTTGAGAAGCCACCAGAATGAAGCTGTATGAACTTATTGAAAAGGTTCACACCGCAAGGGAGGTTGGCAACTGTCTTCGACCACGCCCCAGAGATGAAACATCACTTGGACCAATTGAGAAGCTTCACCGTGGTTACTCGAATGATGTATGTGTCGGCCTCATCAATCACCCTTAATCAGATCGGTTTGGTGATTTTGTCCTAAATTATAACATGCATTGCACGGGAAGACAAAGGAATAAGTTACATGCAATGCTTGTAGACTACGAGAATAGATTGCCAAATAAGGCTCCTACACCTTGTGCTCGCTATACTGGTGGTAGGGTAAATAAGCCCAAGCCGCAAGAGATAAGAAAGGGAAAGGAAAAGGAAAGGGAAACAAGTTGTCATCCCACCGCTCCTAAGAAGAACCCCGAAAGAAAAGGAGAATCCTAAGAAGGATTTAACTTGCCACCACCGCAACTCACCGGTCATCGAAGCGGAACTGCCCGCTTTATCTCAATGAGTGCCTTGAATAAAAATAAGATGGTGCCTAGCTCATCGTGTATTTTTATGTTTGAATTATTTTCTTTCCTCATAAGCAAAATTCTCGGATATATGATGTGATGTGGTACTACATCCGTAATACATCGCAGGGACTTAGAGGGCAAAAAGTCGACTGTGAGAGAGATACTTGTACGCTGGAAATGGAAAGCGTCATTGCCGAAGCCATAGGGACTTTTGATTTAGTGTTGCCTTCGGCTTAATTTTAGAACTAAATAATTGTCATTATGCACCTCCATTGTTAGGGTGTTATTTCAGTTCTTTGTTAAAAGATATTGGTTTTGTGCACACTTTACAAGTTATGGAATTTCGCTTTAAATGATGTTTTTTAATTTTAATGCGTTCCTATTCTTGGTGTGTTTGAAATTGATATGGATGGTTGTATATCCAATGGAAATAATTCATTGTATAGCATTAGCAATAAGAAGAGCAAGTTGAACGTGACTCTTCTTATCTTTGGCATTGTCGCCTTGCCCATATTGGCAAGAAACGATGGAAAAGTCGCAACACGATGGGCTTTACAAACGGTCAATGATGGATCATTTGACAAATGCGAGTCTTGCATAGCTGGTAAGATGACAAGGAAACCTTTTTCACCACAAGTGGAAAGGGCTTCCGATCTACTTGGATTAATACACACTGATGTGTGTGGTCCACTTAGACATGTGTCAAAACGCGGTGCTTCCTACTTAACCTTTACGGATGATTTCGGTCGTTATGGTTATGTTTATTTACTTAAACATAAACATGAAGTCTTTGAAACATTTAAGGTTTTCAAAAGTGAAGTAGAATTACAACTTGGAAAGAAGATTAAAGCTCTTCGATCCGATAGAGGTGGTGAGTATATAAGTCAAGAGTTCAAAGATTACTTAATGAGTGTGGAATTATCCAAGAACTCACATCTCCTTATACTCCACAACAAAATGGTGTATCTCGAAAGGAGAAATCGTACTTACTTGACATGGTACGATCAATGTTTGAACTTACGACTCTACCTTTCACTTTTGGGATTATGCCCTTGAAAGCGCTATTCGCATTTTGAATATGGTTCCAACAAAGAAGGTTGTTAAAACTCCATATGAAATATGGACCTGGAAAAGCTCCCAACTTTTCTTACTTAAAGGTTTGGGGACGTGAAGCGTTTGTTAAACGTGACACACCGATAAGCTCCAAGCCGGATCCGTTATGTATCTTTGTAGGATACCCTAAGGAAACTATCGGTTACTACTTTTACTACCCACCGAGAATAAAGTCATTGTGGCTAGGTATGGAGATTTCTGAAAGGAATCTCATATCTCAAGAACTCGATGGAGAGTATATGATCCGGAATATGATCAAGAAGATACAACACCTTCTCGAAAATACTAGCCAACTTCAAGAAGAACCTGAAAGCTTAGGTGCTCCTCCTGAAGTTGTTCCCATTCGTAGGTCTGAAAGGACTATACGTGCATGCAGAAAACTAGAAGGGGGTTGAATAGTTTACCAATTAAAAACTTTGTTTTGAAACTTATTGAAAGATCAATTGATATTGATCTTGAGTATGTTAATGAAATATGCAAGCAATGTGTAATAAGTAAATAAGGAAAGAAATGATCAAACCACAACAAGTCGTTTATAGTGGTTCGGCCTACAAGGACTCTTTTTCCTTGCCCTACTCCACTCCCCGAGTCTCACACTCGAGTTTAACTTCACTAGTCAACAAGCTCCTTTCACCGCGGAGAAAACCTTTACACTTCGCTTACACTATTTCCGACACTAAGCTAGATGTCGAGTTCTTTCCAAGGGTACAACTACTCCAACACACAATGTATTTTGAGGACTAAAATACTAACCACTCACACTCACAAGATTATGATGGTTTGATACAACAATGAAGTATGGATCAACACTAGATCATACAACACTAAACAAACAAGACTTCCAACTTCTCGTTGAAGCTTGAATATGACTTGATCTTCTTTGCTACAAAAGAGATCACTAATATGATATGAAACTAAGTTAGAAAGATTAGAGAGAAGATATGTATGAGAGTATGTTGGAAAGGGATAAGAAACTACTTGGCTTGGCATTGCTATTTATAGCAAAAATGGACAGAGGCGTCACGGACCATGGACCCTTAAAGGGTTCCGCCTGTACCATTTTGGTACCGCCGGTCGATGACCAAGATATCAAATCTTTGCCAAAGTCAACTCTATCTAAGTGATATTGTGCAAGATATGAAGAGTACAAATCTACACAAAATATCTAATGGAATCTTCCAATGATTTCCATGATGCAATGCATGATGTCATATGTTCTATTTCTATTTTTAGAAATATGCAAATGCTTAAGTAGTGTTTGGTTTTAAGAACCTAACACATTCTAAAAACTACTATCATACATAATGATTAGAGTCATATCAAGATGTTACTAAGCATAAATGTAAATGCTTGAATGATGAATATATTGTTTGAAAAAGCTTGTTTTAATATCAATTAAACTTGACAAGCTTTAAGCTTTTATAAATTAAATTTACTTTTGTCGTTAACAAAACTTAGGCAAAGATCAAAAATATAAATAACGTTTAATGACGATATTTGTATTAACAATCTCCCCTTTTGTTGAGGACAAAATATAAATTTTATTTTTATAAAAGGTACAAAGTTTGTACAAGAGTTATAAAATTATTAGTTTTAGAACTTGAAAAGGAAATGATAATGCAGTGTATGATGTTTGACTTTTATGAAAGTCAAGGTATTCACTATTAGATGCATGATGTTGACTTTTCGTAAAGTCAGTATGCAATTTGACTTTTAGGAAAAGTCAAGTATTATCAATGAGGGTTCTGTTTGACTTTTAGGAAGTCAATGTATGCGCTTGACTTTTTCGTAAAAGTCAAATATAAATAATTTCAAAGTTCTATATTTTCTCCCCTTTGTCTCAACAAAAGAAGAGGCTATCTTGAATGTAATGAGCCCTTGCTATTATCTCCCTTGTTCAAAGCTCCCCTTAATTGGGTGCTTGAATGGGAAGATTCATGGATTGTAAAAATAAAGCTACAAAAGAAGTTAGTAATAATGATCATTCACAAGCATTTCCAAGCACTATGTAATGATACCAACAATATAATAAACACCATTCATTAGTTAAAATGTTTCATGAGTTAAGATCATGAAAAGAGAACACAATGATGTGTTTGGTACAAGAAATAAAAATTATCCTAGAAAAATAAAAAAACAAGAAAGACTAGTCTAAAACCATCCTAAAGTGATGGTGGATGGGAAAGAGCGTTGAGACGCTCAAGGATGTGGTTGAGGATGAACCTCATTTCTTCTTGGAAGTCATGGACCATAACCGTGGTCCGTTCCACTGTTTGACCCGTTTGCTCACAAGTTGAGCAACCATGCCTGGAGGGTAGAATGTTTGGGAGGTTGTGGAGGTGGAATGGTGGATGTATTGGTGGTGTTGGGAATGTTTGGAGTGGTCATGATGGATGCAAGCAAAGCATTTTGCATTTGCATTGTCTCACTTAAGTGAGAATCCACCATGCCTTTGAATTGGTGGAGGTTGTGGAGTTCCGCTGAATCTCCTCTCTAGTGGGATTGTCATCCCACATGCACTCCGGAATGTCCTCAATATGAGGGACATTGATGATGGAAGTGGATGATCCCATATAAAGGACCATGAATGTCCTTGTGAATGGGGTGAAAAGGAGAGGTCTTGGCCCTAATGGGGCGTTTGGGTCAATGGATGACCGAGGTGACTCATGAGCGATTCGCTCAATTGTGCCAAAGGATGGCAATGGTGGTGGATGACTTGGCCTAGAGGCAAGTCTTCCAAGTCCTATAGGAAAGGATTTGGTGATGTTGGTGGAGTTGAAAATAACTCCATGGGAGTGAGAGTTGGAGACCTTGGTGAAGGTGGTGAGGGGGTTTTGGATGTTTGGATGGGTGCCGGTGGAGGTGAAGTAGGTGTTTTTGTTGGTGGTGGAGTGGTGATCACAATGTGTGATGTATTGGGTGTAGCTAAGGTAAGGTTTGTATCATCTCTAATGGGAGATGAGATTGTGAGTGGTTGATAACGCTACACGCGTCGTTCGGGGTCAAGGAAACTTCCTTTTCTTCGAGCAAGTTTTATAACACCCTAGGCAGTGCACCTAATCGTTGTAGTGTAGTAATTAGGGTAAGCCACGGGTATTGATATCATTCTCTAGGGGAATAGGAATGCTAGTAAGAAGTTACTACGCTAAGGTTGAGGTTGAGGAAGATTATTTTTTGTCTTTTTATATTTTTAAGAAAATGGAAAGGTACGAATCTCGGGTATTGGATTTGGGGGGTTGGTATTGCTACCGATTACTCTACTATTATCTAATTATCTAAGCTAACTAAGGTTGTGATAGTCTATGTCTAATTAATGTGTGCTCATATGATAGTTTAAAGATGTGTTTACTTAGGTTTTACTACTCCTTAATTATCTCTTATTGATGGTTGAATTGTCACGTCCTTATTCCTAGTTGCGTTGTGTGTCTCAGGTTGTAGGGTATGCGTTTCTCCCTAACTCTTTGAATTTACCAAAGGGTCTTGTCTACAAACCCACAAGTGATTTATAAACTCCTACTCTAAGGCGATCTTTGGATGGTTTAGCCTACAACTACTCAGATAATTATATTCTAAGGTTCACAAAGATGAATCAAGCATTAAGTACACAACGAATGACCTAACGCACTAATAGATCATTAGTCAACTAAGATAAGAATCAACCAATCAATATTCATAATTAAGTTTCATATTCCCTAAGCAAACACACAAATAAATTAGCCGCACATGGAGAACATGCAAGCATACACACAAATAATCAAAGACATAATTGTATTAATGAAGTAAACACTTATCTTGATGTAAAATAGGGTTTAGAACCCTAAAATACTGCCCAAGAAAGCCTTGGTTCGGTTTTAGGTTTTACTCCCAAAGACTACACACACAAAACTGAAAAATTCGGATTCTATATATAAGATTACATCTGCGACGGCGTCACCTTATGTTTCGTGACGCCGTCGTGTCGCCGTCATTAGGGTTTCGTCTTGGCCACGTAAACCTTGCGACGGCCACCTTATGACCGTGACGCCGCCCCTTCGCCTTCGACGCCGTCTTGGCCGCATCTAGGCCGCCCGAGTAGCGACGGCCTACCTTTATAACTGACGTCGTCCCTTGAAAACATGCAATTTCACTTCGAGCCATCGCAAAATCCTCCGACGGCGTCGCAGATAAGCGATGGACGCCGTCCTTGCCTTGTGTTTTTCAAGCGACTTTGAGTGTCTCGATTCGACTTTGGCCATTTTCTTCAGATATTCGCCTTTTCGTCCAAATAAGTGTCATTCCAGCATTTTGCCTTCAAGAGACCTAAAAGTGAAAAGGAACGATATTAAGCAATAACGGATACAAAGTGATCGAATAAGGGCTTAAATGACCCTCAAAAGGTACCTTTTAAAACCTTATCAAATATCCCTACACTTGGTATTTGCTTGTCCTCAAGCAAATGTGCTTTAGCCAATTAATTTATAAGTTAGGGGTCATGAAGCATTGATTCAAAACGGTCCACAACACATATAAGCCCGCAAAAGTCATAACAAGCACGGAAATTACATACTAGCACCTCACATGGGGTGTTTGGATACTCACATCTCTCGGTGTATATATGAAATATAACAAATAGGAAATGGAAGATAAACACTCATTAACCTCCGTCGCTTTGGCGTAAGCACCTAGGAAAGACTATCAAAGAGGTCTTTTAAAGGGTTGTAACGTTAGGCTTACGGTAGGGAAATGAAGGGTTTGGTGGGATAGGCTATTTAGTGGTGGATAGTCAAAAATCTCTATGTTGCAAGTATATGAAGAATGGCGTTGCTAAGCCAAGACTCGACACTCTAAAAATCTAGGCAACGAAAATAAACAAATATAAATTTAAAAGATAGATGTAGGATGGCAGCCTGTATGTTGTTGGTTTTTTTTTTCACTTTTTTTTTTTTTTTTTTTTTTTTGCATACACTTTTACTCTACCATCCTCTACGGTACATCAAAATGATAGGATTTATAGCACATCCCTACACTTGAGTTTTATTACTCTAACACTAATTTGACCCGAATTTGAAAAGATCAAAACACTTGGGGTACATTATTACGCAAACAAAGGGAATTTGAATTTAACGTTCTCTTCCGTCATTTCACAAACTTTAACTTTTCCCATGAATCCCAATCGTCCCAAAATCAGATACAAAGGATATGACTCGACTTAGCAACTCATGCAAGCAACCGATAATTGAACTAAGGGTTTTGGGTGATAACAAAATTTGCACTAAAAGTGAGTGCAATAAAGGGTAGGTTAAAGCGATTTGGGTGTATATTTGGGGTGGGGTGTAAACACGTTTTCATTGATATTCGGAAAACCGAAACATCACGAGAACCGCGAAAAGGATAGGCTCGAGGGGTTAACTAGGGTATCGTGTACTAAAGATGAGTACAACGCAAAGGGTGTGGGGAATTACTCAACCGATGTGGAAGAAGTAATTATATTACGGTATCAAACAAGGGTTTATCCTAATGCCTCTTATCATTTAGTTATTCCTAACTACACAAGTGTAGTCTCACTAGCGATCTCGGAATGGATCACAAAACAAGTTTTAGAATCTAATATACTGCCGGTTCACACTCTAAGCATTAAAGATGAATGCTTTAATTCCTACTAATCTAAGGGCGATCCTCACATTTTGGGTGGAATTGAAGAAAACAAACGAAACCTTCGCGTAAAATCGGCGGTAATAATATACATAAGACTCGATTTAAACTAGGATATAATGCTTGTGGAATGGATGTTTACGAATTTTAGAAAATTAAGATCCGAAAATTCCAAAATTTTACAAGTAGCTCGAAAACGAGAAAAGTAAGTCGATGTTTTACTCCTTCCCGACGTCGTCAGTTGCAATCTCGACGCCGTCAAGTTATCCCGACAAAACCGGTGCGATTTTCGAAAAAATTCGGAAAATTTACATCTTTAGAATCGGAAAACTTCTCAAAAACATCCATTATGACTCGAAACAAGCATTTGACTCGAACAAACAAACATATATATCTTTATTTAATTGTTATTCTCATGTTTACGTTTCTTTTGAAAACGTGTGTAATCCTCCCTACACTTATCCCTTATGTAAAATACCTTTATATGCAATTAAGACGAGGTTAAAAACAAAATAAAGCATTTTACAAATTTAAACATGAGGATAAACAATTAATAAAAGATATATCACACTAACAAGCAAACAATTAAGCATGGGTTGCCTCCCACGAAGCGCTTTTCTTTATTTAAGAGTCTTGTAGCTAGACTCGTAGTCGTACTCCTACGTTTTTGCATCACCGCCCTCTTCGTCCTTCATTTTCCTTTCATCGAAAAGGTGTAGACGTTGTATGTTCACCGTGGATTCCTTGCCAACGCTGTCAATTATGGTGACGGTTTCATTTTTTAAGTTGGTCTCCTTAACTGTGAAAGGCCCAAACCATCTTGGTTTGTTTCTTCCTCGTAATGCCCTTATCCTTGATTTGTACAAAAGCACTTTTTCTCCCTTTAGAAATTCCTTAGGGTCCTTTTGTGCCTTAGGTACCGAGGTGGGGTTGCTTCCTAACTTTTTATCGGGTTTCCACAATGTTGCATACAATCCTTGGACCATAAAGTCTCTAAGCCCTTTTTCCCAGTCATTCATCTTTTTCTTAACATTATTGCTAGGGTTTTTCCGATTCCCTTTCGTAATCATTTCCATGATTTTAAGAGGGTACCTTGGGATGATGGGTATCCTCGTATACCCCTTTCCGCTTTTGAGTATCATGATGCCCTCTCCGCATTTGATGGTTGCCTTGGCGGTAGCTAGAAACAGTGTTCCAAGAATGAGGGGTACGTTTTTGTCTTCCTCAAAATCAACGATCACGAAATCCACCGGATAAATGATGTTAGCCACCTCAATTAGAACATCTATCATGACTCTCATGGGTGAACATAAGTGTGATTAGCTAAGGAAAGTCTAAGGTCGGTCCCGGTGGTTTCTCCTTAGTTAACTTATTATAGATTGCTAATGGCATTATGTTCACATCGGCCCCCGATCAGCCAAGGCATTTATATTATCAATGTCACCTATGCTAACTGGTATTACGAAGTTCCCTGTGGTGTTACGTTTCCTTGTTAAAGGTTTTTTTATAACCAACTCATACAGGGGTCCCATAGGTAGGGCGTCATACTCTTCTTCAGTCATTTTTCCTTCAAGGGCTTCCTTAAGAACTTCATTGTACCTAAAGTTGTTTACTTGGTTTGCAATGGTTTTCTTGTTGATTTCGTGCTTAAGGTAGTACTCAATGGTCTCAGGCTCATCATTATGCACAGACTCCTCCTTATTACTTTCCTCAGTTTTCCACATCTCAACCCTTGCATTCTCGGGCATAATGGAAACAGTGTTGACAAATGAAGTGGGAGTTCAATCGTTGCTTCTTACGAGCACCTTTTCGGGAACCTTTGTTTTGGTAAACTCAATTACCAAATTCATCATTTCCGTCATCTTTGCTTGCATTTCCTCTCTCGCCTATAAACCTCCTCTTCAAACCTGGCTAATCTTTCCGTATGAGCCGCCATGTACCCTCATTTGTTCCTGAAGCTTGGTGAGAGTGGTATTGGGAAGTAGAATGGAAACGCCTTTCGAATTTGGGTTTTGCTCACGACTTGGGACTCAAGAAGGTGTGGGGCGGTTGGTAGAGTTGGCGGATTTGATGCCTCTCGAGGAATTTGTACGGGAGCTCTTTTCTCGCTTTCCATAAGATAATCAATCCCTCTCAATGGCGCTCATTTGCTCCTCGAGGGTGTCGGAGGATTCGGAGGGGTTGATATGGCATTAATTACGTTAATCGGAGTTTCAGGAGAATCATTCCAATCTTCGTAGCTTTGATCAGCAAGCTCCTCTATAATATCCCAAGATTTTTCTGCATTGAAGTCGCTGAGCCTTCCACCGGCGGCTCGATCAATGGATCGTCGAGTGATGAAATCAGTATGATCATAGAAGATTTGGATTTGAAGCCAAAGATCAATGCCATGATGGGGGAGTCTACGGAGTAGATCCTTAAATCGAGTCCATGCTTTGTAAAGTGACTCACCTTGGAGTTGCTGAAACGTTAAGATGTCTCGCCTAAGCTTAGTGGTTCTCCCCGGTGGGAAAAATTGAGCAAGGAAGCGAGAGGTAAGATCATCCCAACTTGAGATGGAGCCGGCGGGAAGTCGCTCAAGCCAATTACTAGCTTGGTCCCGTAGAGAGAATTGGAAGAGACGCAGGCGCGTGGTCTCCCGAGTAGTAGCATCGAGGTCGATGGAATCGACAATCTTAAGGAAATCCCTAAGATGTCGATTTGGATCTTCTAACGAAGTCCATGGAATGCACATCCGCTTTGCACCAACCGGATGGTGTCGGATCGCAGGCCGTAGTTTGGGCTTGGTCGGGAGCTCGATGGTGTTCCTATAGCCTAGGTGGCTTGGTCTCGAGTATTCACCAAGAGTACGGGCTCTTGGCGGGTCGCTTGTGGTGGGTTGATGAGTGGTGGTTGGTTATCACCTTCCATGATAAAAGTGATGGGTGTTACGAACAAAGGTCACGAAGAAGGGGATAGACTAAGAGAAAGCTAAAAATAAGAAAAATTTACTTGATAGGAATCAGTAAAGAAACCTAAACGAGGTGGACTACTAACTAGCTATTCTATTCCCCGCAACGCGCCTAAAACTTGATAACGCCACACGCGTCGTTCGGGGTCAAGGAAACTTCCTTTCTTCGAGCAAGTTTTATAACACCCTAGGCAAAGGCACCTAATCGTTGTAGTGTAGTAATTAGGGTAAGCCACGGTATTGATATCGCTCTCTAGGGAATAGGAATGCTAGTAAGAAGTTACTACGCTAAGGTTGAGGTTGAGGAAGATTATTTTTGTCTTTTATATTTTTAAGAAAATGGAAAGGTACTAATCTCGGGTATTGGATTTGGGGTTGGTATTGCTACCGATTACTCTACTATTATCTAATTATCTAAGCTAACTAAGGTTGTGATAGTCTATGTCTAATTAATGTGTGCTCGTATGATAGTTTAAGATGTGTTTACTTAGGTTTTACTACTCCTTAATTATCTCCTATTGATGGTTGAATTGTCACGCCCTTATTCCTAGTTGCGTTGTGTGTCTCGGTTGTAGGGTATGCTTTCTCCCTAACTCTTTGAATTTACCAAAGGGTCTTGTCTACAAACCCACAAGTGATTTATAAACTCCTACTCTAAGGCGATCTTTGGATGGTTTAGCCTACAACTACTCAGATAATTATATTCTAAGGTTCACAAAGATGAATCAAGCATTAAGTACACAACGAATGACCTAACGCACTAATAGATCATTAGTCAACTAAGATAAGAATCAACCAATCAATATTCATAATTAAGTTTCATATTCCTAAGCAAACACACAAATAAATTAGCCAGACATGGAGAACATGCAAGCATACACACAAATAATCAAAGACATAATTGTATTAATGAAGTAAACACTTATCTTGATGTAAAATAGGTTTAGAACCCTAAAATATCGCACAAGAAAGCCTTGGTTCGGTTTTAGGTTTTACTCCCAAAGACTACACACAAAACCGAAAAATTCGGATTCTATATATAAGATTACATCCGCGACGGCGCCACCTTATGTTTCGTGGACGCCGCCGTGTCGCCGCTCATTAGGGTTTCGCTTGGCCACGTAAACCTTGGCGACGGCGCCACCTTATGACCGTGACGCCGTCCCCTTCAGCTTCCGACGCCGCCTTGGTCGCATCTAGGCCGCCCGAGTAGCGACGGCCTACTCCTTTATAACCGACGTCGCCCCTTGAAAACATGCAATTTCGCTCGAGTCGTCGCAAAATCCTCCGACGGCGCCGCAGATAAGCAAATGACGCCGTCGCTTGTGTTTTCAAGACTTTGAGTGTCTCGATTCGACTTTGGCCATTTTCTTCAGATATTCGCGCCTTTTCGTCCAAATAAGTGCCATTCCAGATTTTGCCTTCAAGAGACCTAAAAGTGAAAAGGAACGATATTAAGCAATAACGGATACAAAAGTGATCGAATAAGGGCTTAAATGACCCCTCAAAAGGTACCTTTTAAAACCTTATCAGTGGTGAAGATTCGGATGATGAGCTAAGATGAACAAAACAACAAGGCCTTACGCTAATTCTAGCAGTTTTCTTGCAAGGTTTTGGTGATGATTTAGTCATTTTTAACTTGGGTTTTGATTTGCTAGATAGTAGTGAGAATGAGAAAGGTGTGAGGATGATCATGGTAAAGCCTTTCAATTTATAGAGGTTAAAAATTGTTGAGAAATGTGTTTGATTTGATGTTGAACCATTGAAGAGATGAGGTTCCTAATGATTTGGAAGTGGGTCAATGCTAGTCATATCACCCAAGTCAATCCATACAAGGAAGATGGAGTGAAGAAGAAAAGATTTGCAATAAATGTATTCTAGTGAGTGGAATTTCTAACATCTGATTACCCACGGATTTGAAGGTACCAAAATTTGGTTCCTTCCTTTATGCCAAAGGGCTCCTTGGGTGGATTTTTCAAATTTTGAATTTTGGTGGAAATGGATTTTTATATACCTTAGTAAATTATACTAGTTCTAATAACAAGATAAACTAGTAAAGATTGATTTATAAGTGATGGAAGATAATTTGGAATCACGAAGAGTCGAAATTCGAAAATTACGGAGGATCCACGGCACCAAAATCATACACGGACGGTACCCTAAAAGGGTCATTCGTCCCCTCGCATGTGGCGGTACCAATATATATAAAGGACGGTACCAAAATTATGGTGCCGCCTCGATCCGTGGAGTGAGATATTTGGACAGAGTTCGTTTTTAGGTGTCTGGGAAATTTCGAAACTCAAATTTTTCTCAAAAGTCGTTATACTAAACATTTCTAGTTAGGAAAAGTAAATAACACATATGTAAACATAGTGGAGCATAGATTTTGAGAAAGACTTTTTGATCATCACATAATAGTGAAAATGGGTAAAATTTGATAGCATATTAGCGCTATCCTCCTGCATAAGATTGTTAGCATACGACAATTTTAGAAGTTATATTATCATCCTACAAGATAAAAACAACAAAATAGCATCAAACATTAGAAAAAATGCATTGTTCCAAACACTCCTTAAAGTACCCTCATTTGTCCAACTTCTTGTAAATCTTGTTCATCATCCTACCAAGGCACTTGAACATTCCCTTAGTTTGTTTGAACTCACGATTCATTCTCAATCTCGGAAGAGATGCGTAATACTCATGAGGTGGAAGATGAGAGCTTGGAAGACCATCCTGAGCTATTTGATGATGATGATGAAGGAGTTGGAGGTTTAGCTCTCTTGCCTTTTGTCTTAGCAACTCGTTCATCGCTCAAAGGTACAAAGATGTGAGGAATGAGTTCATAGTGAAGGTGCATTCCTTTTAGAGTTGGTGGGATTGGTGCAAAGTTTCTATAGAGACGAGTAAGGAGCATCCCGTATGGAAGAGCAACCGACCCTTGAGTTGTAATATCAATCATTCTCCTAGCAATGTAGTAGGCTAAATTGAATGGTTGGCGGGTGGACAACTTGTAGAGCATGTGACAAAGACAAGCGTTTATGTGATCCCTATTTCCTACGGTGCTAATGACGTTGGCTCTAAGTAGCTCCTCCCATTTCTTAAACTCGTGCTTAAGTTCATTTAACTCCATTCCATATGGATCTCGGTTTACCTCTTTTCCTTTTCGGGTAACTCGGGTTGTATCACTTTTTGGGTTAAAAAGGTGTTCACGGATGGTATCCTTATCGGCCAAACGAAAGTTAGGTAGGCGAGAAGTACGGTCATTGATTGTATCAAGAGCGGTGAGGACCACTTGTCCGTAGACACAAGTTCCTCGATTGGGAATTCCTAGCACTCTAGCTTAATTCGGTTAAGGTGATAGTGAAGTCATTTTGGTTGATTCTAAAGCTAAGACAAAATTCATCATCATCTTCATCATTAAAACCGGTCACACTAGCATAGAATTCTAACACAAACCTAGGACAAATAGGTTCATCGATGTCAAGAAGACAATCGAATTGAATGGCGGCTAGTTCTTCACGAAGGTTGGTATGTTGAAGGAATGATGGGTGAATGGTTCTACCCTCATGGAAGTACCTTGATTCTAGACTCTTAAATATTTCTACTTGTTCCTTGGTAAGTCCTTTGGTTTTGTCGTGTTTGGGAATGTAGTTAAGGGTGTCTTTGTGATCATAGAATCTTGCGGCTACCATGGTTATTCCTAAGGACAAGAATTAATATGTTAAACATGAAAATAAATTTTAACGTCTTTTGGTTCTAGTGTGTGCCTATATGAAAACAATTTGGAGTTGCGGTTATCTCGACTCATTTTATGCACAAAGAGAATTAGTTTTAGTGGGGTGTTTGGCAAATGCCATGAGATAACCCAAATGCTCCTAATTCAACGTGGCTTTATTTGAATATACCCGGGAGTGCATATTAGTTATGCAATACCTTTAGTATTCAAGAGCATGCAAGTGATGAAAATTTTAACGTTTCTATTTGTATTAGCAATGGAAAAAAAATTGTTTTCCTATAAGTGAGAAGCTTTTTCAAAACTTTTGACATGGGGTGTTTGGTTGTTTGAATAAGGCCTTATATTTATTATCTATCAATTAGTGGGAAGCATGAATTGTTTATGCAATATGATAATGTAGTACCTAATTTCAATGACTAGTTATGCAATTTGCCAATTGAATTCATATTTGGTGTAAAAGCATACATAAAACCCCATGTAATGATTTGTGATAGTTTTGTGCATAAATAAGAATCCTAGACTCGAATTAAGAGATGAAATGTAGTTAGGATACTTACAATGATGTTATCTTCAAAGTGATTAGTGAGTGGGAGGATGACAATAATGAGCTTGGTTTAAGTTTTACACGCTTTGGTAAAGTGGGTTTTGAGGAAGAGGATGATTTGTATATAGCGTTTTTGCTTCAGAGACACCACGGACCAGCGGTACCAAAATTTGGTTCCGTCTTTGTTGTCGCTTGCGTGTCGTGGCTACGATGAGGTGTACAAGACAAAATTGTTTTGTTTTGACTATTCTAGTGTTTTGGGCTATGTTTATCCTACATGTTTGGTTCCATTAATCCTAAACCAAGTCTAAGAAGATTAAAAGGTTCTCGCTTAAGAGGTTTAGTCAAAATGTCGGCAATGTTGTCTTCGGAGGACACTTTCGATTGAAATGTTTCCTTTTGAACATTGTCGCGAAGAAAGTGATGACGGATTTCAATGTGCTTTGTACGGGCATATTGAACGGATTCTTGCTTGAGATCGATGGCTCCTTTGTTGTCGCAAAGTATAACAATGTCGTTGAGATGAATTCGTAGTCTCGAGAGCTTGCTTCATCCAAAGAGCTTGTTGACATGCTTTTCCTACCGAGACGCACTCGGCCAGAGTAGAGATGGCTAAGGCCGTTTGCTTCTTTGCAAACCATGAGGTAAGACAATGTCCAACAAAAGTGCAAATACCACTTGTACTTTTTCTATCGACATAATCACCGGCATGATCCGAGTCGGCATACACTATGGTTTCTATACCCGCTCCTTTGGGATACCATAATCCTAAACACGTTGTTCCCTTAATATATCTAAAATCCTTTTAATGCTTCTAAGTGTGATGCCTTTGGGTTTTCTTGAAAGCGAAGACATAGACAAACACTAAACATAATGTCGGGTCTACTAGCCGTAAGATAGAGTAGGCTACCAATCATTCCTTTATATTTAGTGTTATCTACGGATTCACCTTCTTCGTCCTTGGTGAGTTTAGTGTCCGAGGACATGGGTGTTTTAGTTGGTTTGGAATCTTCAAGACCAAATTTCTTAAGCATGTCTTTTATATATTTAGATTGGTTAAAGAAAATACCATCTTCTAGTTGTTTAATTTGAAGTCCTAGAAAGAAATTTAACTCACCCATCATACTCATTTCAAACTCGTCATGCATGATTTTAGAGAAATCATCACATAGTTCTTGACAAGTTGATCCGAATATAATGTCATCAACATATATTTGAACAATAATAATTTGTGATTCCTTTTTGTTGGTAAAAAGAGTATTATCTACTAATCCCATAGTATATTTGTTATCAATAAGAAAAGTCTTAAGACGGTCATACCAAGCTTTAGGTGCTTGTTTAAGACCGTATAATGCTTTCTTGAGTTTGAAGACATGATGTGGTTTCTCAAAGTCGGTAAAACCGGGAGGTTGAGCAACATACACTTCTTCGTTAATAAACCCATTAAGGAAAGCACTTTTAACATCCATTTGAAATAATTTAAAGTCATAAGCACATGCATAAGCAAGTAATATTCTAATAGATTCAAGTCTAGCTACCGGTGCATAAGTTTCATCATAGTCAATTCCTTCTTGTTGATTATAACCTTGTGCAACAAGCCTAGCTTTGTTTCTAGATACTATACCATTTTCGTCCATTATGTTTCGAAAGACCCATTTTGTTCCAATTATAGTTTGATCTTTAGGTTTTGCAACTAGTTTCCAAACATCATTTCTAACGAATTGGTTTAATTCTTCTTGCATGGCAATTGCCCATGATTCATCTTTTATTGCTTCATTTATGGTTTTTGGTTCAATGGTGGATACAAAACAAAAATGATTACTTTGATTTTGGGCTTGTGACCTTAAGGTTCTTTGATTAAGTTGTCCTATGACCTTTTCTAACAAATGACTTTTAGATTCTTTGATGTTGATAGTTTCCTTATTTAATGGTTCATCTTCCTTGTTATTATTAATTTGACTTTCTATTATTTGACTTTCAACTAAGTCATCATCTACCAAAGGTGATGTCTTAGAGGGAGGTGGACTTTCGTCAAATGTTATGTTCAACGATTCCTCGACTATCATTGTTTCTTTATTTAGGACAATGTAAGCTTTACTAGTTTGAGAGTAACTAAGAAATACACCTTCATAAGACTTTGGGTCAAACTTGGTGAGATAATCCTTAGTATTAAGGATAAAGCATTTACAACCAAAGACTCTAAAATATCCTAACGTTGGCTTTTACCTTTATAAAGTTCATATGGTGTTTTGTTTAGGAAAGGACGTATTAAGACTCTATTTAAAATATATGTAGAAGTGTCAAGCGTTACACCAAAACTTTTGAGGAATGTTTTGTTCATTAAGCATTGTTCTACTCATTTCTTGAATTGTTCTATTTTTACGCTCTACTACTCCATTTGATTGAGGTGTTCGTGGAGCGGAAAAGTTATGTGTTATACCATTTGTATCACAAAAGTTTCCAAATTGAGTTTCGTTGTCAAATTCACGACCATGATCCGCTCGGATCGACACAATTTTGACACCTAGAAGGTTTTGAATTTTCTTGCTAAGTATTTCAAATTTATCAAAAGCTTCATTTTGGTTTTCAAAAATAATGTCCAAGTAAACCTTGAGTAATCATCTACTATGACCAAAGTGTATAAGTTGCCTCCATAGCTTCTTATAGCGGATGGTCCGAACAAGTCCATATGTAATAATTCTAGACACTTAGATGTGGACATCATATTTTTAGATTTGTGACTACTATGTGTTTATTTACCAATTTTGCAAGCGTCATAAAAGTGTTGGTCATATTTTAGTTTTGGTAAATTCTAACCAACTCTTTTGAAGATAGGTTTTGTATAAGTCTCATATTAGCGTGACCTAAGTGTCTATGCCAAAGAGATAAGCTATCGTCTAATGTTGTTAAGCAAAGTTTGTCATTATATGTTTTATCTATTTTCATGACGATATGTTATTTTTCCTAACTCCTTTAGCTATGGTGATACCATCTTTTAGTATTTTACTACCATTTTCATCAAATAGTACTTTATACTTTTTATCACATAGTTGGCTAATACTAAGTAGATTAAATCCTAACCTATCCACATGAGCAACATTTTCAATAGTTAGGAGTTATGAGCAATCGTACCTTTGCCAATGATTTTGCTTTTGAGATTGCTACCGAAGTGACATTACCTCCGCCATACTCTTGGTATGATGAGAAGAGACTTTGTTGCCCGTCATGTGTCGTGAGCATCCACTATCTTTTATCCATTCATCGGTTCCAATCCAACTTTTAAGCATACCTAAGAAGCAAATAACTCAAGCATTTGGTCCCCAATATCTCATGGGTCCGTTTGGGTTAAACATACCATTTATTTGATTCATGTATGGAATTGATGGATAAGAGTTCCATGGCATGTAATCTGAGTTTGATATGGTCTAGGAAACTTTGATTCCAACCGCTGTGTTGGTAGTTAGGTTGAACGTTGTGGTTGCTCTTAGGAACGGGCGTTGGCAAAAGAAGTTTTATATCGTTGTTGAGTAGTTTTTATCTAAATTCATTTTAACAAGTCCTACTCGATGTAATAGCTGGTTTTAGTTTAACATTATCATTGGTTTTCTTTGTTACTTTAACAAATTCAAGACGGTCCGTATGCGAACATTCTGTTTTGTCAAGTACCATGGTACCATTTTGTACAACGGACGGAACCCTTATTTTGGTTCCGTTCGGTCCGTCTTGCATCGCAGACAATTTTGATGAATGTTCGTCCTTTTCGCCGCTTTGTTTTGACTCTTTGGAATTAATACTTCATTAAAACCTAGCCCATTCATGTCTCCCGGTGTTTTATGGATTTTAACTATTTCATCGGCAAGAGCGATGTTTTTGTTAAACCTTTAAACTTGGAATTATTTTCGATTAGAACTTCTTGTGTGAGCTTTAGTTTTCTATTTCAAGATTAAGCTCTTGACATGATTTACAATCATCGTCATTTGCTTTTCCTTTTTCAAGTCGCTTTGCTTTTTCTTTCAACTCATATACTTCATTTTCCAAAATTCCTTTTGGTTTTAGAAATTTATTTTAGTTATGATTTTTAGACTTAGCTCACACAATTGATTATATTGTTTTGCAAGGTGTCATCATCTATAGAAGAATAAGAAGAGTCGAAAAGTACCTCATTTGACTCATGTGCCATTAGAGCAATCTCTTCCTTGCTTGATTCTTCATCGCCTTCACTATCACTCCAAGCACCACTTACAAAAGCTCGTTGAGTTTTGCTTTAGGTGGCTTGGGACATTCTCCTATAAGATGACTTGCATCACCGCATCTAAAACACTTTCTTTCACCTTTACTCTTCTTATCATCCCGATCTTTTCGAATGGCTTCTTTTTCTCGAGGTTGTCTTACAAACTTTCCTCTTCTTCTAAAGAACTTCTTGAAATCTCTAACGGCCATGGCATACTCCTCATCTTCACTACCGAACAAGATTCATCATCATCGCTGATTCCGCCTTTGCTTTTAGAGCAACAGATTTGATCTTCTCCTTTCTTCCTTTGATGATCTCCGAATCTTTCTCCATTACCATTTCGTGAACTTTGAGGTTGCCAATTAGCTCGTCTAGTGACATTATTGAGAGATCTTTGATTCTTCAATAGCGGTCACTTTAGCTCCATTTGGGATGGAGTGCTCTAAGAAATTTCCTGACAAAGTTCTTACTACGAAAAGATTCATCAAGTGCTTTAAGTGAAGTAATGATAGTGTTGAAACGAGCAAAGCCACAATCAATGATAGTGCTGAAACGAGAAAATATTCATATTGTTGAACAAGAAGATCAATTTTGTTATCCTTGACTTGTGAATTACCTTGATGTGTAACAATTAAAGATTCCCAAATATCTTTGGCGGTTTCACACATAAAAATTCTTTCATATTCTTTTCTAGGTAAAGCATTATAAAGCATCATTTTAGCTTCATTATTTTAGCAACTAATTTCTTTTGTTCATCAACGAAATATCCTTTGTTGTAGAACTAAAATCTCCTTTAACAATAATAAACCAAAGATCTATATCTTTTGATTTTACATATGTTTCAAAACGATTTTTCCTATAGATAAATCCATTGGTTTCACAGAGTGGTGGTCTTTGCATAGATTGCCCTTCTTTAAAGTTTTCGAATCCATGGATCGTTTCAAGTTTATAAAATACAAGTTATTTTAGAAATTCTTGAGCAACGAGGCTCGTACCAATTGTAGAAAACTAGAAGGGGGTTGAATAGTTTACCAATTAAAACTTTGTTTTGAAACTTATTGAAAGATCAATTGATATTGATCTTGAGTATGTTAATGAAATATGCAAGCAATGTGTAATAAGTAAATAAGGAAAGAAATGATCAAACCACAACAAGTCGTTTATAGTGGTTCGGCCTACAAGGACTCTTTTTCCCTGCCCTACTCCACTCCCCGAGTCTCACACTCGAGAGTTTAACTTCACTAGTCAACAAGCTTCTTTCACCGCAGAGAAAACCTTTACACTTCGCCACACTATTTCCGACACTAAGCTAGATGTCGAGTTCTTTCCAAGGGTACAACTACTCCCACACACAATGTATTTTGAGGACTAAAATACTAACCACTCACACTCACAAGATTATGATGGTTTGATACAACAATGAAGTATGGATCAACACTAGATCATACAACACTAAACAAACAAGACTTCCAACTTCTCGTTGAAGCTTGAATATGACTTGATCTTCTTTGCTACAAAAGAGATCACTAATATGATATGAAACTAAGTTAGAAAGATTAGAGAAGATATGTATGAGAGTATGTTGGAAAGGGATAAGAAACTACTTGGCTTGGCATTGCTATTTATAGCAAAATGGATGAGGGCGCCCACGGACGACGGACCCCTTAAAGGGTTCCGCCTGTACCATTTTGGTACCGCCGGTCCGACAAACCAAGATATCAAATCTTGCCAAAGTCAACTCTATCTAAGTGATATTGTGCAAGATATGAAGAGTACAAATCTACACAAAATATCTAATGGAATCTTCCAATGATTTCCATGATGCAATGCATGATGTCATATGTTCTATTTCTATTTTTAGAAATATGCAAATGCTTAAGTAGGGTTTGGTTTTAAGAACCTAACACATTCTAAAAACTACTATTATACATAATGATTAGAGTCATATCAAGATGTTACTAAGCATAAATGTAAATGCTTGAATGATGAATATATTGTTTGAAAAAGCTTGTTTTAATATCAATTAAACTTGACAAGCTTTAAGCTTTTATAAATTAAATTTGCTTTTGTCGTTAACAAAACTTAGGCAAAGATCAAAATATAAATAACGTTTAATGACGATATTTGTATTAACAATGCACTGACCGTCTATGTCTTAACGTAGAGGTGGAGGAAAATATGGTTGGGATCTTAATGAACTCGCCAACTATAAGGTCGCCATGGGCGATCCCGAGAAGGATAAATGGCGATTGCTATGAATGGGAAATGCAATCCATGAAAGATAATGATGTCGGATTGAAGTTGACCTTCCTCCCAATGCTAAAGTCGTTGGAAGTAAGTGGATCTTCAAGAAGAAACCGACATGGATGGCAATGTACACACCTACAAGGCTCGTCTAGTGGCTAAAGGTTTTACTCAAACCTATGGCATTGACTACGAGGAGACATTCTCTCCGTAGCGATATAAGAGCTATTAGGATTCTCATAGCTATAGATGCATACTATGACTATGATATTTGGCAAATGGATGTCAAAACCGCTTTTCAATGGTCGTCTAGATGAAGACATCCGTATGGAATAATGGAAGGTTTGTGAATCCATTATTTCCTAACCGTATGGAAGCTTAAGAGGTCCATTTATGGACCAAGCAAGCATCAAGGCAATGGAATAAGAGATTCGATGGAGAAATCAAAAGTTTTGGATTTACTCGAATCTTGATGAGCCATGTGTATATCACAAAGCTAGTGGGAGTCATGTTACTTTCCTTATTCGTATATCGATGACATATTAATCATGGAAATCATATACCAAGTCCGAATGAGGTGAAAGCCTATCTTGGAAAATGTTTTTAGATGAAAGACTTAGGGGAAGCGAAGATATATACTCGGAATCAAGTTCTAAGGGATAGATCAAGGCGACTAATTGGTTTAAGCCAAAGTGCTTACATTGACAAAATATTGAATAGATTCAATATGCAAAATTCTAAGAAGGATTTTGCCAATGCAAGTAAATCATGGTTTGAGTAGCAGGTCGTGCTTCAACACTGCAGAGGTGACACGTATGAAGAAAGTTCCTTATGCTTGGTGTCAGGATCTATCATGTACGTGGTACGATGCACAAGGCAGTGTGGCGTTTGCTCAAAACTTGACCGATCGGTATCAACGTAATCCGGTGAAATTCACTCGATCTTTGTTAAGCATATTCTCAGTACCTTAGGGCTACGAGATATGTTCATAGTGTATGGGGAAATCCGAGCGTAGCTGTGTGTTACTGAGTTATCGCGATGCATCCCGGAAGTGTGGCAAAGATGATCGAAGTCTCAAACGGGTTACATTTTGGTCATCAATGGAGGTGCTTGTGGATTGGAAGAGTAAGAAATGACAACACTTGCAATGTCTCGCTACTGTAGTGAGTACATAGCGGCGTCGAGGTCGCCATGGAAGTCGTTTGGATAAGGAAGTTTGTTTCGGGCTTGGTGTTATGCCGTCGATTGAAAATCATATTAAAGTATATTGTGACAACCAATTGCAATTACTTTTGCCCATGAACACGAGTCATGAAGGGCACGGACACTATCCTAGACAATATCACTATGTTCGTGAGCAAGTCGAGATAGGTGAAATTGAGTTGCTCAAAGTTCACATGGATGATAACCTAGCGGATCCATTAACGAAGGCCTTACGGTGAAAAACTTAATCATTTGTCTCGATTAGTTTGGACTTCGTTTAGCTAGTAGTTTCATGCCCATCTGTGACTAAGTATTTTAGATAAAAGGATATTGTAAACTTGTTATTGAAATGAAATAAAGTATTTTTGTTATGTTTATTATTCATTTATTATGATGTTGTCCTATATTTGCATGTTTAAATCCTTGAATAACTTAAGTTATTCTAAATAGTCCGTTGTCAATCAATAACATGAGAATGATATTGAATTAAGACAAATCTGAGTATTAGTTAGAATATATTTGAAAGTATATTGATGCGTAGCATGACTAATTTCAGATGATATTCAATGAATTGAATATAGGACATATCCCACTCGCATGATAATACTTTATGGATCTGTGTCATTAAGTATATCATGGATATTTATCCTCTGACTTGAGATACAAGAGATATGTCATGGATGTAGTGCATTTTTGTGAAGCAATCTAACGCTACACGAATCGGTAGTTATAAGGGTTGTTTTCGAAGTGTTGCGAAATTTATGAATCTCGCTTGTAGTCAAATGGGATTTGTTTCCTTCAAATTTATTTTGAAGTATAATACTCTTGGGCCCCTCATAGGATTGTTAAGATGTTTGTATGGCCATACCCAAGGTCTTATGGAATAAGTTCGGAAGAGTTGGTAATCTTATTCAATCATATAAAGCGAGAAATGAATAGTTAATTAAGAAATGAGTGGGATCCATATTCTTATTAACATGGTATTAGAAACAAAGGATGAATATGATGACGAATCATCAAACTTGGTTTTCTCTAGAAAACCATACACGAGTTGTACCGGGGCATTGGCGTGTTGCTAGACGCTAACCAATGTCATTTCACGCTTTGTAAACATATCCATGTGGAGTGTTGGAAATGTATATATTTACAAACATGTGAATGTCGATTCGAACTCGTGACCACGGATTGCACACATTAGCGAATGAGAATTAAAGTTAATAATTAATGTTTATGTTTACGATTAATTATAGCACATTAAGTCCGGTTAACGATCGTTAAGTATTTAACGGAAAAATGACTAACGACCGTTAAATGAAAAGAGAAAGGACTAGAAATGGAAAACTTGGAAAAATTATGGGTTTGCCTTTGGGCTTTCAAGGCCGGCCATAGGGGCCTCTCCAAGGCCTAATTCATAAACGTGTTCCCAAAGTTTCCCTACTAGTATATAAAGAGAGTTAGGTTTTAGGGTTTCATACACTTGTGCATTGAATTAACCTAGATCTCTCCTCTCCTCTCTCTTGTCTCATTTTCGGCCGAACACCCCAATTGTAAGGGAGTTTGGTTTCGTTTTTTATAAACGAGGACTTGTGTTAGATCTAGCAATCGCTTGATTCGTTGGTTAATTCGTGTGTACAAGAACGTGGTTGTAAGACATTATTCTTACACCATTTGGTTTGAGTTGTAGAACGGTAAGGGACAACTCTCTAAACCATTTCTTTGGTTTACTCAAGAAATCTGACATTCGCAAGAGGTACGTTACGTATACTTTCAGTTAATTATTTATTTGTTATGATCTTTAAGTCTTCCGCTATGTACTTTTGATGTTTACTTGTTTATTGTAAGTTATATATATTATAAACTCAACATTATCGAGATCTACATACGTGCTAAATTGCATAAATACTATCATGATGTGTACTTTCCTCTCTCTTCAACTATCATGATCTCAATACCATCAACAATATTTAGAAAAACATAAAACTAATGCAAAATTGTAAGTCTAAAGTGTGTCATTCCAACTGTTGAATTGAATAATGACTTGCATTCCATTAATGATAAATTATACTATATAACTAGTTATAATACCCGTGCATACATGCACGGGTTTTTTTTTAAAAAATATATATTAATAATATATTTTTATCTATTAATTTTATTTTATTTATTTATTTATTTATTTATTTATTTATTGGTTTATGATTATGTTTGATATATGTGGTAAGGGTTCATATAAAGTTTTTGCGTAGACATTGTTATTTTCATATTCAAAGTTTAGCTAATGCATGTTCTGTTTATGTATCGATAGTTTCTATTTCTTTTCTGTGTTAGATCCAA
The DNA here is from genome assembly GCA_022545495.1 of Chrysanthemum lavandulifolium. Classification (NCBI taxonomy): domain Eukaryota; kingdom Viridiplantae; phylum Streptophyta; class Magnoliopsida; order Asterales; family Asteraceae; genus Chrysanthemum; species Chrysanthemum lavandulifolium. Next base: position 314,925,548 of record CM040241.1, on the reverse strand, counting down.
ACACCTTCGGAGTCATCTTAAAGTTCTAAAGTTTTGATACTAGTGTTTTTCTTTGTTATCTTTAAAGGCTAAACTTTGTAAATGAAGTATTATTACCCGGTATAACCATGTCGTATATAAGAAGTACTTCTTGGTCAAACTTCATTAAATATGTCTAAATACTAAACCCACATAAGCTTTGCTAAAAGAAACATAAATCCACGTACGCAAAAAATTCAAATATATATCAGGTTTTAATTACTTTTACTTGGTAAACCTGTAAACGGTATCAAAACAACACAAGAACACCATAATAAACTCAGCCAAGCAACCCTTACTGTTCTTTTATAAATCCTAACAGAAGATTGTTCTCAAAGAGTGCAACCAAACTTACAATGAAAAAGATAGTCCCCGATTACGGATGCTATCTACCTCACTACAATAACACTCAAATGCTATAATCTTACAAATCAAATAAAGAGATTGAACTGAGAATAAACAAGATGCATACTAGTAGATGGTCAAATAAAGAGATTGATCAAACTGAAGCAATGCAAGAACAAATGTGAAGAATGAGATGATAATTTGAGAGAGAAATACATAAATGCACAAGGATGTGGAACCCTAGCCGGGTTAAGATCTATTTATAGAAGCAACTTCCACTTTATAACTTAACAAAACTGGAACAAAACTTACTACAAGAATATGGTCGATTACCCACGAGAATTACCCGCGTGCGTTGATTTGTGGGTATTCACCCATAGATTGTTTGTTCTTACCACCCGCCTGACTCGTTTGCCTATGGAAAAGACGGAGATTAGTTTATTTGAAAAATTTTAACCACAGGTTTACCATTTGGGAGCAACACTTTTTGTCCTTTTATCTGATTTTATGAAAAGATTTATCTTGAATAAGATACTATATACTGATAGAGTAAGGATCAAACTAACGGTTATGATAACTGTTTTTGTAGTTTCTCAACACGTTAAATGTAAAAGGCAATTAAGCATTTCAAAATACTAACAAATACTAGTACTCTTGATCATCTGGTGTTTTTTTTTTCTTTTCAGATTCCTCCACATGAAGGTGAGCGGTATATATTCTCCTTCTTCTCCTGCATAGTTTATAAATAAATCTTTGTAAGTGAAAAGGTTTTTATTTCATTTATGTGACTTGCAGTGATTACGCTTGTCCACGAATTTTTACTATTTTGAGGTGATCCTTATGTCTCAAATACTCTTATGTGTTCATGTATATTAGATCTCAGTCACTTCAAAACAAAAAAATCATAAAGTTTTATTACTGAGCGCATCACGGATGCATGGTGCTAGATAACAAAAAAAATACAGCAAAGTTTTAAAACCGAGATTAAGGTAAATGAAAACAATGCAACACCACTCCATATGCTTTCAAAATCAAAGAAAAACGTCACATGTAAAGCGTGTCTCTAAAAGATATGGCCCTCAAGCCCACATTTGAGTTTCAAATTAGTTTAAAGAAAGGTGTTTTGATTCTTCTAATCGCATATCAATTTCATATTACCAAAGCATTTAACGATTAAAGTAAACCTCTTTTGTATTTACACAAATGCTTTCATTGTTTCATGTCTGTGGTCGGCATTTGACTGCAGGCTCGACTATTGCCTATGTAGTTATTGAATTGGAATGGATCGTTGCTGATGTTATGTTGCTTTTCAATGGTTTGTAAAGGAAAGCTCATAAAGCATATGATGATTTCTCCTCCGGTAAGATGTGCATGTGAGAATGGAAGAGCAAAAGTGTAGAAACTGAGTCAGGTTTCTAAACTACTTTCCTATTATAATAAATTTTGAGTTCTTCTCGTAAAGTAGGCAGAAATCAATTTGTAGGTAAATTTATATGCATTGAAGTTGATTGATGAATTAAAGCCATTTTATTTGTTGATTTTTTTTGCGAAACATCATTTTTCCTAAACATACTATATTACGTTTATTGGTCTCCCTATTTCATTTTTTTTTTCTTTCAATGGGGGAATCAATACAATAGGTAATGTGAAAACGTTAACAGAAGATTAACGGAAAAGGCACTAGAGAATTTGGCGGATGAATATACTAGTATTGAGTGACACGAGTTCGATTCAAGAAACACTGCGAAACAAAAGTGCTTGAAAGAAAGTCATGTATTAGTTTGGCTAATTGCTTTGAGAGGAAGGCTACAGGCGGGGGTCGACATAAACTTGACAAAAAAAAGTTGGTGTTTTTGATTTGGCTATACATACTTGGAATAAAGTGTGTAGATGGTCGATCTTAATAATACTAATAAGGCTTTTAGACATGGTGTGAACCTGCTTAGATGGTCTACTTTTCTTTCAAATTCCTGTTGGTTTACATTGTGTTCTCAAGTTAGAGTTAAGCAAGATAATGAAAGAAAATGAAAAGGAAACAGAAGATGTTATGTTCGGATTTTATACTCATAACAATTATATAAAACAAATAACATCATCAAAGCATGCGTGAGTAAATAGGAATAATATATGTAAATAATTAACCGAACAAGAAAGTGCGTACCTTTTAGCAATTCAAGAATCAAACGATGATTGAACAAGAACAAAAACCCAAAACCCTAACTTTAGGGTTTATATATTCGACCCACACAAGAATCGACCACCAAGAAAACACAAGCTCAAGCGTGCTTGTTCTTCGTTCTTGTACACACGTACTATTAGCGATTTGATGTGAAAAGCTAGTTTCTTGAATCACAAATAAAACCAAACACTTGTATCTTTGAGTTAAGCAAAATCGAAAACCCTTGGGGTTTGGGTATTCGACCGGCCACACAAAGAGGGAGAGAGGAGAAGAGAAATTAGGTTATTGGTGATCCAAGATTAAGTTATGAATGAATACAAGAATTGTATTTATAGGTAACTTAACTTGGTGACCAAGTTTGAGTGGGAATGGGTTTGGGAACCCATCCGATCGGCCAAAGCAATCCCAAAGGGTTTCTAGAACTTTCCGACTTTGTAATTTCATCTCTAGTCCTTATAGTTTATATTTAACGACCGTTAACCAAACCTCGTTAATTATTTAACTATCGTTATGTTTTATTTCGTGACTAATAATTAATAATAACATTTTATATATTAATTATTAACATCAACTCTCATACGTAATGTGTGCAATCCGAAGTCTCGAGTTCGAATCCGGACATACATATATTTAAATATCCATAAAACCTTTCGGCTCCACTTGGATATTACTAAATATAGTAATGACATTGGTTAGTCTAGCTTTCACACGCCAACGCCCCGGATCGAATCGAGTATGGTCTCTGGAAAAACCATTTAATGATTCATCATTTTACTTATCCTTTTGTTACTAATACTACATTAACTATGAATATGGATCAAGTCATTTCATAAGTTAACATTCATTTCTCGTTGTATATGATTGAACAAGATTACCAAATCTTACGAGCGTATTCGGATAGATCTTGGGTATGGCCATACAAACATCTTGTCAACCCTACGAGGGCCCAAATATAGTATTATGCTTTGAAACAAATTCAAAGGAACAAATTCTCTTGACTACAAACATAACTCATGAACTTTGCAACACTTCGAAAATAGCCCTTATAACTACCGATTCACGGATAGCGTTAGACTATCTTACACAAATGCACTACATTCATATCGGTTATCCGGTATCTCAAGTCGAGGATAAACACTTCATGATATACTTAATGACAAAGATCCATAAAGTATCATCATGTAAAGTTGGGATGAGTCCTATATTCAATTCATTGAATATCATGTGAATCTGGTATGTCCCACGCATCAATATACTTTAAAAGTATATTCTACCAAAACTCAGTTGTCTTAATTCAATGACATTCCCACATCATTGATCGACAACGGACTATTTAGAATAACATAAGTTATTCACGGATTAAACATGCAAATATAGGATATAATATTAAGAAAATGAAAAATAAACATAAACAACTATTTTATTTCATTAAAGTAATATTTGTTCATAACATCCTTTATCCAAATACTAATCACGGATCGCATGAAACTACTAGCTAAGCGAAGTCCTATCCCATCGGCATGGTCGATAAGTTTTCCTTTGGCAAAGGCTTCGTAAAGGGATCAACTAGATTATCATCTGTATGAACTTTGAGTAGATTGATTTCACCTATGTCGACTTGTTCTCGAACATAGTGATATCGACGAGGAAAATGTCTGGCGCCTTCATGACTCCGGGCTCATTGGCAAATGTTATTGCAGCGAGTTGTCACAATACACATTTAAAGGTAATTCGATTGAGGGCATTACTCCGAGTCCCGAAATGAATTTCCTAATCAACGACTTCCATCGCGACACAAGCGACTATGTACTCAACACGTAATAGACATCGCATAACCGTTGTTTGCTTCTTGCTCTTCAGATCAATTGCTCCTCCATTAATGACAAAGACATAACCAGTTTGAGACTTCGTATCATCTTTATCGATTTGGAATGACGCATCGCAAAAACACTGTAACATCAAGTTACGCATCTGGATTTCCTCCATACACTAGAAACATTTCTTTAGTAGCCCTTAGATACTTAAGAATGTTCTTAACGACTGCCGATGTTTCACACAGGTTACTGTTGATACCGGTGGTGATATTTTGTGCAAGCGCCACATCGGGCCTTGTACATCTCACAACATACATGATAGATCCCGGTACGAAGCATAAGGAACTTTCTTCATGTAAGCCACCTCTTCGGTGTTGGCGCATAGTTTATTACTTAAGCCATGTTCAACTTGCATCGGCAAATATCCCTTCTTGGAATTTTGCATATTGAATCTCTTCAATATTTTATCGATGTAAGCACTTTGGCTTAGTCCAATTAACCGCCTTGATCTATCTCGGTAGATCTTGATTCCCAGAATAAATGCTGCTTCCCATAAGTCCTTCATAGAAAAGCACTTTCCAAGATAAGACTTTACATCTTGCATACTTGGAATGTCTTTTCCCATGATCAATATGTCATCGACATATAAGACAAGGAAAATAACATTACTCCCACTAGCTTTGTGATACACACATGGCTCATCAAGATTTTGAGTGAAACCAAATTTCTTGATTTCTTCATCAAACTTCTTGTTCCATTGCCTTGATGCTTGCTTCAACCCATAAATGGATCTTTGAAGTTTGCATACACGCTTCGAAACTTTGGATTCACAAACCCTTGAGTGCGCCATATAGATGTCCTCATCTAGGCGACCGTTTAAGAAGGCGGTTTGACATCCATTTGCCATATCTCATAGTCATAGTGCGCACTATGGCTATAAGAATCTAATAGCTCTAATGTGCGCTACGGAGAAAATGTCTCCTCGTAGTCTACCCCATAGGTTTGAGTATAACCTTGAGCTACAAGGCGAGCTTTATAGGTGTGTGCATTGCCATCCATGTCGGTCTTTATCTTAAAGAGCCACTTACTTCCAACTACCTTAGCATTTGGAGGTAAGTCAACCTCTATCCGAGACTTCGTTATCTTTCATGGATTGCATTTCCCATTCATTGCAACTCGCCATTTTTCCTTTTCGGGACTCATCATGGCGGCTTTATAGTTAGCGAGTTCACCAAGATCCCTAACATATTTTCCTCGGCTTCTACGTTGAGACATAGGCGCTCAGTGCACGCGTAGTCCTTGCGGATCTCGAATGGGAACCACTTCAATCTCGGTGGAACGCCCGGACTTTCGGGTTCTACTTGAGGTTGGCTAGTGTTCTCGAGAAGGTGTTGTATCTTCTTGATCATATTCGGATCATAAACTCTCCCATGAATTCATGAGATATGAGATCCTTTTCAAGAAAGTCTCCATACCTAGCAACAATTACTTTGTTTCGGTGGAAAGTAAAAGTAGTAACCCATTGTTTCCTTTGGGTATCCTACGAAGACACTTAATGAGATCTTTGTTGCGACTTATCGGTGAGTCACGTTTAACAAACGCCTCACAACCCGGACCTTTAAGTAAGACAAGTTGGGAGGTTTCCCATACCACACTTCATAAGGAGTCTTATCAACCTTCTTAGTTGGAACCATATTCAATATGCGAGCAGCGGTTTCAAAGCATAATCCCAAAAGGATAAGGGAAGAGTTGTAAGATTAAACATCGATCGCACCATGTCTAGCAATGTACGATTCCTTCTCTCGGATACACCATTTTGTTGTGGAGTATATGGAGATGTGAGTTCTTGGACGATACCACACTCGACTAGATAATCTTTAAACTCTTGGCTTAAATATTCACCACCTCTATCGGATCGAAGAGCTTTAATCTTCTTTCCTAGTTGCGGTTCTACTTCACTCTTAAAACCTTAAATGTTTCAAAGACTTCATGTTTATGTTTAAGTAAATAAACATAACCATAACGATCGAAATCATCGATAAAGGTTAAGTAGCTAGCACCCTTTCTTGACACATGTCTTAGTGGTCCACATACGTCGGTATGTATCACACCAAGAAGATCGAAGCCCTTTCTAAACTATTTGTAAAGGTTTCTTGGTCATCTTCCCGGATATGCAAGATTCGCATTTATCAAATGATTCATCATTGATGTCTTGCAAAAGCCCATCGTGTTGCATTTGTTGCATGCGTTTCTTGCCTATATGAGCAAGTCTACAATGCCAAAGAAATGAAGAATCCAAATCACCTTTGATTCTTTTATTATTGATGCTAAAGGCGAATTATTTTATCAATCACATTATCATGCAAATCAATTTCAAACACACCATTTCTTTGGAATAACATTAAAGTAAAAACACCATTTAAAGAAACCGAAATTCCATAATCGGTAAATGTATGAGCGAAACCAATATCTTTTAACAAGGAAGCGAAGCGACACCCCTAACAATGGAAGGTGCGTAATGACAATCGTTTAATGACGGTACTAAACCCGAAGGTAAAACTAAATCAAAGCGTGCCTATAGCTTCAACGATTGCATGTGCTCCATTACCCACGTGCGGTATTGTTGTCCATAGGCAAGCTTCCTTGCTCCTCTAAGTCCTGCGGTGTATTACAAATGTGAATACCACATCCGATTATCATATACCGAATTTATTTTATGAGGAAAAGCAAATAATTCTATCATCAAAGAGTACACGAAATCGGCCACGGTGCGATATTTTATACCTCTTATTGCGCAACTCATCAAGGTACGGTGGACAATTCCTCTTCCGATGTCCAACCTCGGTGCGGTGATGACAAGCCATATCCTTCTTGATTCTCACGCTTTTGGGAGGGTACTTCTTGGGTTCTTGTTGATAAGTCATAACTTGTTTTCCTTATCGACTTTACCCTTACCTTTCCCTTTCTTGTTCGCTAGCGGCTTATTAGGCTTAGAAATTCTACCCTTACGGATGGTCAAAACCGCGGTGTAGAGGCCTTCTTGGGCAAACCTTTCTCGTAATCAATGAGCATTGCATGTACCTCATTGTTGTCTTCCCGTGCAATGCATATTATAATTGCATGCGAAACCATCAAACTCCTTGTTAAGGGATCATTGATAAGGCCAATTTGTATGTCATTGGGGTAGACATAGTTAAGGCGCCCGGTGGTCCATGTAACTCATCATTTCGAGCGTTGGGCGCTACGGGTTTCCCTTCTCCTTGCTTGCAACTATGAAGAGCATCTATCAAATCATACTGACTCTGATCACGGGCTTTTCAAACAACCTTTGCAATTCTTCAAGCATGAGATTAGGAAGTAATTTTCAAACTGTTTTGCAAGTTTGGATTCATACTCCGAGCATAATGCGAGCGACCTCATTATACTTGTCATACTCAGTTGCCATGCGGCTCGTGCTTGATGGTAGCATCATTGCGAGTTCGGAGGACAAGGCGTAGTCAAATAATTGAGTCTTTTGGCAACCCTCAAGACAATTACGAGTTGCCGATACCAATCATTGAAATTCGCGCTACGGTCAATTTCTCTCGATCAAACATAGATTTGAGCAGCGAGGCTAGTGCGATAGATTCGACTTGAGCCATTTCTCTGAAATAAAAGTTCAAAAGTTAGTACTTTCGATAAGTAAACATTCAAGAAAATAAAATACCCTTTGGTCAATATTCATATTAACCATAGAATTTTCCTTGAATTTTGGATCCTCATTATCATAGTTCCACCACATCAGTTGATCTGCTAGTGGTGAAAGTATAGAATAGGTAATCGTTGAAGAACGATAATTGACAAACAAGTTTTCAATTCCAAAAGTTATGGGATTTACAATTTTGCCAAAACAATTAATGCAAAGCGTAAGCATGTTTCATCCCATCTTATGCCTTAAGTCATAGGTCTCACTAACTAACTTAATTAAGTTGTCTAACTTAGAAGCGCAAATCATAAAGCGAGGTCTCACACAACAAAATAATTCACCTTGTTATTGTAATCTAGATCAAGGTCTCACATAACTAAATTACAACTTCAAGTGTTTCATATCATTAGATGGCATAAACTTAAATTTAAAGGGTACAATTTTGACGTGTAATCAAAACTTATGTATAAAGAAGCATGCATACAACTTTATAACATAATATTTTGAAAAAACTTACATTAGATTTTAATTGCTAAGATTGAATTCTACAAAGTTTTAATCGATCGTTGAGAAACTTACAACTTTGCACTAAGATGCTTCGTACATAGAATGGTTATACTAGGTAGCTCAATCGAACTCACGAGGCGAGAGGACCGGTGGCTGAAGCATAACCTTAGACATCCATTCGGTCATGTATGCACTTCTTAATTAACCCTTTATAGTTTGTTCTAGTGGGTGAGCCGTTCTAACCATTTAGTACGATCGCATCAATCGATTAAAAGTTCAAGAATAATTCTTAGTTAACAAATCGGTTTCGCCATTATTTAGTCCATTTAATTTTCTATTCCAAAAACCCTTTTGCTTACTAACATGTCAAACAATTTATAAACAAAAAGCACTTTAATAAAATTAAACACACTCAAATAATATAAACATATAACTAAACAATTTTAACATATGTAAAAACAATTAGCCACATGCATAATTATTTCAATAAACTCTAATAACAATTCTAGTCGTAAATAAATGCATACATTAACTAGGGCTTTCATCTCGCAAGAAGATGAGCCACATGCATCGACAAGTCGATTGCGTAAGCCAAAGTTAATAATATACCAATTAGCACATAACGAATTTTATTAGTTATAATTGAGGTCTTCCCCAATTTGATAATTATTAAATAAATAAAACATGTGTGTATCACTTAACAATTAATCAATAAACAAAAAACAATACTCCATGGCAAAACATGCATGTTCCACCATGGATTCCGCATAACAATTATCACCCAAGATACGCATATTACATGACACATAACAATTATTCATTAATTAACCACATAAAATTAGCATGCAATCCTAGGGTTTCTACAAGTTTTACAAAATTAAAACCTAATTAAATAAAATAAGGGTAATCGACCCTATACATTAAAAATTAGGGTTTCAATTCAAAACCCTAGAAACCATAAAAAGCATGCATATAATCATAAAGATCCAATTTTATGTGTTTGGTAATTAATTACATCATATTAACGACTCGTGATGCCCTTTGTTGGGATTTTATACTCATAACAATTATATAAAACAAATAACATCATCAAAGCATGCGTGAGTAAATAGGAATAATATATGTAAGTAATTAACCGAACAAGAAAGTGCGTACCTTTTAGCAATTCAAGAATCAAACGATGATTGAACAAGAACAAAACCCAAAACCCTAACTTTAGGGTTTATATATTCGACCCACACAAGAATCGACCACCAAGAAAACACAAGCTCAAACGTGCTTGTTCTTCGTTCTTGTACACACGTACTATTAGCAAATTGATGTGAAAAGCTAGTTTCTTGAATCACAAATAAAACCAAACACTTGTATCTTTGAGTTAAGCAAAATCGAAAACCCTTGGGGTTTGGGTGTTCGACCGGCCACACAAAGAGGGAGAGAGGAGAGGAGAAATTAGGTTATTGGTGATCCAAGATTAAGTTGTGAATGAATACAATGAATTGTATTTATAGGTAACTTAACTTGGTGACCAAGTTTGAGAGGAATGGGTTTGGGAACCCATCCGATCGGCCAAAGCAATCCCAAGGGTTTCTAGAACTTTCCGACTTTGTAATTTCATCTCTAGTCCTTATAGTTTATATTTAACGACCGTTAACCAAACCTCGTTAATTATTTAACTATCGTTATGTTTTATTTCGTGACTAATAATTATTAATAATAACGTTTTATTTATATTAATTATTAACATCAATGTCTTCTCATCACGTAATGTGTGCAATCCGAAGTCTCGAGTTCGAATCCGGACATACATATATTTAAATATCCATAAAACCTTTCAACACACAACAATTATCTCAATCTAATATGGTATCGAGGTTAAGATCCTAATAATACCTAACCCTAAACCTTCCGCCACTTTAACCTTCCGTCGCCGCCTCGGCTACACAGGAGGTTCGGAGGGCTCTCTTTAAACATTAATATTTGTCATTTTCATTTTCAAATAACATGTTATTTTCTTAGATCCGTGATTCTTCAAACAGTGTCCTCCTCTCCACTTATATCCGAATCACAAACCTGATCAAACAAGAGCGTCCCTTACCCTCCCTACTGCTATCAACACCTGTTCTTTTTCATGTGGTCGACCGTTGGTTCAATGATAACCAGTCGCCACCTATTTCCTTTTAGTGGTCGACCGTTGGTTCATAGATAACCAGTCACCACGTTTATATTTCCTTTTTCTTCTGTTACCTTCATCTCGTGGGGTTGGTTGTATGTGTAGGAGGTTGTGGAGCCGATGATGGCTGTGTTTGTGATGAGTGATGTCGACGTCGGAAAGGGTAAGAATCTTGCTGATGGGCCAATCGCTTGTTACTATTTGTAATGCGCTCTTTTGTCCAGATCGCCTCATTTCTGCAAGCTGATTTAATCAGCAGGTGTTGATCTGATAACTTCAATTGTAAAAAAAAGTTGAAACCCAAGATGGATAAGTAGTTAAAAGATGAAATGATGATGATTGGATAATTAGGTGAGAAGGAGTTGAATGAAGATGAAATGAAAAGGAATAAAGAGAACGAGAATCAAGCTGATAGATTATTATTTTTGGAAAAATGGAAAATTGGTGGGTTGGCTTGACAAAAGCAAAAGAGGATGAAAAGCATCTTTGAAAAGCATGTGATGTGTGTTAAAAAAAAAGGGGGTAATTATGAGAATGCATGTTTTGCTCAAGGTGTCATCACTTTTTAGGAAAAAAGTTTGGATATTTCCAAAATAAACCTTGAGACTTGCGACTTTTTTCTTCCAATGTAAGAGTGCCAAGTGTCCTGACACTTTTCAGAACCCAATCATTGAAATTACCTTTTCGTACCTATGATTTATAATCGACTTATATCCAGCGACTTTTTAAGATTCGAGCGATTTTATTTTTTTATATTTTCGAGGAAAAATTCAAACTTTGGAAAGTATTATTTTATTCCTTTTGCTCCTTCCCAATGCTGAGCGACTTAAGCGAATTACTTTGAGCGCCTTTTTTAACTTTGTACTTTTGTACTTTTATATTTTTTTTACATAACTTTTAAATACTTTTTAAATTACAATGACTATTGTACCCTTAACTATTTTTACATTTTGAGCACTCCTACCCTCTCCCCCCGCTTCTTTCCTTACCAATTCACTTTTAAAATTTAACATAAACTTCTACCCACTACTACCCACTCGCTACCCTCTCCCCATCGCTACCCGGATCCAACACGGATCCAAACCATCAATCAAACGATCACCGCAGCTTAGATGCTAACCTTTGCCTCCTGCCTCTATCAGTTGCTATTCTTCTTATTCATTCCATTTGTTTCTTTTTATAACATTTATTAATTCAATTCAATTCAATTCAATTAATTGTTGATGATGTCGAAAAATAATGTAGTTAGTACGGATAAGTTGGTTCATGTTAAGAGGAGTTTGGTTTTCCTAATGATTTTATGGAGAGTTTAGTTCCGAGGTATCCGCGGTATTTTAAGGTTGTTGGGAGTGGTGAAGGATGATGTTTTGGAACGAGGTGTTTGTGAAATCGTGATTGAAAAAAGGCGGATGAGGAAAGTATATTTTGGTAACCACTTGCTAGTATATTTTGGTAACCATTGCTAGTATATTTTGGTAACCACGCTAGTTCGCTAGTTACCATCGCTACGTTCCTCGAAACCACTGCTACGTTTCTCGAAACCACTGCTAGTATATTTTGCAGACATGCTGGATCTTGATAGCCTTGGGTTCAATTAATGTTGATGTCTTCCGTTTGCTAGTACAAACTAAATCAAATCAGAAAGGGTTGTGGATCTAGCTTGATATGATCACCTAGCATCTCTTTGTTTCTCCTTCGTTTTATTATTCAACAATGATTCTTAACTTATTCTTTTATTAATTATATTTCAGGGATATCAAGGGAGGACTTCAAGCCTCGAATTCCATTCCCTAGGCGCAGAAGATAGAAAGTGAGTCCCAAAATCTGTTTGATTACGTATCGTTGAGTTGAATTCTTTCCTTCATGCATTATGTTGGTTTCCATCTTCGCAGGGATGTCAAGACACTCATAGTCGAAATGCTCCGGGCTGCTAAGTCTTCGATTAATGAGAGCAACTGAGGAGGCAGGTTCTTTGCGTGGATCGGATTTCGATTCAGAGGTTTATAGTGGATTTTGATTAAAGATTGCATTTTTAATATATTCTATGGTGAAAATGTGACATTTTATTTTTATGGATGTCTTATCTAGATAGTTCTGTAGATAATGTTTGATGTAATATGATCTTGATTAGAAACTGAAATTTCCAATGTTCCAAATATCATCGTTTTTCCTTTGTTATCTGGATTTCACTTCTTTGACATGTTAGATCATTTGTTATGTTTAGCTAAGCTCATTATTCTTATCAGACAGGTAGTGAATGCTTTCTTATGTTTAGCTAAGCTCATTATTCTTGAAGTCGGTGATAACAATGAGATCAGGGAACACGTTTCTATCCATCGATCTTCCAAACCTTGTGACAGAACGGTATGTGAATATCTTTCTCCATATTTAGCAATGCTCTAAACTTAAGTGAAGCTTTTTATTATATTGAAGAATTGTATAACCAGGTTATTGGCGATAACAATCTTATAATGGGATCTTGCCATATAGCCCATGATTGCAAAGTGGGTAGCAGCAACATTTTTGCAAATAACACCATTTTAGCAGGCCATGTATTGGTGGAGGTTAGTCCTTAAATCACTTTGCTCATGTGACCATTTTGCTTATTTTATCGTAAAAAGTTTGATTGTACAAGTCTATATGTAGGACCATGCACACACTGCTGGAGCCATTGTTGTTCATCAGTTTTGCCATATAGGCTCCTTCTGTTTCATTGGTGGAGGTTCAGTGGTATGATTCTTTTGTAACCTTGTGTCTTTTATATCTTCATTTATATGATACACATGGTAGGGGTGTTTCTCATTTCTGGATTAATTTTTACACGCAAATCATATGCTTGTGTTTTGCACTAATCAAAGTTCTTTATTTGTAAACACAAGGTTTCACAAGATGTGCCCAAGTATACAATGGTGGTTGGAGACAGAGCAGAGTTACGTGGTTTGAATCTAGAAGGCCTTCGACGAGGTGGCTTCTCAGTTACTGAGGTTAGCTTCTGGTTGTAGTCTCAGACACATTTCTGTGTAATTTCTTGATGACTTGCGCAGCAATGTAAAGGTTTTTAGCTGATGAGGAACACTTCATAAAAATCCATGTATCAGAGGGGCAATATGGAAATGTCAAACAGGATAGGTAATAGGTTGAAACGTGAAACACATCTTGTCCTGTTTGACCAATTTGACCATGTTTTTCCGGCTAAAGTTTGTTTTTACCCATTAAAACTTAACGCAAATCGAACAGTTTGGTACTAAATGGATCGAAATTGCTACCTCCAAAACCTTAATCTCATGGCATATTTTTACCAAATTCCATTGTGATGATTTGGAATCTATAAACCGTGTATTGGAGGATTTAGGTATATATAGACATATAGTAATGATTTCCCAAGTGATATTTGTTAGTTCTCTTTGCCATTATCTGTCCATTTATTTGATTTGTGCTATTATGCTTATGGTAGTGTTAATTCATTTTATTTGCAACAATATAGATCAGGGGCCTGAGAGTGGCTTACAAGAAGATATTCATGCCTTCTAATGTAAACCTTGGAGGTATTGAAGACCGTCTTGATGAAGTGGTAATATGATTTTCTTTTGCAAATTCTCTAAAGTTGTTGATGTTCACCAAAACAACACATCTATATGTTCAGGAACCGTCTTCTTGTGACCACACTTTTTTCATTACACTTTTCTTTTATGCTGTCATGATTTTAAACTAGCTTCCTCACTGAATGGAGGTAGGTTGTGTCTCATGATAGTGAGATGCACTCACAATTATGATAATTACGCTTTTTCGTGGTATCTTGGAATGAGAACTAACTCAATTAGAAAATGTCTGCAAAAGGTCACATATATAAACCTTTTTTTTGAACGGCACATAATGTATACTTTTATATCCACTGAACATTGTGGTGTATATCCACTGTCATGAAATTGTTGGAGTTATGTCAGTAAAATTTATGCCTTTTGTTTTGTTAAGTTTCTTTTATCCTCCAAAAGCCTAATGTATCTACACGCTTCGTAATCTTAAAACATAATAATGTGTATTGGCACGGTACCTGTTGCTGGCTCAGGCTTTATTACGAATTTAACTCCTAGAAAATCTCTGATATTCCTAAGCATTTCAATCCCGTAAGGGACAAGCTTTCCTACACGAACCTTTGATATATCTTGTGGGCACAATGCACATAGAATAAATAACAAACCCTGCAACATATAATTGCTATTAACACAAAGTTCCAAAATTGAACTCTTGAATTGTCATGCATAGATTTGCCTTGTGACCAACAACCTCAAAAGAACAATACAATCTGGGAATAAATGTAAATCATCTGTTGAATAGTCATCCTTTTGTCCCAAATTGACTATCCATGTTGATTCTTGAAACGAGTTTGTGAATATGCATCTTTATACCATCGTATACGTACAGGTATCACAATTCAGAAGTAATCTTTTATCTACTTTGCTAAAATTCAGGAAGTAAAATACTAGTCTGCTCTCTATATAGGATACATTTTCACATAGCGAAATAATTTATCAAAAGTAACGATCTATATTATCTTAAATCATGTTAAAGATTGTGCATGGGAGTTATAAAAAGTTAAGATACAAACTTGGTGTGTAGAGTCTACGACACCACCTTGTTCAATCTCGCCAAGTAAAGAGACGCAATTTCCTCACCAACTTCATCTGGAGGCATAAGGCGTGGGCAAATTAAGGCGAAACCACTGCTAGTATATTTAGGTAACCACTGCTACTACATTTTATTCCACTGCTAGTGTTACTAAACCAGCGATAGTATATTTTATTCCACTGCTAGTGTTACTAAACCACTGCTACAAAGACAGAGATATGGTGCTTCCAATGAATCATACTCATCCCAAAGACCCTTCAACTTGTGATAGTAGATTTCAATTGTAGTGTTGTTTTGCTTCAACTGAACCAAATCACGAGTGAGTTGATAAACTAGTTTTTGTAAACAGAATGTTTCTAACAGAAAAAGTATTCTGTTTGTTGTTCATGAAATTTGGTGCCAAAACTGGTTTTTGTAAACAGAATGTTTCTAACAGAAAAAGTGTCACTTTTTTTACTTTATAAGCGCCAATGTAAAAAATCTTGATAGTGTGTATTTTATATGTGGCATAAAACTATTGTTTTGATAATATTTTATTTTATAAAGTTTATGGGAAATGTTTTGTAAAAATATAAGGGGTTAATTGTCCGAGAATATATCTAACTTTACCATATTTTATGGTTACTTATAACGGATTTTCTTCATATTAAAACACAATAATTTTGAATTCGTGCTTTTATGTGTATTTTGCTCGTGAAAAATAACTTTTTTACCCCCTCTGTATCAGTATTTGTTAACATATATATTGATACCGAGAGGTAAAATAGCTATAGGATACACTAAAAATCACATATTCAAAAGTTTTGAGTTTTGTGACTTAATGGGAAAAAAAGTCTACTACGGAGCTATAAAAATGATAAGTTATATACATTCTCAAGCAATTAACCCAAAATATAACTAATGAGAGGGTACTTGTGACCAAGTGAGATAATTAGAGGATTGAAAATAAGAATTTTATGTAGTGAAAATTTGTTTTTTTAGTAAATGGGTCAAAATTGACACCTAATTGGATCATCAAATGGTGATTTTTTACAACATTTAACTTTGAGTTATATAACAAATAGCAACAAAAGTTATATAACAAGAGTTCTGTGCAACAGCAATTCTCAAAAGGGTTCCACTTGTCATGCAGCAACGAATTTACATGTGCCAGAAGCGTTAGGCACTGCAAAAGTTATGGATCATTCCATGTTTTTAGTGCAAGCTGTTTTTTTCAATAAAACTAAACAATGTGAAGTAACAAGCTTAGAACCATTGTTCACCTGCATAGGGGAAGGTAGAATGTATAATTTACAATTCTGATACTTTGATTCTCGTTTAATGATGACGAATCTTGGTCTCATTTGTCTTGTTGCCCCTAAACGCTGAAAGAGAGAAGAATGACCTTGTTGTGAAAAACAAAAAATGAAAGAAAATATTGGAATTTACAAGGGACATTTAAACTAGGATTCGGTATTCGAGGCAAGAGAAGTAAACATATAAAGAAGTGTTCCAAAATGTTCGTCTTCATGCCAATTAAGTGACGTAGTTCCTTAAGTTAATATGTGATCACTATATTATCTTGTTTCCGTTTTTACCCTTGCACATGGCGGAGATTAAAGTAGACTCTACCTTTGGTTGTATTCATGGACGCTGAGACATGGCCCTCAGGTATGCTTTGATGATTCTGCACATTAAATCTACTTTGAATGACCTGCATTTATAATACTTGTTACAAGCATAATCACGAGTTCCTGGAATCTTATCAAAAATCAAGTTTAAATTCTGCAGGCACTACAGTATACTTAATGGTAATCTGTACCTTTAGATTCCTCTGCATCATCATCTCCTTCTGAAAATGCTGACGGACTGGACCAACCAGTTAGATGTGAATCATCTTTAGCTTTTCGTGCAAACTTCAGGAGTCGTTTAATCCTTTTGGCGTCTTTTGGTAGATCATGGTGGGAGGGTGCTCAGCATTTCCCACTCATCCATATCAGCTTCATTTTTCCTCAAGAAGCATTGATAAAGAGTGACGAACACGTGGATGTGAATATCCGATAGGTGAAGTGACATTGGCTGGAGATGCAAGCTGAATGGTACTTTCCTTATATGTGGCTTATGAGCTTATTTGTGTTTCGGCTTATATTTCATAAGCCTTAAATTTCCGATTGTGAGCTTATATAAGTTTATTATGATATCTTGAAAATTTTCTCACGTAGTAATTACTCACGTAGCAGTGGTTACCAAAATATACTAGCAGTGGTTTAGTAACACTAGCAGTGGAATGAAATATACTAGCAGTGGTTTAGTAACACTAGCAGTGGTTACCAAAATATACTAGCAGTGGTTTAGTAACACTAGCAGTGGAATGAAATATACTAGCAGTGGTTTAACCCATTTGTCATGATGTTACCAGTTTGACCCGTTAGATAATAATGGATCAAAATAGCCCACATATACAGGGTAATATAAAGCAACCCAACTAAGTTTGAGCCTGCTACCATCACATCCTCCAACTACCTCCACCACCTAAATCTGGAGACATGCTCACAAACCTAAGAGAAAATCTTAGAGTCGGTACCTCGATTTAGATACTACGGTCCCATGTTCCTTTTCCTTCCCATCGGCATCCTTCGGATGCGTAGATAACTACCAACAATTTCATTTCACAAATGAAACCGATAACAATTTTTGCAAGGGTATTCGCCTTCTGGATCAAACTACTTCACAGAATGGGGTAATGATTTCCAACATCACGATGACTCAAACCTCTCAGGAATGCTATCGACCACTGCCTCAGCAACAAATTCACCATTGGCATTTCCCACTGATCAACAAGATCTTAGAACAAATTTCCCATTTAACTCTGGATTTTTTATCTGAAATATACAAACATTAGTCCTAGATAACTTCCAAGAAAAGTGACATGAAAAATTACCAATAAATTTTGCAATAGTAAAGTAACTAGTTGCAGATAGGGATGCTTACTAGCATCAATAAGCTATATTTTTTGTACAAATAGAAGCATAGGAAACCATGCTTGTACGATTAGAATTGTAAGATCAAGGGCTAAGAAATTATATATGACATCATTTTTTTTCAAGTTGAGAGGCTACTTCAATTGTTCTGTAACTTTGAAAATGAACTTAAAGAAAGCGAACAAACTTAAGATATAAAACTAAACATGTTACCTGTGCATAAATCCGTAGAAGTACACATAACTATATGGTATGTAAGCTATGCATAATAAATATTTTCTACAAATTTAACCCAACACCAATTTAAGACAGATTTCTACTACGCATTACAGCAACTGAAATACCAAAGACTTACAGATTGTTTGGGTGGCAACTGGCAAGGGAACTCCACTTTGCAGCTAAATTCACACATACTGAGATAGCATCTGATTCACGTTTCTTTGCATTGGTACCACAGAACATGAAGGTTAAGGATGAAACAATATTACAAATATATTGAACACTGGATAAATCGCTGAATAAATGCAAAAGATATGCCCGTGACAGAAAACCATCTATTAAGCTGCAAAAACTATCTATCGATAGCAAAATAAAAACTGTTGCATCAAACTTGAGTACATGAGCCAATACTAATGACAGAAGACTTGCATTACTTTCAGAAAAATGGAACACAAAAAGTACTATCAGCACTACTTGCACGATTCTTTAAGAATACTAATGATGAATACATATGAATACTAACGATTCTGGTACAATAATATTAGAGAAGATATGAGGCATTCTTATGTGGTGGGTTCGATGACTGCTTGTTCATGCCAAACTCCAGTGGTTGCTAAAGTCATTCCACTCATATCCCACTCCATCTGCCACACCTATCATGAAGGATATATTGTTAAAACATGTTACATTGTTACATATTTTCTCAAAATATCCCATCTTGCTTAATACACATGCGGCAAGATCCATTTAACAACCGTCATGTGTTCTGTGAAGAAAACAAAATATTAAGTTTACAAAAGAGCACATACCTCGTTGTCAACACAAGGGAACGTCACAGCTTTCTCAACTGAAAGCCTTCCATTAGGGTCAGGGTTTGACGCCATTTGCCATATTGAAATTCCCTTGGAGGTTGAAACAGCTATCAGCTCATATGGCCTGCAGTTATTACATCATTAGAATCCGACCCTTAGTAAGCAGCCTTAGGGATATTTCAGTCTTTACATATATATGTGTGTACATACTACATAGACATGTATCTACACTCGATAAAGTCCTATAAGTTACCAAAAGGTTTATGCGCTTTTACCTTCCGATGTTTGGACCCATGCCACAGCATACACCCGGTCACCCTTATCACCAGGATCTGCTAGTTCTGCCACTGGAAGCCATCTTTGATGATCTTGATCAAATTCCCATACCTGAGAAGACAGTAAATTATGGACCAGTTAGAACCAAAGTCCTCATCATGCTTTACCCTTGAATTATTTTTCAAAATGTTTAGCCAACACCAAGATAAGCAAAAATAGGAATACTGTCTTAGCAGCTAGAATAACATAAAGATCATCATTATAATTGCATAAGAAAGGCAGAAAGGGTGTAAATCTAAAAGTAACATACCTTGGGCGAATTTAGTTGTGAAGTGTCTGAGTTGAAGCCCAACACAAAACTTGCAGGACGAATTTCACTTATTTGTGGGCTCCAGGAAATAGATGCAGATGAGCATGAACCCTTTCCAAATTTAGTTACTGAATCTGTAATATTCTGAAATTCCGCCTAGACACAAAACAATAAATAAATAAATAATAATAATAATAATAATAATAATAATAATAATAATAATAATAATAATAATAATAATAATAAAAAGAAAAAAAGAAATATAACATTTATTTGAGAACAATAAGCAAAAGAGAAGTCTAAGAAACAAAGAAAAACATATTGCAAGGTGCACAAAAGATTAGCCATTTAATCATTGTGCATCAACATTATAAATTGCCTTGGATATGAACTAAAAAAACTACATAAACCTAGACTCTATTCAAGTTGAACCATCAAAAACTAATTTAATAGCTGTTTATCTAGTTTATAAGAAGGTCCAGTAATGGAGAAACACGCTCATCATTTGATTGTTTTTTGAGACAATGCGGATGTTGGATAACATAAGACAATGGACAAGTTCCTCCCCAGTCTATATGTGCATGCAAGTGCCAAGTTCCTCCCTAGTCTATATGTGCATGCAAGTGCCACGCTCAAAATGAATAATGGAAACTAAATAACTAGTTGTATTTTAATGTACAAGGCAAGGCCTGCATACTTGCGAACTATTTCATTTGCAAAACAGGAAGGTAGAGAACTAAGGACATTGTAGATACTAAGAATTTATGCAAATTAACTGATTAATTGACCAATGAATGCCACTATGGCATATATAACTTAATCCTAGATGTTCCACAGATTATCTCAAGGTTTCTCGCCAATTAGTTTGCAGTGCAAGAACAATAAATAAATAAGTAGTCGAACAATATAGCATTCCAAAATTATGGTCACCTGAAGTTGCCAGTTCTTCAGATCCATTGAATCTAAGATCTCGTAGACTTTTACGAGGCCGTTAGAATAAGCAACTGTCTGCAAATGAAAAGTAAAGTTTAACAGGGTTAGAGATGCAGGGGATAAATTAACTATTTATCAAATCGAGTAAAAGCAACACAGTGATTCACTAGTAAGCTGATGCAATAATACACCATGGCAGAAGATTGTGAAAATTTGTATTATATACCATTTGAATAGAAAAGAGCCAAGACACTGATATTAACATGATTACAGCTTTAAGGCCTCGTGATAAAGCTTAATTATAACATATGTAAGTCAAACTGTATTACGTCGCATATAGTATAACTTAAAAATCCAGGAGACCTATAATAGCAATGTGGCAAAGATGAAAGATCTGTGACTTGCGACATCTCGCTGACTTATTATTCATTCTGTGAGAACATTTACTGTGATAAGAAAATAGTATAAACCGCACAGCTTTTAAGTAAACTCGAGATTTAGTTAATTCTCCTACTTTTATCTAATCGTCACCAAACACACCAATATTCATACGTACCCAACTTATAGTAACAACTGTCAAAATCATAAATTCATCATTATTTTCATGAATGAACACTTAGCCACTAAGCCCCAGAATACTCACCAGTTTCAAACTTGACTGGGAGTTCCCAAATTGACTGTCTAGAACTTGATCCAAAGGTCCTCCAAAGTTTTGCAATGCTTCCACTGAACAGGCTCGTTGTCTGATACATATAAGGTAAAGAAAACATTGGGTCAGTAGTACTTACAGCTTAGGTCACAACTGAAAAACATACAGGTAAAACAAGTGTATATGGTTGCAACTCGTTTCAACTAAGAGTTCTTATAACAATTATCTTAAAAGCTTAACCATGTATACATACATACAACCCAAAGAATTGAAAATTATGCTGGATATAACAGTAAAAATGCATAACGGATCGTTTCAAGCATATTATTTTCAACGTATATACATAAACTAAATCTAAACAGAAACACATTTCATACCTTCTGCAACCTCTTCCCAAATAGACAAACTTCCATCGGAACAAATGCACCCAATCGCATCACCATACTCTAGGCCGTGACATTCGGGTCAAAGACACCCTCCCGGCTAACCTCACCCGTTTACCGTTTTTATATCATCACAACTGATGAAATAACTATTATAATTGATTCTCTCAAAACTCGATAAATCAAAACAATCAACAACTGATTGGTGGTGTACATGCTACTAAAGCTACTCATGAGTTATGACAAAGAGTTTACCTCAAACTTTTCAAAGGAGTCCATGGCAGTGGTACCAACACCGTTCTCTTAGGTAGTGCCTTTTACTATCATAACAGGGCACGGTACATTGTTGGAGCAGTAGTTACTTACACTTCCCAAAAACATCCTGCGTTTAGAGGAAAGGTCGATTATGTTTAGTGCAACAAATCTCTAAATCCGTGTAAGACAGTACCAAAAACGACAGCTCACTTTTTAGAGCTTATTGATTTGAGCTTATTGGCGTACGCCAATAACCTCAACTTGACACACGCTCATAAGCTTCAAAAATTAAGCTTATTGGGTTTACCAAAATCAAATAAGCTCATGAGCAGGCTAAAAATAAGCTAGTCCAAACACCCCCTAACAATAATCCAAAACAAATTCACAAAATCCTAATAATCAAAACAAAAGTTAAAAAATACAACCTTTCAATCCGGACCGCCCACAAATCGAATTAATGCAAATAATGGCATCGGGACTGGCTTGTCATCACTAGGAGGTGTTTGAATGTGTGTTTTCAAAGTGATTATGTCATTTTTAAATAAGTAAAATGGGGCTTTTAGTTTTTGGCAAGATTCTTACTTATTATTTATGGAAGAGACAAGGGTATAATAGACAATTTAGTTAAAATTATAATTTTGAAAAGTGTAAAAAAGCTACAAACAGTGTACAGAAAATAAGTCGCTTATATTATTTCGCTTAAGTATTTCACCTAGGAAAGAACTAAATGTATAAGAAAATAATTTCGTAACTTTGACTTTTTACTAAAAGACAAAAAAAATCCCAAGATTCTTAAAAAGTCGCTTAGATTCGGTTATTTGTACAATCATATTGTAAAAGTCGAAATAATGATTGGGTACACAAACTTGAAGGACACTTGTCAAGCTTATATGAAAAGTAGAAAAGTCATAGTCTCAAAGTCTATTTTGGAAATACCCAAACTTTTTCCTAATAAGTGATGACACCTTGAGCAAAACATGCATTCTTAGAATTACCCAAAAAAAAAGCATCGTTTCTTTCTATGTAGGGTATTTGTGTTAGAAAAGCATGTGATGTATTATTGTTGTTTCTTTATTTATGTCCGAGACGTTCGAACTTTCATGATTTCATGCATTCGAATCATGAAATGTTAGACTACAGTTTGTATGGGCCAAGTTTGTATGGGCCAAGGCCCAAAGCATCTTTGGTTAGGGTTTGTTCCCTATATATGTATCCTTCCCTATCTATACTATCTAATATACTAAAATACTGTACCACCCCCCTAAAGCACAACATTAAATTTTATTATTAAAAACACTTCCATATTTAGCACAAATGTACAACACCCAAATGCATCCTAAAAAATATCATGTGCTCATCATGTGACTGCTTTTTCCCACCCTTCCTTCTCAAGTTTCATTTTATGCCGGTCAACACACATTCATATCCACCGAGATTTTTTCCTCACAAATGTGGCAACTAATTAAAACTTTTAATTATGCATTTCAATCCATTCAATCAAAGTTTGAATCTGTCAATTTTTCTTACCCAATACGTTTGGCGTTTGAATACATATATCACCTCTCAAAATACCCCCAAATCAATTGCCCTAAATCAGTTATCTCCGAAAATTTATCAATGAAAAAAAGGTCTAAGGTATGTGATATTTGATATGTTTTGTCAATTGAATTTAAAATATCGTTTTGTTTTTGTCGGATGATTATGGCACTCGATTTTGGATTTTGGCACAAATGTGTTTTCCGTTTGATAGGATTTTGGCACAAATGGCACCACAGATCTCTACTTTCGTTCTATGAATGAATTTAAGTCGACTCTTTTTTCTAATTCTCGATCATTTATTTCTAAAAATTTATTCATTGATATAAGTATGGTTATTTTCCGTTTGATTTTGCAGGTTCAATTCAATCACTGCATCTAAACTTTTGTTAACTTTTTTTTAATTGTGTTATGCGGATTTGTGTTTGTTATTTGTTTAAATAAAATCACATTTATAATTTCTTCTTTTTGTGATGCAGAAGTCTAAAAGAGAAATTAGGAAGAAAATGAAAAGCACACATTGTTGTAGATGAAGGTAAATTTCTTACAATTTGAATGAGAGATCGGTTGTTTTGTTTATGGGTGTTTGATTCACAAAGGCTATTTGTTAACATGTGTGTGTTTCGCATGCCCACAAACTGTTTGATGAAATGTATGTCTAATTAAAATATATCTTTCATGATAATAATTCTTTTCTGCAACATTTGCCACCATTTCTACTTCCTACTCATGATAGTGGTTTTCAAATATGGGTCTGCAACTGGCAAACAGTCATCCCCGTAAATAGAGTTACCCAACTGGCAAAGCTTCTTTATGTTTTTTCGGACTTGGGATGACTATTTATTTATGTTAAAAGGTTGACCTTTCATGACTGTTTTTGGGGATGTTAATGTTGTAATTCGGGCACCTGAGCCGGAGCTCATGTCATCTGGAACACATTGGGGAACTCTAATTCATTCAAAACAAGGACTCCCAAACACCAGGTATGGTCACTAAATAAGCTTATGTATGTGTTTTTTTGCAGCCGTGACATGTTTTAGGGGGTCTGGAAAACCTTTGTCTTTGTCATACGCGTACTTTGGTCGTTGTGGTTTAGGCAATGTTTCTTTTAATTCATATGTTGATTTCCTTTGTCCTTTTTTTCCTTTGATATTGAATTATTTCTTAAAAGTTTAAATAATCTTCTTATTTTTAAGCTTTGTTGCGATCTGCAGACTACATTGGATGCATTGCAGGAGCAATAGAAATGAAGGTAAGCAGAAGTCCTAACAAAAGCCAAGTGGTCACAAGAAAAGGTAGGTGGAATGCCTTTTGCCGATGTTCATAAAGCAACTACGGTGTGCTTTGGAGATATTGTTAGAGTCTGTTACTTGCTTTATAAACTTACATTGATAGTCGGCTACAACCTACAGGTACCTTAACCATTACATTTGTACACAATCAGATACGTCACCATGAATATTAAATACCTTTTTTTCCGCTATAACAACATAGAAACTGTCGCTGAACTTATACCAATATATTGATGGTTGTCGTTGTTTTAGGTATGGATGAAGGAATACTGCTACCAGTGAATCAGATGAGATCGTTCGTCTAAGCGTTCCATTCAATGATTGCCTAGATAGCTTTTCTGATCCACAGTAGGTGCAAGGTTTCTTTACCACTGCTTCGCTATATATATGTATTGCGGTTCCTAAAAAATTTAATCTTAGGCATCATTATTTTACTGCCCTGCTTAAACGTTCTTCAGCTTATTAGACGATGCGCGTAGAACCTTCTGACTTTTATAAGGTGAAACTAACAATCGAAAATTTAATGAAACCGTATGAATTTCTCAATTCTTAACACTTTAAATGCATGCATTATGATGTGTAGGGATATGGATTATCTTCATCACCATGCATAAACCACAACCCCGTGCAGATGGGCTTGCAATTAATGTAGTTTATGACTGCAAGTGTATGAGCATTTAGTGGCCTCATTGCTGCTTTTCATGTAGGTAGATATATTTTCACTTTGGACTTGCGTTTGCTGTTTGCATTATTTATATTGTGTACAAATAAAAAACTAATTTGTTGTATCTTGCAGGTCTAATGACATACTTCTGGAAAGAGAGTTGTGCATACGCAATAGCTTTTAGATTTGTTGCTTAAAAAAGGTTGTGTCTTTTTCGTTTTTATGTGTTTTTAATTGATTATTTGTTGTTGTATGGTGAGTTTATTGATAGTCTGGTATTGGTTTGTTCATGTGTTATTGACTAAATTGAAATATTAATTTTGACTTGGTGGGTGTTTGGACAAATTTTTTTAGGTGTTTAATAGCTTATTATATAAGCTCTAACAAACATATCAGAGGTACGGGCACTATTTTACACGAGCTAGCTTTCACATTCTACATAAACACAACCATTTCATTGATATTAAACTTAAAATATTCTTATCAACTGGAATTTTTGAATCTTACCCTTTTGTTTGTTTGATTTTAGAATGGGGTTGGTCACAAAGGAAAATAAAAACTATATTGACCTGACTTGAGTTGATTCTACTCGATTCAACATGTGCAAACCATAAAGAGAAAGGTCTTGATTCTGGTATGATTGTTACTTAGTACTAGTATTATTTTATAATTTTTGTATATTTTAAGACTCTGGCCCGTCAATTATGATGTTTTTTTTTTGTTTTTTTGAAATTGGCATAGCTAATGGAAGTAGCTGTTCAGAGGACCATGAAAACATGTTTTACTTCTTGCTTCAGATGGTCTGCGAGGACAGCTCAACTGATGAGCCTGTTATTGAAATCGTTCATAAAATCCAACAACCGTAACCTTCTACACCTACGAGCCTTTTTCATGTTTTCTTTGAGTTTGTTTTTGGTTTCAGGTTAGAGATGGTATATCAAATAGAGATGATAAAATTGATAGGCTACAAGGCAGCCTCAAAACTCTAACAAAAGATGGAAAGATTTGCTTGGCGTCTGGAAAAAGCATGTTATAGATGATGGCGGAGATAGTTTGGGTTGCGGGCAAAAATGGGCACGTCCATTTGTAAACTCAGCTTTGTTTTTATAGACTTTTAGCATTTTAAGACCTGCACATTATGCCCACAATATATTGTTTAAGATTACTGAATGCACATTTGTTGTGCGTCTATAAAAACTAAAAAGCTTATGTGGTTTTAAGATGCATAAGGTTGGATCCAAACCAAGAGCTTAAACCAATATGATCTGATCACCTGATGTTGTGTGTGGGAAAATGCATGGCATGTCTTTTAGCGGTAGATAGTGTCTTTGACGCGGCTATAGCGTTGCTATAATTGCTTCTCCTTTCCTTCTTCGTGCCCGCTTACACCTCGCAATTTCGGTCTTGATTAGTTCACAAGATTGAATGGTCAATTCTCCTCCAGAACCTCGATGTAGTTTTTTCCTCATATATTCAGAGCTTGCAAAAAACATATGCAGGTGATAAAGTGATACATATATATGTATTGTCATTTCCAATTTGTATAACAACTTATTTATCTTATTAACATAATTTAGTTAATTTAGTAGATGAAGGAGCTCATTAAGAAACTGAAGCCATCTCATAGATGAAGGCCATTCTCTCTCCGAAGATATTCTAATAGATGAATCTATTTGTCTTTTTTAAAGGAATTGTTATTTTTTAGATGTTTGTTTTTTAAGAGCAAGCAAGGATCTACTTCCTATATGGTTTATATTAAATTTTTTATTTGCCATTTTTTAGATGAATTGTTATTTTTTCATCACCAGAAGACCCAAACAATGGGAACCATTTTTACGACTAAAATATCTTATTTCTACTATCCTTTCCAAATAGCTACTTTAAGTTCAAAATTAAGATATACACAAATTTTTGTATCAAACACTAGAATCAAAACAAATATTATCATAATAAAACACATTTGTTTAGAATATATCCTGATATACTTTTCTATAATACTTAAAATATTGAAACTACATAAATCCCATACTGATTCATACAATTCATTAACATAAAACAAATACGAGTATCAAACCATGTTCAATAGCAAATCATCATCGAATGTTGTATTCAGTTCTTATTATATAAAATTCAAACGTTTAAGACATTTACATTTACAAACTAACTTTTATTTTTTATGTTCCTTTCAGCGGATTTCCGCCACAAAAAAACGACGAAGACTACTCAAAGATGGCAACCCTGTTGTGGGACGTGTTACATCTGATAACGATTTACAAAAAGTTGCACACGTATTAGAAAAGGTATGAACATATCAAACACTACTACTAAATTGTGTTTACATAGTACCAACTTATATGATTCATGGTTAAACATCTTGATAGGAATCTGATGACGAGAAACCGTTGAGGATAAAGCGCAAAACCAAGTATGCACAAAGGCGTGGTAAAAAGGATGAAGAGAAAGAAGAAGCGAATGATGATTCACGACTATTCCACAATTCGGTTTACTCTAAGTCTAAACAAGTCGCTAAAGAGGATGACAAACTATTTGTTCATTCTAATGATCATGTATACCATCCGGACGATTTTAGCGATGGCGAACATTTACTTGATAAACAAGACAGGTTTGTTTAGTACAAAATTTAAAATGTTTGCTCTTATTGATGAAGAAGCGGATGCACATATTGAAAACAATAACAACACAAACGGCGATGGTGTGTGGGTTAATATCAACGATATTCGCATGAACCTTTTCACTCTTTAGATATTCATAACAACTACATTCATGAAGATGCCGAAAAAATTTACAACAACCTTACGTGTCCGATGATGATGAATCGATGGGAAGATATTATACGGGCATTAACATCACGAAGATGTTTTTGAATATGTTAGCTTGCTAAAACTATGCCAAATTAAGACAAAACCTTTACCAGTTTTCTTGATACTTGATAGCATAGAGCGATTATCATTTGTCAAGACATGATCATTTAGATTATGAGTTGCTTATGTCATTCTTATAATTAATATTATTAATAAGATTCTAAGTGGATGATTTTTTGTAACTGTTACTTTGTGTGAATTTGTCATAACTTCATTATCTTCCATGTAACAAGTATTTTTTGATTTCAAAATATCATCATATTAAATGATTTAATATAACTGAAATTAATGACATATTTGTTACTCCATTTAAATGATTTGTAAAAGTTACTCTTCATATCATTAGCTAAATTATCTCTTTTTCAAAATCTATATACTAAAACTTGAATGAATGTCTTTTCAACTTCATATCCATAACATATTGTCATACAACAGTTTCGGAAAAACATATCATTGTTTAATTTCTCTAACACAGAAAACGATTGTAATCTATTATCATCATGGATGATGAAAACACTCCACCAAACAACAGAAAACGTTCTTCAGCTAATCCTGAGAATAGGAAACCTAAAAATGGACAAAATCTTATATGATAGTGTTGTACAAGAGTTTTATGTTAGATAGTAAAACCTTATTAACTGATATTATATGACCGTGTATGTATTTTTTACGGATGTTGGGTTTCTTTAATAAAATTCTTTTTACTCTCGACACGGATCGTTTAATTTATTAGGTTCATTAATGGGAATGCGAAGAGGTTCCGAAGGGATAAGCAAAACTGCAACTGTTGCTCTAGATGGATATGTGAGTTTGTACATATGTTACTTATTACATAGTAATTTTGTTTATTTCGAAGATTGTCATACTAATTGCGATAAGTAATCTTATCACGCAGTTGGAGGCAACATACTATTACTTGTCACAAAAGGATTCTACGATGTCGATCGATCACGCCGGAATAGAGTAAGTTTTAACCCTTTTATGTGGGTTGGTAGTATATCATGAAAGTAGGAAAAGAGTCGTTCTTGATTTTGTTTTACTGCAATTTGATTTCTGGATGGTGTCGTTGGAAATTAAGTGAAGTCGTATTGTGTTTTGTTACCTTTAAGTATATTGATTGTTGTGTATACCTTTTAAAGTAATCGATGCTTTGTTTTGCAAAATTAAAGAAAACAAAATGTGTATCATTAGTGTAGAATGATTTATGTAGTTTAAAGTGGATGTTTTGGTTGGCATGAGTATGTTAAAAGAACAGTTAAATGTTATGTCATTATAACATCGCTCTGCGTTTCTTTCTCTCCTCTTTTTTAGGTTAGTTACCACCCTGTGATTGTTGCCTGACACAACAAGGGCAGAGGCTGGAATTACTCTTGCAATTGAAAGCATCCATATTGACTTGCTCTTGAGTTTATTTTAATGATGTGAATGATTAAACTATTGCATCTGAACTTAGGTATGATTTTAATTATGCTCATGTTTGTGCATTCGTATTTTAATGATGTGAATGACTAAACCCATACCCGCTTGGGATTGGGTGGATTGGGTATGTTGTTGTTGTTGTTTGTGCATTCGTATTAGCTTCTTTATACTTGTGTTGACAAAGAGTTTTTAACGTTCGTTAGTATTTCCAATGTTATAATCAAAAATTTCCTTTCAATTTTTTTATCCTTTTATGGTATTTTAAGTTGTAATCTCATTTCGAATGATAGAGCATTAGTTGATCCCACAAGCAACTTATCACTTTGTCATGTCAAGTACAAATACACTTATCAAAGTTGCAAAATTAAAAGTACATGAGTTTATATAGTTTCTATATCGAGTGGTATTTATGGGCTAATATTTTATATATACGTACATATGCTTCTTATGCATGGTTTATCTGATATCGTGATATATCTGTTGTGTAGTTATAGGATCGTATATGCTATTACAATTTCTTTGCTTCGAGATAGTTGGCAATTTGAGTGAATCCTTAGACAATAGGAAGGATTGGTGATCCTGTTGAAGAAGAGAAATATATAGCAAGGGCACAAAGGTATGTATCTAACCAATAATGTTGGTCTTCCATGAAAGGAACAGTATTTTAAAAAGTAGTTGAATCATTATTTTGCAGGAACAAAAGGTAATGGCAAGAAAACTTAGTTGTTTGGAAATGAAGGTGCATATTCTTGAACCAATGCTATTTCTTTTTCGATAAATAGGTGATAATCATGAGAATGGCAAGAATCACTAAGAAGGAACTATTTATTCTACATGTGAAAATGGTACTTTTTTTGCAAGAAGGATCCATACGTTCATATTGATGCTATCCTAAAGATCACTTAAGTAACTTCTCTTAGCGATATAGATAAATATCGTAAACCATTTAACTTTCATCATTGGCTAATATTCTACTTTCACGAGAAATGTTAGCGAGTAAGTCAAACTTTTGGAATTTGTCAACAGATAAATATAAAAGGGTTACTGGATTACTTTTATTTGTGTCAATATGTGTAGCTAATGCTCTTCTCCCTTTTTATAACTACATAAAGTGAAAACAGATTAATGGATAATTTTGACAGAAGGAACTATCCAGGTGAATTTGAAAGATTTGTATGCACTTTTGTGTTTAAGTTCTTGCCCTTTTGAACCATATGGAGGTTCCCTCAAAGTGCTACCACCGTTAGTTCAACACTTATATTAATAAGTTGTAGCATCTGATATAGTGATGTTTGACATTTCTTGCAGGGTACTTCATTCCTGATATTATGGTGACGCCAATTATTGGAGCAACGACAGGTGTATTTTTGGGCCCTATGGTACCAGTTATTGGTCATTATTGTGCAAGATCATCCATTCTCAAGTTCTTGCTGCATACCGGTGTCATTGCATTGGCTTCCACTTCACTTTCTTTGTAACTGAATAACCCATTCAGTACGCTCCACCTTCATATTTGGAAATCAAGACACCATTCAGTACGCTCCACCTTTAGGTTTGGTGATAGAGATGGTTACCGTTCTGGTCCAAGAGGGCCTCCGGGGAATTCGGAGGTGAAAAGAGTGGAGTTGCACCTGATTACCAATCTGCTATCAACAGGGTAGATAAAACTACTTTGCGTAGTATATTTTTTTTGTCATTAGTGTCTTTTCACATGGAAACTACTATTGGATTATGAAATTTAGGCTTTTTTTTGCATGAACGTAGCATGGTTTGTGGTGTTTGTTTTGCAAATGAATCATTTGCAGTCTAGATTTTATTGGATGGTCATCTTACTGATTGTTACTGATAGTATTTATGGTGGGCCTGACTTTGCTCTTAAATTTCTACATAGCTGGACTCTTTTTTTCTTTCTTTTGTAGACTATTTATAATTGTACTTGGACTCTAATTATTTATTTTTTATTTTTTTATAATCATCATGCAGGTATCATCACAATACTATATCAAATACACTACTGGTATTGGCGGCGATGGCAGCATACGATGTAAATACTTTGATATACGCAAGCATGTGCTAAGTACGATGAGCCTAAAAGATGCCTATCAAGAGAAGAAACTTCTCAGGTACCATGGTGATAAAGGTGGCTAATTCCGCTAATGGTCAGGTCGGGTGATGTGTCAAAATGAGTAATTTATATGTACAGGCTAAAATGGTTGGGTTTGGTTGATTCACCCATAACACTTTTTTGCCAAATAAAATAAATAGTTAAAATGACTAATTTGAGTACAAAATAAATTATTCTTGTATGTATGTATTATATTTTATAAATTGATTTAATGCTTTAAATATACATTGTGGACAACTATCAAATTTTGGCCATTTGACCCGTCGAGACCCGATTCCTTTTAAACTAAATTCATTATTTGTACTCGCCATGGAGAAAAGAAATTTAATCCAACCACTTATAAATAAATGGGTATATATCGGAGCATATGGTGTTTTGTTTCATCTTTTGTCGGTGCATTAGGCATTATCGTTCATAACATCAAGTTCTTATGTTGAATAAGGCTTATATTTCCTATATTTTGTAGCATATGTTCAAGGATTTCAATGGTGTGAAACTTACGATGTGATTACCATCGATGTTAGCAAACTAAATAGTAATATATTTTATTAGCATGTTAGATACTAATACGGTTTATATGTTCAAGGATTTCAGCGGGTTTAACACGAAGCCTAAAACGGTTTATATGTTCAAGGATACTAATATCAGTAATGAGATTATATAATCTCTTACATCTATAAATGATTAATAATCTCATTTTCAAGGATACTATAATATCAGTAATGAGATTATATGTTCAAGGATACTAATATCTGCCAATGGAGAATCTGCTCATTTTCTGAATAATGAGATTATACATTTTGATATCTCGTAAGAGATATCAAAATATATAATCTCATTTGTATCCTGAACATATAGATTGTAAGAAAGGTGTAGTGATTCTCCATTGGCATAAAAGATTGATAATAAACCATGTTTTGTTAGTTTGGAGAATGTTATTTTGTCTCTTATTAGTCTTCATGTTACATGATGGGAAACCGTGAACTTATTGGCTATTTCTATAAACTTTCAAGACCTCATGCATATGTTATTTGATGTTTTACTTTAGAACTAATTCTTTATTTTTCATCTCACGTGCAGATCATATGGTGCCTAACATCTCCGAATTTGACAACGTGTTGCTAACGTAGTTTGCATCTCACGTGCAAATCATATGGATGCCTAACTATCGTCCGTTTAAGTCATCATGTAGCCACAAACCCGTAATTAGTCCATTGTTTTGATAACTACATCAAGTGGTGTCACTACACGGGCATCCCGCCAATATGGAGCAAGTATGGCATGTTAACTTATGTAACTCCTTTGTTCAT
This sequence comes from Chrysanthemum lavandulifolium, assembly GCA_022545495.1. Taxonomy (NCBI): domain Eukaryota; kingdom Viridiplantae; phylum Streptophyta; class Magnoliopsida; order Asterales; family Asteraceae; genus Chrysanthemum; species Chrysanthemum lavandulifolium. The sequence goes on along the minus strand of CM040241.1, from coordinate 314,892,179 downwards.
GGAATGGATATTGGCTACTCAACTAATTAAACTCAATGCATACATTTGCTCCTTAAGACTATCAAAGGTGGAAAAGATAATACACCGTTGTTTATTATTCTAAAGTTGCAAACTATATTGTTTATCGTATGAGACTTATTAGTTATTATTCATTTCAATATTAATGGAACTTATTTACGTTCATTGTTGTTAGTTGATTTATTCACACAAATATCTCTTTAATTAACAATTTCTATAAAATCTCCGTTATTCCACGGGTCTATAAGAAGTTTAAATGTTGGAAAAGTATTGCCAAAACAATATAAACGTCCCGTATTGTATAGATAGATATGATACATTATCATGAATACATACATGATCTGTCCTACTTTCAGGAAAAGGCCATTCTTGCTCCAACCAATGAATTGGTTAATACGAATATTCAATACAAAGCATACGTTGTGGGAGTTGTTAAGCTCGGCGCATTGGGAACCATGTGAAGATATCTTGAACAAACTGAATTTATGTTTTTTTTGGTTAAGTTGTATTAGATATAATTACCTAAAGTGTAGATTGGATAATATTTTTGTTTCACTTTAAATCAAAACTATCTCCACAATTTTCTCATCACGATGGACAAATAGCACAACCAAAAATAGTCATTAGTGATGACACCTTTTTTAGTTGTTCTTGCTCCAGTTTCTCCAAAAAAAGTCTTCATCGCCAAGTAAATGGTTGCAAATGACGATATTGGCATTTACCAGATTGCACTTGAATACAATGAATGCTCAACATCCTTAGGTTAATTTATGTGTTTTTGTGCGAGTTTAAACGTCATCCTAACAAGTGATGTTGACTTTTGAAGATGCATGTATTTTCGCCAAACGTACTTTTTATTTGGCATTTTTTAGATGAATTGTAATTTTTAGATGATTGTTTTTTATGAACAGAACTGGATCTACTTCCTATATGGTTCATATTTGTTGGAGTGTATTCGTCCCAAAGCAGGGTAAAGATAATCAACAACTGTTCAGCAGAAACAAACAACAAGGTCAGCAGTAACAGATACCACTTGGTGGTTACCGGATATCACTTGGAATCGTGTGATCACTTTCCAAAGTAAACTATTCGACCCTAATGCCTGGGTTACACGAATATCTACTTGGGATAAGACCAAATGCAGTTAGAGAATTAGGCACAATTCTATAACCCTTTCGCTAATAAGTGTTTATTGTTTTCTGTGTGTCATTCATGCATAAACAGATATCCTATTTATAGGACATTACTCTCAGCCGTTCAAATGGAATTATGAGGATTAATCGGCCCATTAATCACCTCATAACTGTCCCCATTATAGCCGTTAGTGGTTACATGACCAATTAAACGTGGTCATAATGCGTTCTAATCGCCATCAGCAAGACTTTCAATAAGCGAGACTTTCCACTAGCGGTACTTTCCACTTGCGGTGGAAATACAACCTATCGCTGGAAACACCGCTATCGAGACTTTCATAGTACTAGCGGTGGATACACCACTTGATTGGAAACATCGCTTATCGGTGGAAACATCGCTTATCAATGGAAACCACAAGCGATACTTTCACAAGCAAGCGGTACTTTCCTCAGCAATGACTTTCACCAAGATGACTTTAACCAGTACTACCAATACAAACCACTATAAGAGTCAGGGTGTTCATGGACCTTATGGGTGTACACTCTGTACCTCCTAACCCATTACAAGGTGTGAACTAATCCCACAAGTGCACTAAATTTTCCAACAATATTAAACTTTTTCTTTGGCATTTTTTAGATGAATTGTTATTTTTTAGATGATTGTTTTTTATGAGCAGAACTTGATCTACTTCTTATATGGTCCATATTAAACTTTTTATTTGGCATTTTTTAGATGAATTGTTCTTTTTTAGATGATTGTTTTTATGAGCAGAACTGGATCTACTTTCTATATGGTCCATATTAAATTTTTTATTTGACATTTTTTTAAATGAATTGTTATTTTTTAGATGATTGTTTTTTATGAGCAGAACTGGATCTAATTTCTATATGATTGTTTTAGATGATTGTTTTCGATGAGCAGGACTGGATCTACTTTCTATATGGTCCATATAAACTTTTTATGCGGCATTTTTTAGATGAATTGTTATTTTTTAGATGATTTTTTTATGAGCAAGACTGGATCTACTTCCTATATGTTCCATATTCAACTTTTTATTTGGCAGTTTTTAGATGAATTCTTATTTTTTAGATGATTGTTTTTTATGAGCAGAAATGGATCTACTCTTATATGGTCCATATAAAAACTAAAAATTAGGCATTTTTTAGATGAATTGTTATTTTTTAGATGATTGTTTTTTATGAGCAGAACTGGATCTACTTCCTATATGGTCCATATTAAATTTTTATTTGGCATTTTAGATGAATTTTTATTTTTAGATGATTGTTTTTATGAGAAGAACTGGATCTACTTCCTATATGATTGTTTTAGATGAGCAGGATTGGATCTACTTCCTAAATGGTCCATAAAACTTTTTATGCGGCATTTTTTAGATGAATTGTTATTTTTAGATGATTTTTTATGAGCGGGATGGATCTACTTCCTATATGGTCCATATTAAACTTTTTATTTATCATTTTTAGATGAATTCTTATTTTTAGATGATTGTTTTTATGAGCGTAATGGATCTACTCCTATATGGTCCATATAAAACTAAAATTTGGCATTTTTAGATGAATTGTTATTTTTAGATGATTGTTTTTATGAGCGAATCGGATCTACTTCCTATATGGTCCATATTAAATTTTTTATTTGGCATTTTTTAGATGAATTGTTATTTTTTAGATGATTGTTTTTTATGAGCAAAACTAGATCTACTTCCTATATGGTCCATAGTAAATTTTTTATTTGGCATTTTTTAGATGAATTATTATTTTTTTGATGAGCAGAACTGGATCTACTTCCTATATGGTCCATATTAAATTTTTTATTTGGCATTTTTTAGATGAATTGTTAATTTTTAGATGATTGTTTTGATGAGCAGAATTAGATTTATTTCCTATGTGGTCCATATTAAATTTTTTATTTGGCATTTTTTAGATGAATTGTTATTTTTTAGATGATTGTTTTTTATTAGCAGAACTGGATCTATTTCGAAGTAGCTGAGATAAAGGAATTTGCGGAATGGATATTGAAAGTAGGAGATGGAGATATTGGAGGACAACACGACGGAGAGGTTTTGATAGATATACCCGAAGATATTCTAATATATGAAACTATTGATCCGGTACAATCTATTATAGATTTCACTTACCCAAACGTTTTGGATAACATAGATGATCCGTCATACTTCCAGGAAGAGGCCATTCTTGCTTCAACCAATGAAGTGGTTGATAGTATTAACGATCATTTGCTTAAAACCTTTCTTGGTGAAGAATTGGTTTATCTTAGTTGTGACAACATAGATAAAAATGAACGTGGTGGTGCTATAGATCAAGCAGTTTTTTTCACCGGAATTTATCAACGGTTTTAAATTTTCGGGTGTCCCAAACCATAGGCTCGCATTGAAGGTCGGTGTCCCAATAATGTTGTTGAGAAACATTAATCAATCACAAGGTTTATGTAATGGGACAAGGCTTCAAGTCACTAAATTAACGCGTGCTTCTATTCAATCCAAAATAATTAACGGGACACATTTTGGGAATACGATTATACTTCCAAGGTTGAAAATTACACCATCGGATAAACGTTTACCACTCAAGATCTTGCGCAAACAATTTCCTGTGTCAGTTTCTTTTGCCATGACGATAAACAAGAGCCAAGGACAATCACTTTCGAAAGTTGGTTTATACCTACCGCGTCCTGTTTTCACACACGGACAATTATATGTGGCTCTTTCACGCGTAAAAAGCAAAAAGGGTTTGAAGGTTGTTATTTCTGATGCCGATAGTAATTTATTGAAGACTACTACAAATGTAGTCTATAAAGAGGTTCTTCACGGTCTTTGATCAGTTATCAACATGTATGTTCGGATATTCACTTAATGTGATACGAATTTGTTTTTTACATGTTTATTGTAATTCACACAAATGTTTTACTTACACATTCTTTTCATGGTTTGTTAGGTTCTCGACGAATTTTTATTGCCTTACCAATTCATCTACTTCCCACTACATACGCTTTCTTTTTGAAGGCTGTCAAGATTGAAGACCACGTGAATGGTTGTTTATTACATTATTACTTACAATAATTGTACTCTATATTGTACTTGACTTATCACTTCATATTAATAAATAACAGATTCACTATTTGTTTTCTTTCATTGTTTTCTTTCATTATTAGATTATTCTATTATCATCTCATTTATATATTTTTTTAAAACATAACCCGTGTCAACGGGTCTTATAAGCTAGTTTCGGTGTTGATGAGATGTTCGGAGAATGAGAATGCCACATATATGGCTTGTGTTTGAGATTTGAGGCCGATGATGTGAGCGGAGACGTGAAGGCTGAAGTTAAAATGTACTATCGTCCAGAGGACACAATTGGAGGAAGTAGTAAGTTTTATGGAATAAAGGAGTTATTCTTGACAAACCACTTTACTACCGTGGACACTTCCACAATTCTCCACAGGATCAATGTTCATAGCTTTGTGAATTACACCAAACTCAAGACTGTGGACCCACATGATTACGTTTATCGTTTGAGTACGAGATTGGCACTGGATGTTTATCGGCAGTGTATGTTTTGAACCCTTCACCTTTGTTGACACATTAAATCAAATTTTTCTTTCCTTTTGAAATCGACCTCCACTTAACTGTTTCATGTTTCTCTTTTGAAGGTATTGCAAATGTCGGCTGCCATTTAACCCTGACGTCTTTATGCTAGAGTGTGAAGCTTGCAAAGAACTGTATGTTATGTTTCTTTCTTGTTAGATTTGTTATTTTTACAAATGCAAAATGCCATGAAAAAATGCATTCTACCAATACTAGTACTCATTTTGTTTTACCATTTACTATTTCTTACCAAAGTCTGCAATTTGTTAATTGCAATTAATAGATCTAAAAAAGTTGGTCGGTTTATATTGCTTTCTCGTTTTTCCGGCAGGTATCACCCTGCTTGCATAAATATGACAACGGATGAGGCTAAGAAACTATATAGCTTTACATGTGACAAATGCCTGACACCTTCAATGGTAAGAGAGCACCAAAGTTTGATCGCTTTAGTTTATTTTCTTTGGTTGTGGTAGCTTAATTTGGATACAGTTTATACTTCTCTAAGGGCAGTCAGTATCAGAATATTTAGGGATATAGCTTGCTTAAATTGTGGTTCTGGTGGAATGCTTTTTTCGTATCACTCGATTTATTTCGCGGTTCCAATTTTTGTAGATCTATAAGAAATGTGCCCAAACAGTCCCTTGATCCTCATAAGTGTCAAAACGATTGCAAAAGAAGTGATGCATGTCGAGCACACTAACTAATTGTTCAAATTTCAACACTAACTAATACAGTATATCATAAATGATTTAAGTTCAGATTTCAGATTTTATAATATGTGTTTATATTTGTAGCTTGAAAAACTGGAACAACAACTAGAAAAGCAAGTAAGGGCAGCACAGGAGCGGGAACAAGCTGCCAAGGAGCGACAACAAGCTGCAGATGAGCAAAGGGAAGCGGAGGAGCAGGCACGAGCTGCCAAGGAGCGACAACAAGCGGCCGAGGAGCGGGAAAGGGCAGCGGAGGAGCGGGAAAGGGTAGCGGTGGAGCTGGTCAAAGACATTACAAACATGATGAAAACGCTAAAACCTCCACGTTCGGCACCTCCAACTTAGTTTTTGGTATCATCAAATTATAATTTTTTTTTTCTTTTTGGAAAATTCAAACTTGGATATTTAAATACCATCGAATTTGAATCTTTTGCTAATGTGATGAAATTGCACATACAGTTTCCACCTCCTAGCTAATTTTGGATATTGGCTAATGGTCTTAAAAAAGAGCAAAAATTATGTGTGTTCATCATCAACTTCATTGGAAATTTTGAAGAGCAGTATGTAGCTTAACTAGAGCCATTTCAATGTTTATTTGAGCTAAGAAGCCACATGAATGATTTAACCCAATACAATATAACTTTATAAAGGTTCATCAAATTCAGCAACCAACGTCAGTGCAATCCAGTAACAAAGGAAGACATGCAACCAACAGCATAGAGTCAGAACTGTGCACCACTTTTGGTTATGCAAACGCTTGTGGCGGTTAGGGGTTTATACTCAAATATACTAGACTTCAGTATAACATACTATCTTTTGCTTTGGATTGTAAACACAGCCCAAAGAGCTCTTACGGATTATACTTTCTCGACTTAAAACTGTTTGTAGAGATGTGACTTTTGAACGGGTTCAATCCAATTGACCCGTTTTATCTTCAAATAAATTCTTGACCTAACCCACAAGAGGCAAAATATAACCTAAATCGACCCGATTAGTGGATCATCAAGGTCTTTATTTATAGGTGGTGATTAGCTTTTCTTTTGCATAGGCTTATATGCATTAATGGCAGGGACGGACCTAGCATGTAAGAGTGGGGGGCAGGCGCCCCCCATGGCTAGCCGAAAAGGTTGATATTTTAGTGTAATTTTTATTTAATTTTGACCTTTTTTTAAAAGTGACCCCCACCAAAAACTCAAATTGCCCCCCACTCACATACTAAAATCCAACATTTTAACTCTTTAAAACGTTATAAATCCTTCATGTCTAAGTAAAAATACTCGATTTATCATTACATTTCTAGTTTTTTCTTTCGCATTTTGTTGCTATCGTAAAAAAAAAATTGCCCCCCACATCCTTTTTTTCTGGGTCCGTCACTGATTAATGGGCTTCATAATTAAATCTTTTCGGGCTGATATGCACCGGGGAGTTTTTAAATTTTGTTAACTCTTTAATAACAAACTATCATATTATTAAGGTATCAATATCAATATCAATTCAAATCATACATCCAAAAATACTTGCAGATTTGTTACACTTTTAATTATTTTCTTGACAATACAACCTTTGCTAAAAACATACAATCAGTCTGACTTGCAAAGAAACTTGAAGGTATTTATTGTCTACTCATATCGAACTGAACTATATATGTAAATTCTAAGTCCTCATGTTTGATTTTTATTTTTTTTCGCATTTTTCATAATAAGTATATATACATGTTAAGATGTTAAGAATTAAGATTCTAACTTTAGTTGATTAGGGATTTTGTTAATAAGATGGATGTGTATCGGGTTGTCAACCAATCTCCTCCAGGGTACAAGTTCAGAAACCCTCTAAGCACAGTTAATGATGGTTCAAACCCATAAGCTTTACACATTACAATATATGTCGTGAGCTTGGCTAGGCCAAAAGGGTTGAACCTAGATATGTGTACTTCGTAATACTGGAGGAGTTCTAAAATCAAAGGGTACAAGGGTATCCTAAGGTTGAAGATGGTGAATGCATGGGTGTATAAGCCTACATAGTTCTCTGGGGCATCAAAAATACCTTGATTTTTGCCAGGTAACATGATTTTATACTCTTTGGGAATCGGATAATCAGTGAGGAACGCTTTAAGCTCCTTCCTAGCCAAGGTGCAACCTTGTTGTTTGATTACAAATTTTTTATTGGTAGACATTGATCCTTCTAAATCGACAATAAAGTATTGAAAACGTAGCAGATATGAAGGAATACTTTACCGTTTTGCTCGAAAGCTTGCTCGGAAGGAGATTTAGTAGGTGAAAAATTGGTCGTGAGATAAAAATTGTGTTAGGGTACTGTTTTTGACTTTAAATACCCTCACACATGTTAAATCTCGGCCCTACACGTGTCCTAAGATATCCCCTAACCTCCGGATTTCAAATCCTTTTTAAATTTTGAAGGGACGATTTGATTTTACCGAGGAAAGGGTGGTTAGGATAAGTACATGCATTAATTACGGATCAATAGTTACTAGACTTTTCATCTTCGTTCGTTTTTGTGACGGAGGGGAGGTTTCGTACCTATTTCTGAGTTGTAAGCAATATTTCTTGTTCGTACATATCACTTTCGACTGGGGGGGCTTGATGACATACCCTTCGATCAGTTCGAAGGACACCCCTTCGACCTCAGTCGAATTTGTATTACGAAGACCCAAGTCTTTCTTCATAAGTCATTGGTGGTGTAAAATCATTCATAACTGATATGATTACTAGTTGGGAATTCGCCAACCGAAGGCCTATGCCCTTCGGAGTATTCTCTTGGAGGCACCAAGATAAAGGAGAACCTTGACTTGGTCTTCCCCCACGTTCCCACTATCTCCTTAGCTTCCCCGCCGAGACAGAGAGAGTGGGGATGAAGCCCTAGCTGTTACCACAAATCATGGGACGCCCCCATGATCTCCGAAACGTGTGCTAACACTCTCCAAGCTTATTTTCTCATCTATAAATAGGTTGGACGAGTCATTTCAATGGTATGTTCACTCAACACAGTATTTCACATGCTTCATATTACTTACAACACCTATCACATACTTACTCTCACGCCGGAGGTGGTTTGCAGGGTCCAACCCCTGCGCATCACTTAACGAAGTGTCTATTATTTCTTATTGCAGATTGGCTACAAGTTTGGCACAAGCATATCACCCCTCATACCCTTCGATCACCATTGAAGGTCTGGTAGTACGAATTATTGTACAATCAAGGATCTTAATAGATCTTTTTTTGAAATACAACAAACTGAGATCTTCATAGTTTTTCTTATTTTTCGAGTCTATTGTGTTTAGATGTAGATGAGAGTTGGGGACTGGATGTGAGGTGGTTGATTATTTGTTTGGTCTAGTTGTTTTTGGTTGTTTTTTGTCGTTCAAGAAATGGGATAGTAAAACTTTTTTATTTGTTGGTTATAGTTGTTGTCTGTTCACTGTGTTTTATGTGTTGATAACAAATCTGGTGGCTACAAGAAATGTTTATGAAAGCTGCTTTTTATGTGTTTATAACAAATATGGGAATTGTTGTATGTTTAAATAGTGGTTGTCGGAATACTCACCGAAGAAGATGGTTGTTGTCGGAATATTCGTCAGAGAAGATGGCGGATGCCGGAATACTCTTCGAAGAAGATGATGAAGCTCTTTTTCGGAATCTTGAGAACAATCGTTACAAATGGAATACTGAGAAATCGAGCAGAAGCAGCTCCTAGAAATAATCGTTACAAATCTTCTTGAACATAACAGTTCAAGATCTCCAACACATAATCAGTACACCTAAACATAAAAAAGTAAAAATGCAAAATCGGTTTAGCATGTAATCGGTTACCATATTTATGATAATATAATACATTTGAAAGTTTCGTATATTAAAACGGTAATAAAATAAATTTGATTACTAACTTGAAAAATTTGTGAAAGTAATTTTTATTTAATGGACTTAACCCTTTTATTTATCTAAAGGGGGTGTTTTGCTTTTGTATGAAATTCGTTTTTCATGAACACTTAATCACATTAAGTAAATGTTATTAGGCTGAAAGTATTGGTCACCTCCCTCATCTTCACATCATTATCACATCCGCTTTCTCTCTTCTTTCACACCTCCTCACCTTTCACTCATAGTGGTCACCACTCTCGCCACCTTTCATTTAAATACCTATTTTATAAAACCTACCCCACAAAATACTTTCACACACTCACAAACAAAAATAAAACATAATAAAACACACAATTTCGTCATTGGGATTAACACAATTTCATTTAAATACCTATTTTAAATACCGTCCAGACTAAAAGACGCACGCAGAATACTTAGCAGACCGAACCTCTGGCCGCGGATGATATTTTGTGTCCGCATCTGCGATTAACACGGAACCTTGTCCGAAAAGGGTCCGACTCCGGCAGCTAACTACTACATGCGAGTAACCAGGAAACCCTAGCGGTAAACCTCGCCTATAAAAGGGGCTCTAATCCCCATACAAGGTACAACTTTCTCTCTCATAATAACACACACATACTCTTATTTCTCGGACAAGAATGTATACTTACTCTCATGCCGGATTCTAATCGTGGGGTTCGTCCTCACGGTAAGACTAACGGTTTACTCTTCTTGTGCAGGGAACTCAATCAAACTACTTGGATTAGTGCAAGACCAGCCTACCAACAGCTTGTTAGCCCAATCCAACAAGAAATACTAAAACCTACTACAACCAATCACACTTTTTGTACTAACAAGTTGGCGCCATCCGTAGGACCCAGTACATAACTGCGTTCTGGAAAATACTCACCATTGGCACTCGGTTCGAGCCAACTCCCGCTCGCGTATCCACACTACGGAGTACAACGGAAAGAGAAAATCGTACAACTTCGACGGATCTTGAAGGGCCTGCATCCGACGCAGTCCTCCGGAAGTACTGTGACAAGTACTTCGATCAAATCTTACCTATTGTGACAGAGAAAGTTCAGAAACGGGAAGAAAGAGCCAAAGCGGTGAAAGCACTGACAACTTGGGTGGATCTCCATAAAGGCTCACATCATCACGAGTCAGAAATGCCAACCGGAAGAAGAGACTTGAGGAAACAAATCGAGTCCACGAAGCGTCGGAACACACAGGACAGCAGCGGCCGAATACGTACATGGTCTAGGTCACCAAAAAGGAAAGAAGGTGAACGGGAGACGGTGTTCAAAAGTCTGCGCAAAAATGTGTTCCACAGGCTGGGAGACAAGGAAGAAGTGTCTTCGTGTATTCCAAAGACCCCAGAAGACCAGTTCGCCATGTCGTTGAGAGAAAAGAAGAGAGTAGCTACCGAGACTCAATCGTAACTAGTAAGGCCAAACTTCAGAGGGCATGAAGCCGAAAGGGCGCGGTCGCCGAAAGCAGGCGATTACTCAATAGATGGGTCAAATGGAAGTAAATATCGAAGGTTCGAAGTCAAAAAGCGGAAACCAAGTAATAGCGACGATGATGACCTGGCTAGGCCATGGGTCTGCAAGGAGACTGATCCGTTCACTCCACGTATTTGCTACTTTGAGATGCCAACGAAAACACGTATGCCAACTAACGTAAAAACATATGACGGAAGTGGAGACCCAGAAGATCATCTCAAAATCTTCCAGGCAGCCGCAAAGGTAGAACGATGGGCCATGCCAACCTGGTGCCACATGTTTAACTCCACGCTAACTGGATTCGCTAGGGTCTGGTTTGACGACCTCCTGCCAGAATCAATAGACGATTATGATAAATTGAAGGAGGTTTTCCTGGCCAATTTCCTCCAACAAAAGAAGTGTATCAAGGATCCCGTGGAACTTCATCACATCAAGCAAAGAGAAGGAAAACTAACGGAAGACTTTGTAAGAAGATTTAAAGAAGAAACCAGGGACATAAAAGGAGCTCCGGAAGTTATGAGAATCTCAGGATTCATGCACGCAATTACTGATCGGGAACTGATTAAGTGGTTACATGACAGAATCCCAAAGTCATATAACCACCTCCCGCCACCGTGGGGGGACAACCGCAAGGAGTCGTGAAAGAAGAAAGCCATGGATACAAATGCCGAGGAGGCAAACTGCATTCAAGTATCGGGAAAGTTTCAAAAGAGAATTTAGAAACAAACCAAGAATAAGAGAAAAGCAACATGACCTCCGCATTCCTCCAAAACCTTTCAGAGAAATGCCGACACAAAGGAAAGCAAGATCTTCAAATTATCCCCAGCTACCGCAATCGAAGAAAAGAATGATGGTAGATTCTGTGAATTTCATGGAAAAGCAAGGCATACCACGGACGAATGTCTACATTTAAAAAAGCAAAGAGAAGAAAGAATGAAAGGATCAACTGAAGAATTGTAAACATCAACAACAGTGGGTTGATGAGCAGCGAGACGCTTCCTAACCTGGTCAACCCTTCTCTGAACTACTCCCAGAGAATGAGATAATGAACCAGTGCCAATAATAGCATTAGTATCCCTATCATAGACAGGAACCACAAGCTGTTCAAGGTCAGGCTATAACTCAGCAATCAAAGAGCATTAGCATGCGGCTCTCAACCCGAAGAAGATCCATAATCTCCGCAATTTCAGCATCTTTATTAGACTTAAGAGTGGAAAGCAAGGAAAACTTTACATCTGCAAGGGCCTGCACGGCGGAAAGATAACGAGCTTCCGCAAAAGGGTCATACGCATTGATGAGTGTCTAAATACTCATCATTTTTGTACAATATAAACTGCAAAATCATCCGAAAACACTCGAAACACATCAAAATGATCAAAATATCACAAATCGGTGTTTTATGTGTTTTAAATGCAAAATATCAAAATCGGATGAAAAACATATCAAATTTGCAAAATTGCGCTTTAGTCCCCAAGTTTCAAAAGTTGTCAAAAACAGTCCACGGTACATAATTTCAAAGAAAAGTCACCAAAGGTCCTTTTAAAATCAAAATTGTCAAATTTAGTCCTTTGGTGAAAAATATAAAAGTTTGAGAAAATTACAAGTTTAGTCCTTCAACTTTCAAAATTGGCAGAAATGGCCCCTTGAAAATTGCAAAATGGCAATTTTGGTCCTTATACTTTGGAACTTGTCATTTTCAGCCCTTGGAACAAGTTTGATGAATTGGCAGCCTAGGTCCCTTGATTTTCAGATTTTACAACATTAGTCCCTATAGTTTTAAACCCTTTTAAACAATTTTGGACCTTTGCCTATTTTGGACCCTTGTCAATTGCATTTTGGACTCCTCCTTTTATTAACACTGCCTGGTCAATCCTTGGTCAAACAGACACTTTGGCGCCATCTTCACCCTCTCCACTTGACTTCTGCAAATCCTCTGCACACTCAACCTTTCCACCCCCTCCTCACCTTATCCCCAATCCTGTCCCCCCTCTAAACACTACATCCAAAATCATTAACTTCTCCCTCTCCTCACACTCAACCACACAACAGTCAAATATGGATTTCCCGCCAAAAATGAATAGATGGCCAAGATGAATCCAAGTGATCTAAGGGCCTCAAATACATGTGGGATTAGCTCAGAAAAGTCCAAGAGAGAGAATTGGTGTATAAAAGATGAGAAAGAAAGAAGAAGAAGGGGTAGTTAGTTATATCAAATTTACTTTATGTCGTTTTTTTAGCTTAACATGTATTAATTAGTTCTCATTTGTATTTCTCAGTTTATTTGTATCAAACAAAGGCATTCAAGTGATTTGCAACTCTGTTTAAGTCTTAATTCAAGTTAATATTCATTTTCATCTTTTAAAGCTCACTGTTGAAATTTAAACTCTCAAATCCCTGTGTTAAAGATGTTAGAAGCTTGTTTATAAGCTTAAACAAGCTTATGATAGTTCATAAAAGTTTCCTATAAGCTCAGATTACAATTTTAAGCAAGTTGTCCCATGGTCAATGAAAGTCAAACTTGGACTTTATTTGAAATGGAAGCTGATTTGGATGTTGCAGAGGTGAATATGGGTTTAAATAGATTAGTGTAGTGGTTCTTGGGATTTGAGTTTAGCCTGAAACATCAGTTGAACACATGTGGGTGAGTTCTCAGTTTCAATCTTTTAGTCCATTTTGTATTTCATTCTTGTTTGAGTATCTGTGCTCACCAATTGTTTAAAACTGTTTATTTAGTTATATTAGACATGATTAAGCTCAGTTTAGTCATTGGTTTAAGCTGGATTACTAGTTAGCATAGTTAAAAGTTGCATATCAGTTACATCAAGGGTGTTTGGTTTAACTGCACTATCTGCCTTAGAGGCCTCATCAGTGGGTATCTTTTGTTGGGTCATGCTTATATGGTCCAAATAAACTCATTTGAGTCTTTACTTTAGCCTGTTAATCACCAAAAGTCAAAAATCTCTCAAACCTGTCTTGATTATGCCACTGATGGAATTTGAGATTTGCAGACCATGGTTTTGTATTTAGAAGTCATAGATAAAGCTTGCATCATTGTTATTTCATCCATATATATCATTTCCAGTTCATAAATCTAGATCAAAAGTCAGAAAAGTCAACTTTCCATGTTTTCATTAAAAGTCAAAATCTTGAGAACTCAGTTTTGAGCCAAATAGGATGAATTTTATAGGACTCATTACTGGGCCAAATTTAGTGAGGATTGTTGTTCTAAATACTTCTCTGGTCTACTTTCTTTGCATCATTTTATAAAATTTTGTGATTTTCTTTAAGCTTCAAAAGACTGTCATAATGATGTAAAGTGCCTGCAGGAGGCACTTAGCACCGCATGAGTTTTATTCGATTTTGTTGAGCTTGTACAGATCTTATTTTGGCTCACCTAGGTCTAAGCTTTGGTTCATAGATAGCCACCTGACTCTATTTTGAGATCCAGTTTTAGTTCTCGGTTTCTAGCTTATTCTTGTGCTTATTTCTTGGTCCAGTGAGCGCCCTTTTCTCGTTTCTAGCTTATTTTCTTAAATCACCAAGTCATTGCAACTTGTAATCCAGAGGTCATAAGCAGTTGAGACTTGTTGCTTTTGAGTTATTTTAGCTTATTATAGCTTATGTAACGTTTGGTAGCCTTTGGATCCCATTTGCTTATTCAAGTGCTTATTCCATTAAGCACTTACACATCGATTGCTTATTCCTCCACACATGCACCCTTTTTCTATTTTTCCTTTATTCCTCATATTATTTTAAGCATTTCCTGAATTTTGATTTTTCCTAGCTTGTTTGGTATTTTACGCATTTTAATTAGTTTTTAATCATTTTAAATAGCTTTTAATACAAAAATTAAGAAAAGGTTCAAAAAATAATTTTCATTTTTAAGTTAAGATAAATATAAAAAGCCAAAAAGTATTTTCCCTATTTTTCTCCTTTTATTTGGTATTTTTAATAATTTAAATTAGTTTTAAATAGTTTTAAATTAATAATAAATACATAAAAAGTCTAAAAATATATTTTCTGTTTTAAAATTATTTTTATCATATTTTAGATTTTCTAAATCTTAATTTTATTTTTCTAGTCTTATTTTGTATTTTCTTTTATTTTAGAGTATTATTAAATAGTTTAAAATAGTTTTAATTAATAATAATTACATAAATAGTTATAAAAATAATTTTATTTTTCTAATAATTTTCTTTTATCATTAGGTTTGTAAAATGTATTTTCATATTTTTAGGATCTATATTATATAATTTTCACGCTTTATTTTGTACGTTTACGTTATTTTTATTTAAACGTAAGTTTTAAGTTTTAAGTTTTAAGCGTTCATCACTTTAAAAATAGTGATAGCGTTTATTTAATATCTTTATCTTTTTAATTTTCTTAATTTGTATTTAAGTCGCTTTATTTTATAACCTTTTTCAAGAGTGTAATATTCGATCCTAATCCTTTTCGATCACTATCATTAGTGATCAATCTATCGTCTGATCAAGTGTTTAACACACCATTGAGTCTCCGTGGGACATAACGACCCGGAACCCCCAGATTCTCGATCTTAATTGCATTTGTGTTTAAGCGGTTTTAAGTCTTTAGACTTGACTGTTTAAGCGAGATCAAAATTTTAGGCCATTGCCGGGAGCTTTAAGCGTGTGTTTAGCCTTTTCGAGATCCATTCTTGTGCATACCCCATCTTTTGTAAAAAAATTTTGTAAAGTTTTCGAAAATCTCAAAAGTTCATTAACACTTTTCCTAAAGTGTTAAAAGCATAAAAATATTTTCATTCTTTGTTTTATAGCATATTTTCAAAATCCAAAATATCCATCTTTACCTCTCGCATCTTTTGATTCTACATTTCCTTACCCTCTAACTGCTTAATTCTCCATTCCTTATCCTCTATAACCGTTTGATTCTTCATCTCTTATCCTCTTATCTGTTTAATTCTCTATGTCATGGTATTTGACATGTTCACGGTGTGGAGGTCCATTTAACGGTGGAAATTGTCGGTGATGTACCAATGTGGGTTTGGAGACAAGTTTGTCGGTAATCCCGATCCCATTTCAAATGAAACACCGATTTTTCCTACCTACCTCCACAACCCCAATACGAATCCTACTCATGCGAGTTTTGTGGGAATGATTCTCATTACGGTTTTGATTGTCCTCCACGGGTCCCGCTTGTCTATGGCCGAACCGTGTTACAATCGAACTTTGGTGAAAGTTATTTTCCCAATTATCTCATTGTGAGAATTGCGGGGTCCTCATGCGACTTTTGAATGTCAACCGATGAATCAAAATTTTCAAAATTCCATTCTCCGGTTTTGACAATTTCCAACCCCATCAGATTCCATCGGTCATCGACTTCCGAGCCTTCACAACATCTCAATGATTACGAGGAGTGTTATCTTCCTCAAAGTTCAAGAAATACGCATTCGAAAGAAACCGCAAATGAAAAGAATGGTGTGTAAGCTTCAGCAGATGAACATAAGAATCCGATATGATGACGATGACGATGAGGATAGTATTCAAATGAGGAATACTATGAGGACGACGAGGAGAGTGTTACTCAATTGAGCGATATCATTTCTCAACTCCTCGCCTATTGCTATCACACCTATCTTACCTTTTATTGCTCCCAAAGACTCTCTCATAATGGGGGCGAGCCTCTTAGCACTATTCCGAAATGGAATCGTCTAGTGTTGAGAGCCTTGTCCCAATCCCAAGTGAGTCCGAGGTTATCTCCGTGTATGTGTGATGAGCCTCTTAATGATGATTCTTCTCTCCTCTTGACATTCCATATGATCATGTCGAGATGTTCTCCGATTCGATAACGATTGTACCGTTTGACGATTCTTTATCCTATGGAGACATCGATTATGTCGAGGAGCGCCTTACGAGCTAGTTAGCTTAAAGGAAGTGAGAAATTCGATGATCCGGAAATTGAGGACGAGATACTTCGTGAACAATTGTTCAATATAAATCTCCTCGTTTCTAAGATCGAATCATTACGTGCTAAGTCGACTTCATCTCCTATCCCCGTTGTGGATAGTGACTCTACATTGGACAAGCCCGAGTTTGAGGCTTTTTCCAATGATTCTCTTCATGAAGAGTTCTCCGTGAACTCTCTCATGACATATCTCCTCGGAATATGATCATTTCTATTTTGATCTTGAGGATGATATTGGCTTGGAGGAAGGTGTACTCTATCATAAGAGTTTGCTTGTTGATGATACTACCTTCACCCTTCCTCCCGATATGTCTACATTGAGGATGAAGAATGGATCTTGATTGTTATCAACATCTTTCTTCCATTCCTCACTTATGATGTGACTTCTCTCTTCTTCACTCCTTCGGGAGTGAGGACACTATCTTTGACCCCGGCATTTTCGTTTATCATTTGTGAGCGGGTCTGTCTCTCTTTATCTCGTCGGTGTGGAACTTTCACGTGCTTCAAATGTTTATACAAACATCTTGAATGAAAGTCCGATGGAGATTGTTTCTTCCACTTTGCTTCCCATGAACCAATGAATTGGGTCGAGTCAAGCTAGCGACTCGGTAATCAAAAACAATAGCTTAACATGGGTTTTCACCGTGTGTACCACCCTAGTGTGGGGAGTGCCCCATGTTATATATATATATATATATATAAAAAAAAAAAAAAAAAAATCTTCTTTTAAAATAATGGCGTAGTATTTCCTTTTACGTTCTTTGTTTCGCATAACCGCGGTACTTTGAATATTGAGGGCAATATTCATTTCTAAGTGCTGGGAAATTCTCACGAATTTTATCATATAATTATACCAATTCCCGTTTTTGGCCAAAATTTTTTTGGAGTAAGTGTTTTACACTTTCTCATTTGGTTATCGATCTGCCATGTGCGTAAGACAAAAGGATTAGCTAATCCAGAGCAAAGCGGCTCTTGGTAAAGATATCTCAAATCCGTTTATATGGCTTGCAATTTGCCCAAAATTGTATGGTATTCATTTCACCATATCCTAAAAAGTGAAGAGTTGGCTAGCCCGCAAGGTTATGGCTTGTGGTAAAGGCGATGGAAAATCCATAATTGGTAATCACTCACCAAAGATAATGTTGATAATTTATCTAAGAGTTGGCTAGTCCGTAGGTACGGCACGGTAAAGACAAAATCAAATCCGTTGAAAGTCGGTGGTTTGCTCAAAATCACATGGTTATCGGTGTACCATGGTTCTTACTTGAATCGAAACATTTGGCTACTCCGAGTAATGGCTTTTGGTAAAGAGATTAAAATCCATTATGTTTTCTCAAATCATTGCTAGGGACTAGCAATATCTCAGTGTGGGGGATTCAAGATCCAGAAGCTATTTTTTCTCCCTACCATGAATAATACCCACCGCCAGTCCAAATTGCATGCCTTTATCAATGGCACGACTGATAACTTCTGCCAGTGTTGTAGAATACTCCGGAGAATTCAAACATTTGAACACAGCAAGGCTCATGCCATTAGTCAACAACCAACGCCGGCTAGATAACAAAGTAAGAAAGTGAGGATAAAACTCCTCATCAAGATGAAGAGCTAATGCAGATAGATCGGCAACCACTGAGTCAACTTTCTTCATAATCGCAGCCGATTTTACATCTTGAATTTACAAATTCTTCTTTCAAGGCATCAAAAGAAGGAATTTGGCTACGGAGCTTAGAACATGAAGTCTCTAAAGTACGTATCTACAAACATGAAAGGAAGAAGAAACAAAAAGTCAAAGACAGCGAAAAGATAAGCAAGCGGAAAAACTGGCCAAAAAACACTGATACGTACTTGGCCTGAAAGATTAGCATTCTCAGATTTAAGAACAACAACTTTAGCCTTCAAAGTGGATAACTCACGATCTTTCTCATCAAAAGACAACCGAAGGTCCACTAGCTCGACCGAGAGAATCCGTTCTGCTCAAGGCGTAATTTGATTTTCAAAGAAATAACTTCCGCAGGAGCTTGGGAATCCCAACGGTAGGAGCCAACTCCTCGGAAGATACAACTTTAGCAACTTTAGCCTTAAGGGTCGAAATCTCTTTATCCTCTCTACAACAAAGATGATAGGCGCCTCCTCTCCATCATGTTATACTCCAAGAGCATGCGAACTTCAGAGCTAAAGCATACTTGCCGCGCCGTAGCAACATTGAATTCAGCAAGAAGGCGATCATACCCCATCTCACGTATAGAAGAAAAATAACAAGGATGATCAAACTCATCCACCATACCACGACATTCATCAGAATCATCAAGGAGTGAATTTTTGGCAACACTTCACTTCGAAACATAAACACTAGATGAAGAGCTGGAATATGCATCATCAACAACATGGATATCCCCAACCGAGATATCACAATCAGAAAAGTTGTCAAGGACGGGGCGAACACCGACAGAAGAATGAGAACTGTCAGGAATGGAGGAAGGGACATCCACTTTGTCCTTCTCATTCTCAGCGACAGAAATGACAGTAGTAACAATAGCATCCATCATGACTGGCATAGGAGACCTGCCAAAAAACAAACAACAAACAGCAATTTAGTAAAAGCAAGAAGAACAAGAGGTATCACATAAAGATAAAAATCAAATAACAAACCTGAGAGGAGAACCATCAAGACGAAGTAAACCAGAATCAGATTCAGTAGGCGTTCCAGCTTCATGAATAGGAGTAATTGATAATGAAGGAGAAGAAGAAGAATGAGTAGGTAAAGCATTCAAACAAGATTCAAGACAGTGCGTACTTTGAGCAAACAACTTCTGAATAGATTCCGAAGACTTACAACCAGTAGAAGCTCTATCGGAATCCATATGGTCACTCCTTAACTTCTTAGGAGGATAAACAAGGTCGGTGCAAACCTTCCTTCTATTTTTTCGAGAACCTGAAGCCACATCACAAGTAGATGCTGAAAAAGTCCCAAAAAGCAGCATCAGACATTAAAAGACCAGCTTCGATAGCAGAATGAACAGGATCCACAACATTCACATCCACTGAATCATCGCATAAACGAGAAGCCTCGGCTCCGGAGCCAGCACCCACATTTCCATCAGCCCTCAATTCATCACCAGAAGATGGAGGGGCAAGAGAAACAGTCTGGTCCTTGGTAAGTTCCAGCAATTGAGGCTCATTTTCTTCTCGCGGTCGAGCACCAATCTTTAACTTCATGGGATCCTTCACTTGAACTAATGATAGCAAATCCATCACTGCAAAAAGTAGAAGAAAAGAAACACGGTTTAGACTACACAAAAACAGAATAACAAGTGAAGAGACACAAACATGGCGTACCCACCCCGATCATTTTCATCATAAAACTCAGGATAAGAATCCGCATTCAATGTGTAATTGAGGCTTAACCCAACCAAGCAAAGAAAGGGTTCCGAAAATTTGTGAAAGGGAGAAGCATGGGCAACAAGGGAAACAAAGTGCCCAGCATCAAACTCATTATCCCCAGGAGTAGCGTCCTTAGTAACGCTCTTTCCATCATGCCAGGGATAAATAATATGACAAGCAAAGGAATCGACCCAAAATAAATGATCATTCCAACTCTTAAGAGAGTCAATGGGTTTAATATAGCAAACGCCAAAACTATCAACTCGTTTACTAAAGGAAAGCCAGCCATTGTTCTTAGACTGAACATAAAAACACCTAAATAACCCAACTGAGGGTTCAATACCAAGGGCAAAACAAAGAATCTCAAACTGAGAAACTTTAGCAGCACCAATAACAGAAAGTTGCAATATGTGGATGCGGCAGTAATTAAGGATAGACACAAGGAATACAAACAAAGGAAGACGAAAATTAGCATATTCAAAAAAGCGGGTATATACACCAATTTTTCCATCCGGCGCCTCTTGAATGGTCTGGTCAGGCCCAGGCAACTCCGAGTGAACAAATTGCGGATTCGAATATTTAACACAAAAGCGATCAAGCGCCCCTTGCGAAAGTTTAGACTTAGCACATGCAAAAGTACCCATAACGGAAGAAAAAAAGGAATTAGACCCTAACCTGGAAAAGGAACCTGGAAGACAGATGCAATCCAAGGAGATTAGATCGAAAGGAGGAGGAAGTAACGCTTGAAAATGAAGAACAATAAAAGGAAAAATGGGGCAAAGGAAAAATGAAGGGTATTTATATAAAGAGATTGCTGGAGGGTCCAAAGAAAACCCTAAGGAAGGACACGCGTAAAAAAAACCCGATCCAACGGTGAGTAATCAAAAGGACAAAAACAAGGCTAGTGGAAAGACGATGGTCCACCGGGTCTAATCAGTCAGAGCATGCAAGGCCCAGAATTACCCACGCTACATAGTACACAAAACAAGAAGGAAAGCGTCATAAAGACGCTCCAAAGGCGCGAAAAAGAAATGGATCTGTCAAAATTAAGTCTAGTAACATTCACCGCACGCAACAAATGTCCGCGTGCAATAAATACGCCATAATGGGGGGACTTGATGACGAAGCACTTCCTAAAAAAGGGGAGCATCAGAAGAACACTTCAAAAAAGTACGGAAAGGAAAAACACTTAGTCAACTCAAGTCTAGTAACATCCACTGCACACGATAAACATCCGCACGCAGTGCATACACTAGATTGGGGGGACTTGATGACGTATAACACGTATAGCAGGCCTACTGGGCCTAATTCGTGCTATACACCTACTGGGCTTAGGCCCAACAACGAGAATAACTACGAACACTGGACCAACAGTAAGCCCAATAACGAAATTGGCTACGGTCCATACTAAAAGACGCACGCAGAATACTTAGCAGACCGAACCTCTGGTCGCGGATGGTATTCTGTGTCTGCATCCGCGAATAACACGGAACCTTGTCCGACAAGGGTCCGACTCCGGCAGCTAACTACTACATGTGAGTAACCAGAAAACCCTAGCGGTAAACCTCGCCTATAAAAGGGGCTCTGATCCCCATACAAGGTACAAATTTCTCTCTCATAATAACACACACACACACACACACATAATCTTATTTCTCTGACAAGAATGTGTACTTAATCTCACACCGGAGTCTAATCGTGGGGTCCGTCCCCACGGTAAGATTAACGGTTTACTCTTCTTGTGCAGGGAACTCAATCAAACTACTTGGATTAGTACAAGACCAACCTATTAACAGCTTGTTAGCCCAATCCAACAAGCAATACTAACACCTACTACAACCCGTCACACTTTTTGTACTAACAATTATTACTCATTCCGTCCCATAATTACAGTCCACTGTTGACTTTTGAAGTCTTTAGTTTTCAATTTTGACCTTAAATATTTTTATTTGTGTTATATATTACTTGATGCAAAATATATGAATGGATTGAGTTTTAAATGTATTTTTCATTGGTATAATGTTTATCAAGTATTATATAACACAAATAAAAATATATAAGGTCAAAGTTGCAAAATGAAGACTTAAAAAGTCAAAAGTAGACTATACGCATGGGACGGATGGAGTAATAGACAAAACATACGAAATAAATACTTGGATTTTATAAGAGAAAAGACAGAAAACTGAAAAGTAAAAAGATACTAAAATGTAAAAATCTGATAAAGATGTTTGGAAGTGTATTATTGAAGTTAATTTATAAAGTTTTACAAAATAAATATATTAAAAAATACAAAATACGAAACAAGAAACGATAACAACATGCATTGCTTTATCGATAGATGGTAAAAAAATCTAATATGAGTCGTCGAGGGTAACAATAACAACACCCATCTTTTATAAACATCAACAAATTTCAAATTTTACTCTCTAGTATTTCGACCAAAGTTTTAAATATCGATTTTTTAATTGACCCGATCGAGTAACTGGATCACAGTTCAACCGGTTTAATTAGGTTTTTTCCTTCAAAACCGTCTTTCGATCACCCGATCAGTTCACGATTCAACCGGCCAGATCAACCCAAGTTTTAAAACACTGGTTTCAACTTTTATTTTTCAACCCAAAATGAAAATACAAACTTTTTTTTATCCATTTATGGATATGCCAAGTGTAAAACAATACAAGTACAATCCTTTATTAAAAAACCAGAAGTAGACCCCAATGAAACATCTCCTCGAACACATCGTCACCACACACACGTGTTCAGATCCATCTCAAACCCAAACCCACCTCACCCCATGGGTTTCAAACCCACTTTCACTTGCCAAACACTCCACATAGCTGTCTCAAACATAAGAATTATCGAACATAAAAACACAACACAACACTTAAACCACTTTGACGATCTTCTCTATGCTAACAACAACACCAACACCTTCTCTCTATTAATAAATAAACATCATTTCTTCTTCTCTTCTTCATTTTCAGATCTTTCATCGAATACCCTCTGGTAATTTTTATAAAATTTTCTTGTTTTTTTTATGTAAAGTTTGTATCTTTATGCATTTTTTTAGGTACTAAATGATTAATGCTTCATGGGTTTTGTTTGTATTGGTGTAATCTTAAGTGGGTATCTCTTAGTTTTTGAGATTAAGCTGTTTGGCAACTAAATTTGCTTAATTTTATTATTATGTTTGCTTAATTTTATCATTTTTTAGCTACTTATTTGATTAATGCTTCATGGGTTTTGTTTATATAGTTGTAATCTTAAGTGGGTATCTCTTAGTTTTTGAGATTAAGCTGTTTGGTGCTTAATTTTTATAAATTTTCTTGTTTTTTTTATGTAAAGTTTGTATCTTTATGCATTTTTTTAGCTACTAAATGATTAATGCTTCATGGGTTTTGTTTATATTGGTGTAATCTTAAGTGGGTATCTTTTAGTTTTTGAGATTAAGCTGTTTTTTGCTTAATTTTTCAAAAAGTTTTTAGCTACTTATTTGATGAATGCTTCATGGGTTTTGTTTATATTGATGTAATCTTAAGTGGGTATCTTTTAGTTTTTACTAATTTGATCCAAATCCTTTAGTAAATTTTATAAATTTATTTGTTCTTTTATATAAAGTTTGTATCTTTATATCCCATTTTAGCTACTTATTTGATTAATGCTTCATGGGTTTTGTTTGTATTGGTGTAATCTTAAGTGGGTATCTTTTAGTTTTTGAAATTAAGCTGTTTGGTTACTAAATTTGCTTAATTTTATCATTTTTTTAGCTATTTATTTGATTAATGCTTCATGGGTTTTGTTTATGTTGGTGTAATCTTAAGTGGGTATCTTTTAGTTTTTACGAATTTGATCCAAATCCCTTAGTAAATTTTATAAATTTACTTGTTTTTTTTATGTAAAGTTTGTATCTTTATGCATTTTTTTTAGCTACTAAATGATTAATGCTTCTTGGGTTTTGTTTGTATTGGTGTAATCTTAAGTGGGTATCTCTTAGATTTTAAGATTAAGCTGTTTGGTGCTTAATTTTGATGTAAGTTTTTAGCTGCTTTTTTACGGGGTATCTCTTAGTTTTTGAGATTAAGCTGTTTAGTGCTTAATTTTTATATAATAAAGATTGTGTTTTTATAAGTTTTTAGCTACTTATTTGGTTAATGCTTCTTAGGTTTGTGTTACATTGGTGTTATCTTTTGTGGGTATTTGTTATACTGATTTAATTGAAAAGCTTAGGTATTGTAAATTTTCTTGATTCTTTTGTAAGGTTATGTGTTTATGCATTTTGGACTGATTTTGTATTGCTAATAATATAGTTTGATTTGAATGTTTGGTATAAAATGCTTATGTAAGTCTGCTTATATTTGTTTAATTTGTTAGAAATTGATTATAATGATTATCTTTTTGTTACTTGCTTAGTTGATTTTTTTAATCTCTTTAAGGTTTAGTTTGATTTGTATATTACTAATTTGAGCTAATCTCTGAAGCCAAGCTGAGTTTGAGTTTGATTTGAACATTTGGTACTATGATTAGAAAATGAATAAAATAGTAATCTCGTTATACTTGTTTAGTTGATTTGTTTATTTATTTTAATGTTTAATGTGATTTGATTAATGTTAGATGTGTATTAGGTTCCATGTGTTAGTAAGTTAGTGTTAGGGTGTAATCCTAGCTCTAATTTGTATGCTATGTTGACCATTCTAATTTGAGTAGATTAATGGTAAGGTCACTTTACTTGGTTAAAGATAGGTCAAAGAAACGTTTCCTTGTTTAGTGATAATAGCATTATTATCATATGTAAAAAACTGGATTAGCGGTCCCAATCTATATTGTATGTCTTGTTGATTAATAGATATGGAATTAATAAGAAATGAACAAGATTTAAAATTCTTGTCTTATGCGTGTTAACTTTGTTTAGCTTGTTATGGATTTTTCATAAGATTTAAAGTCAGAGGTAATTTGGTGGATTTTATGAGAAAAATAAGTTGGGATTTGGTGGGAGTTCAACTAAGATGCTGACTTTTGCTAATATTTGTATTTTGAAGTTTATTTAATCTTTGATGTTTGATTGCAAGATTCTCAAGTTAATATCTTCTTTCGCTTTCAGGTGGATCAGGGTAAAAATTTGAAGCGCAGAACTTTTGGGTCAAAAGATGGCTTCGGTATCTCAGTCTCCAGTTACGTTTTCCGGGAGTTTGTCTTCTGGAACCTCAGCTTCGGATCTTCTTCGAAGCTCGAGTAATGGTATTAATGGTGTACCTCTACAAACATTAGGCCGAGGTCATGTGGGCCCGGCGAGAAGAGGTTTAAGTATTGTTGCAAAGGTCAGAAAGGTGAAGAAACATGACTACCCATGGCCTCAGGACCCTGATCCCAATGTTAAAGGCGGAGTTCTTAGTCATCTTTCACCCTTTAAGCCGTTAAACGAAAAGCCGAAGCCTGTTACTTTAGAATTTGAAAAACCGCTCATGGATCTACAGAAGAAAATCATCGATGTAAAGTTTTTGTTAATTGCTTTGAAATAACTTAAATTGTAGGGATGTGTGAAAGGTGTTTAAAAGTATTGTTTTTTGATGATTGCAGGTGCAAAAGATGGCTAATGAAACCGGTCTGGATTTCAGTGATCAGATCATTTCGTTGGAAAACAAATATCAGCAGGTAAAATTACTTGCTATAAGATTTAGGGGTGTTTGGATTTAGGTTTTGCAATTGATTATTGTGGCGTTTTTATGCTTGGGTGACAATATTGTATATCTAATTATGTGATTATTTAGGGGTCAAATAATCCGTTTTACATGATAAGTTTCAAATATAATGCTGACAGTAAAATGTGAACCCTTCTTGACGTCTTACCTTTTTTTCTTGAAAAAATCGAATTTGCCAAACACCCCCACATCTGATAATATGATTATTACAACTACAAACAGCAAAATCGATTCAAGCAATATTTCCTCTGCCCTGTTTTATCACAACTGGTTCTTCTAAATGCATCACGTCTTTCGAACCGACATCCTAGCATCCTCTTATTATTCTTAAAACTGAGTTTTTAAATGCCGAATGTAAGTTCTCATGTATAGATATGTTCATATGCGTGTTGTCATGTCATGTCATGTCTATTCACATTTTTATGTAATTTATACAGGCTCTTAAAGATCTTTATACACATTTGACTCCAATACAACGAGTTAATATTGCTCGACACCCAAACAGACCGACGTTTCTTGATCATGTCTTCAACATTACTGACAAGGTCTGATACTCATTCCGCACACTTTCTTTTTTTTTATGCTCAAAGTTTTAAACTCTAGCTTATATGAAAGAGTCAGATTTTAATACATACCTTTTTGTACTTTGAAAATTTCAGTTTGTTGAGCTTCATGGTGACCGAGCGGTTATGGCGATCCTGCAATTGTCACTGGTATTGGAACAATAGATGGAAGGCGATTCATGTTTATGGGCCATCAAAGGGTCGAAATACCAAAGAAAACATTCAACGTAACTTTGGAATGCCTACACCACATGGGTAAGATTTTACAACGATAGCACTGTTATAAAAGGTTAAAATGCATTTACCAATTTACGTCCTTTCTTTACAGATATCGTAAGGCTCTAAGAATGATGTACTACGCAGACCACCATGGGTTCCCTATCCTCACATTTATCGACACTCCAGGGGCATTTGCTGACCTTAAATCAGAGGAACTAGGCCAAGTATGTAAATTATATATAACCCGTGTTTCCTTTAAAAAAAAAAGAAGTCGTCAACTTAGTGGTTAATTTATCTGTTTGCAGGGCGAAGCCATTGCCCACAATTTAAGGACTATGTTCGGTCTGAAAGTACCAATCATTTCCATTGTGATAGGTGAAGGTGGTTCTGGTGGTGCTTTGGCCATCGGTTGTGCTAATAAATTGCTTATGCTTGAAAACGCAGTCTTCTATGTTGCCAGGTGACTATATAGTTTTTAACCTTTTAACAAATATATGCATATATTTATATGATGTTGATGTCTTGATGATTGACCAATTAATTAATGAGTCAATTGGTTTACACCCCGAGTCCCCGACATTCATTCTTCATAAGTAGCAGTCTCTTGGAGACCCATTTATGGCCATAAAGTCTGATCGGTCCCCCACCTATTACATAAATGGTCAAAACCTACAAGATAAAGTGAGAGTGATGTAAATGAACTGACAGAGTGACGGTTAATTCGTTTTGCAAAAATTCCGAGGGTCCCTTTTGCCGTATAGCTAATTATAGTTTTTCTTCTAAACTTCAGAGTCAAACAATCAAGTCTCTTTTTGCATAAAGGAGCAAACTAACGACATAGTCTAGTTTTTCAATCTTACTAAATACATTTATGTTTCTATGATATAGCCCAGAAGCGTGTGCTGCAATTCTGTGGAAGACTGCTAAAGCCTCTCCAAAGGTAGTGGAACCTTTCCTGACTTCATTTGTATACGAAAAGCGATATAATGCTTGAATCTTATATAGTTTCTCTTTTTCTTTTTAGGCAGCTGAGAAGCTCAAGATCACTGCTAATGAGCTTTGCAAGCTACAAATTGCTGATGGCATCATTCCTGTAAGATTCTTTACGTATTTTTTCATTTGAGCCTGTCTTGGCCCTTGCTTAGTTCATTTTGGTTAAGTTAATCTCTCTTTTTTATAAGTCGATATCAATGGTTTTCCCACGTTTGTACATTGAGATACTATACCGTGCGGAGATGGTAAAATTGACCCATATATTAATGAATGGGTCAAAAAAAGGTGGAATAACGGCTTAAATGGATTTAAACTTAAAAGTCGCTCAAAGTTTATTGTTAATGCATACAACCTACTTGATCGTTTTTTATAAGAAAAACATATTTTACGTATAGATTATAGAAAAAGAAAGCTGGCCGGGTCGACCCAACCTCACTTATTTTGACCCTGAACTATGGTTACCTGTTTTGATTCTGAATCATAATTGCAGGAACCACTTGGAGGTGCACATGCAGATTCACATTGGACCTCGATGCAAATTAAAACTGCCATTCTTGAATCAATGGATGTGAGTATATGAACTCAGTTATTTTAACGACAGTAAAGCCCACGTGTACATAAAGTTTTACTAAAAACTTTAAAATTTTTTTGCTGTTTAGGAGCTTCAAAAGATGGGGACAGAAGAACTATTAAGACATCGTATGCTCAAATTTCGCAAGATTGGTGGGTTCCAAGAAGGACTACCTGTTGATCCCGAAAGGAAAGTCAACATGAAAAGAAAAGAAGAACCGAGACCCGGGCTCATTTCAGACAAAGCGTTGCAAGGTGAAGTTAATAAACTAAAACAACAAATTATGAAAGCAAAGGAAACGTCTTGATAGCTCCGGACATGGATCAAAGCGGGCTGATTGAGAAGCTACAACGAGAGATAAATTATGAATTCTCGAAGCAGCTAAAGCGTTGGGGATTGAGGATAAACTAAGTAAAATGCGTGAAGAATTTGCAAAAGCAGAAAGCGAAGAGTTGACTCCTGATCAAATTGAAAGTCTTGAAAGTTTGAAGAACGAGTTCAATGAAAATTTAGAAAACGCTCCTAATTATGGAAGGTTGAAGTATAAGCTAGGCTTGTTAAAAGAAATTTCCGAAGCTAAAACCTTTGCTGAAAACTACAAAAAGACTCTTCCTTTAAAGGCTAAAGTCAATGAGAAGTTCAAAGAGGTTTTGGAGAATTCGACCTTGAAGCAGAAAATTGAGGAACTAAAAGAAGAAATTGAAAAATCGGGGGTGTCTGACATCGAATTGTTTGATAAAGAACTTAAGGAAAAAGTTCTTGAAATTAGGGAAGAAGTGGAATCTGAATTTGTTAACGCTCTTGAATCATCGGGTGTTCATGTAGCTTCAAGAGTAGGACAAAGTTCAATGTCGATAATCAAGGCTAAAGTTGAGGAGCTTAATGCGGAAATTAATGAAATCATTCAAGATATTATTGAATCAACCCCGGAACTGAAAAGCAGAATAGAGATGTTGAAATTTGAGGTGATGAAAAACAAAAGCGCCCCTAGTGAGGAATCGAAAGAAAAGATTGAAACTTTGGAGCAACAAATAAAGCAAGGTGTTGCTGATGTATTGAGTTCTGCTGCTATTAAAGATAAGTATGAGCGATTGCAAGCGGAACTTGCTGAACTTAATGGAGGCTCGGATGGAAGTTTGATCAAGGAACCAACCTATGCATGATGTAAGTATACATTTTCGCACCCTTTTGAGTTTAGGGTATACTTTGACTTTTGAGGTCAAATTTGAATATTATTCTTTAGATATGAATTTGGTCTTACTCTATCAAGAAATTTAATAGGGCAACTTGCAATAAAAAGTAATAAACAGTTACGTTTATGTCGCTTCTATGTAATGGTTACTTATTTTTACCATTTGACCTTGTATGTATGACACAACTAACCAGTCAACTCTTATATAGTATTTGGCAAACATGAAAAGCTCATTACATTTTCGTACAATTTTTCCACAAAATAAAACATGATGACCAAGATATGCTTCGTCTTAGTTTTTCCAAGTTAGTCAAAAGTCAGTCGGTTTGACCTTACAAGTCAAAGCATACCTGTTTGATGTTTTTAATAACTGATGAAAGTGATCGAATCTCTACATTTGCAGTTAAAACTATCTGTTGTACCTACACCAAATTCTGGAGCGTGGATTAACAAGCTTAAATCTGGCCTATCTTAATTCTCATCCACCACGGAGGGTTAACCATATGTCATATTTGCTAAAGATTTGTGGGGCAAAGACCTGGCTGCTATAAAGTTTGTTGTTTGAGTTAAGTTTATTTTCATGACTTTTATATGAACTTTTTACATGAACTAAATATAAATCGATTAGTGTCTTTATTTGCCAACTGCCAATTATATGTCATTGACAGAGACAACAACAACAATAGCATGTCATGTAAATTTTGCTGATTGCCAATAATTTGTTTTCTCTTACTATGTTTAGTCTTTGTTATATGTGGCGTCTTGAAAGCGTTAGTTATGGTTCGTTAGTAAGAAGTTTTTGGTTAAACAGAAACAGTTCATTGCTTTTATCGTTATCATTCAGTTTTATATGTTCTTACTGCTAAGGTGTAGAGTTAGAAATGATTATGATTTAGGTTATAGAAGTTTAGTGGATGATAACGATGATGAGTTTAATTGTGAGTAAGCGCTAATAATAGACATCACTACTTCTACTCTCGGTTCCAAACTCATCATTAGTTTTACAGTTTCTTTTATTGTTTGAAACAGCTCTGTTTCACTTCTTTATCCTAACATTTTTTTTTAAAATTTACATTATATAACAATTATTTATTATTATATAATATAAATTTTTTTAAAAAAATTGGTAACGAAATGAGCTTTAGTTCTCAGAATTTCAGACCACGAGGTGTCCAACATCGTGAACCTAGTTCCAAAGAACTAGAATTCATTTTATCCTTAATTAACTTATTGTATATGCTTTTAGATATATACCCACATTTGGTTACAACCTCCACCAATGTGGGACAGTTGGGACTCTTTCCATTTTTCAAACATTTATAAGTTCTGACATCTATAACTGTATTTTTAAGATTGAAGTATTTAGTTTTTGATGCACTGTTAAGATTGAAGTATTTGGTTTTTCTTTACTGGTATATGAGGGATTAATAGTTTACATTTTCATGCAACTAGAAAATGATGCTTAATCTTACTTGTAAGGCGATCATTGATGAATTATGCTCATCCTTCTTGACGCAAAGTTGTAAACTTAAAACTCATATAGATTATGACTGGTAACCATATAGCTCAAAAAGACGAAATGTATTTTAATCCACCTTACGGAATGCTTTTGTAGTTGCACCGCTAAAGCTAACCCTAAGTGGACTATAATTCATTTTAGTTCAAACTAACCTTGTGTATATACCTGTACATATATACCTATTTTGGTTTACAAACTCCACCTATGTGGAGGATAGTTGGAGAACTTTCCAAACTCACATAAGTTCCAACATTTAAAACGACACTTGAAGACCTTTTTAAGTTCAATAAAATAAACGTCAATGCGTGGCCTGCCTTAGTATTAAGCTTGAATTACTTAGTTCCATGGCTTTGGAAAACTTACCTTTGTGATTCTGTTGTACTTATGTTATCGATAACTAATTGTAATTATGTTTTTTTTAAACATAAACATTGTTGATTGTTATATAATATAAATTTTGTTAAAAAAAAGTTTAGTGACGAAATAAACTTTAATTCTTTCGAACTTCAGTGCACGAGGTGTGTCGTGAACCTAGATTCATTGTACTTATGTTATCGATAACTAATTGTAATTATGTTTTTTTTAAACATAAACATTGTTGATTGTTATATAATATAAATTTTGTTAAAAAAAAGTTTAGTGACGAAATAAACTTTAATTCTTTCGAACTTGATTACGAGTGTGTCGTGAACCAAGATTCATTGTACTTATGTTATCGATAACTAATTGTAATTATGTTTTTTTTAAACATAAACATTGTTGATTGTTATATAATATAAATTTTGTTAAAAAAAAGTTTAGTGACGAAATAAACTTTAATTCTTTCGAACTTCAGTGCACGAGGTGTGTCGTGAACCAAGATTCATTGTACTTATGTTATCGATAACTAATTGTAATTATGTTTTTTTTTAAACATAAACATTGTTGATTGTTATATAATATAAATTTTGTTAAAAAAAAGTTTAGTGACGAAATAAACTTTAATTCTTTCGAACTTCAGTGCACGAGGTGTGTCGTGAACCTAGATTCAAAGTACTAAAATTCATTTCAGCCTAAACTAACCTATTGTATATACTTTTATATATATATACTCACATTTGGTTACAACCTCCACCAATGTGGGACAGTTAGGACCCTTTCCAGTTTTCAAACATTTATAAGTTCCGGCATCTATAACTTTATTTTTAACTGTCTTTTTTATGGACCGTTCGTGTTGTAATTTTCTAATACCATTTGTCTAACATTCGTAAGGTTGAAGAACAAAATCCATAATTTCATTTATACCACCGGGACCATTTATATAATCTACTATGATTATAACATTTTTACACGTTTGGCACGTTAGGGATATAATGTAACCCAAATCAACCCGTTTATTATTAAACGGATTGGAATTTGCTCATCTAGTATTCTTCCTCTTGATTTTGTGATCATGACGTCTGGTTGTGTATGGGTTGGTAGCAAAGGGAGCATATGGAGCTAGAACAGTTAATGAGATGTTAAAAGATTAGCTAGAGCTTACAACGGCTCAAACTGGATGTCCAACTCTAAGTGATATTACCATGAACCATGTTAGAACACAGACTCGCAATCGGCTCAATCGCCTTTGTAGAATGTAGTTTCCAATTATTTTATCAAGAAGCATTTGAAGTATACTTTACCAGATAAGATATAGTTCAATAACATTGAAACGGATCCATAAAAAATGATATGTCAAATCTAAACCATCTAATACATTGGTTAAATGTGAGACGAGACATATTAGTGGAACTCCCCGAAATGGCCTAAAAAGCACTCAAGCGCTTACAACGTTCCAACAAACACCCGATAGCTTGTGCTCGAAAGTCGACCAACCCACAGAAAGCAATAAACTCTTATGTTATAATGGTCCAAAATGTTTTACAAAATAATGCAAAGACCAAACAAATATTCCTTTATGTTATAACACATTTTCACAACATTAGAAAAACAAAATAAACCCACCCCTTTTTCTTCCTGATCTAAGAAAAAAGAAAGAATTGCTAAATTTGATCACCCTATCAATAAAATACAACAATCATATTACGTCATCTGGTTCATTTTGGGTATATGTTTACATAAAATTAAAAGACACGTTCACCCGTGGCGTAGGCGTTCCAAAATATGGCTGTGACAAAATATAGGCATGCTGTAACGGTTAAGAATGCTTGAAGCGATCCCAGCCATTGCACAAAGTAACCTGTCGATTGTGCTGATTATCGCAGCCAGTGTACCAGCAGAGTTTGAAATCCCTGTTTTTTTGGAATGTAAAGAGATTAATTTCTAAATGATGTGAATATATACATGCACGCTTGCAGGATAAAAAGATGTTGCGTGCCGTGTAGAAATCCTGCATATTGTGGTGCGATATCCTGGTAAAAGACAGAAAAGGGAGAAAAATGAGTTTTATTTACGGAACATGGTTTAATTGAAAGAGTGGTACTTGAAGTTCACTCTAGCAAAGCGCCACACCATATTTTTCAAGATATGAGTAGTACTACGATGGTGTTCTACATTTATATTTTCAAAGTGGGCAAGGGTTGAAACATATGATTATTATAGTATATCATAATTAGTGAATATGTTGGTTTGTGGAACTTGTAAACACACAACGGCTAAAGGTGTGTGAGCCAATGGGGCACACACGATAAACACAGTATCGTGTAGAGCGTTTTTAATACTTGAATTACACACCGATATGCATGTAATCTTGACCCGTTAACTGTTTTGACCCATGGGCTTTTATGAGGTTCAAGTTGGGTCGAAATATGGATTGCCTTGGGCTTTTTGAATCCACTGATCGGGCAGCAAGATAGGCATGGGTTTTTGTTTGGGTTGAACTTGTCGAACAAGTAATCTGACTCCAACTTGGAGTCGGTTTGTTTGTGTATACGCATTATCATGCTTTACAAAATAATACAAAGACCAAACAAATATTCCTTCCAAGTATGCTTCATGTTATCTCTGGATTCTTTTCATCTTTACACTAGTTATAATAAATCTTGCGTGGGGTTTTGAAAAAAAATTATGTATTAATACGAATATTGTGTTTTAAAGTAATTGCATATAATTATATAGTTATAAGTTTCGTGCATATGAAGTTTACTATAAATCAAATATATTTTAACATTTTAGTTCAGTATATACACATATAAAAATTTTTCCATGAAAATTGTGATATAAGTACAACTAGTACTTATGCACGAGTTTTTCATTATGCATTAATATCCACTAGAATTCGGTAAAATATTTGTAAAAATTTCTGTTAGGTAACTCAAGATTTAATTTTATTTAACTGACAAAGATGTTGATGTTGTTATTTAAATTTAACTACTAATATTATGTTGTATACATGATGCAAGTTTAATAGCACATAATGAGTGTTGATAAAGTTAATGTATACTCCTTAAAGTTTTTAAAAATGTTTTCTAGATATCCTTATATAAATATTTAAGAAATACATAAGTCGTTGTCATAATTCTGATCGTATATTTATTTACATATTAAAGTAACCGTCTTCTGATTTGATAATTATATTCCGTTTTCATTAATTTAGCCGTATTTAAAATATAAACTCGTGTCCACATAGGTTAAACTTTTAAAATGAAATAAATGAGTCCTTATTTAATGTATATAGTAAAAAAATTGATACTTATAATCTTATGCAAATTTATATGTTGTTATTTTAAAACAACATATACATTGTATTTTTTAGATATAAAGTATAAAGGGTGTAAAGTATAAGGGGTTATTTGTTTATAATTTAAAGTTATTAAAAAACGCTTATAATATTACACTTAACTCTATATAATTTTTATAAATTCAACAACTAAAGTTTTATTAATTACCTCCTATTTTTCAAAATTTTTGTTTTCACAAATTTGACACCTATATTTTTATGTGTTTTTTTATCAACCAAATTTCTCAACCAAATTTATTAAATTTTGACCAAAATCAATTTAATTTTGACTTTTATTAATCAATCACATCACACTATTTTGCTTACGTGGCAAAATTGAGCTATCCTATTAGCCCAATTATTTTTCAATAAAATGAAAAATCAATCAAAATGATGTAATTCTTTTATTAGATAAAGATTCCATTTCATCTCCACACTTTTAACGCCATTGAATCTTTCACTTGCAAACTCATCATCTTGGTTTTACACTTTTACGGTTTCTTTTATTGTTTGACACAACACAACCTGTTTCACTTCTTTTATCCTTGCATTATTTTCAGGGTCGACAAATGAACTTGGAGGCCCAGGCGAAAATAAAGAGGCCCCATCAAAACTAAAAAACACTTAAGGTGGGCAT
The DNA here is from genome assembly GCA_022545495.1 of Chrysanthemum lavandulifolium. Classification (NCBI taxonomy): domain Eukaryota; kingdom Viridiplantae; phylum Streptophyta; class Magnoliopsida; order Asterales; family Asteraceae; genus Chrysanthemum; species Chrysanthemum lavandulifolium. Next base: position 314,856,910 of record CM040241.1, on the reverse strand, counting down.
AAAATGTGTTCGTTTATAACAATTATTGAATGTTTATATAATATAAAGTTTGCTAGTAACAAAATTTATATTATATAACAATTATTGAATGTTTATATAATATAAAGTTTGCTAAAAAATTTAATAATGAAATGAATTTCCGTTCTTGAGCTGCGGTTTACTGAGGTGTACAACGTCGTAAACCAAGATCAAAATACTAAAATTCATTTTACTCTAAACTAACCATTGTTATATGCTTTTGTATATATACCCACATTTGATTACAACCTCCACCAATGTGGGATAGTTGAGACCATTTTACTCAAACATTTATAAGTTCAAACATCTATAACTGTATTTTAAAGGTTGAAGTATTTAGTTTCTGATTTACTGTTAAATGAGGGATTAATGGTAAATTTCCTATTTATATAGTTTACATTATAGAAGCGAAACGTTTGCTTTGGTGTTAAGTAATACTAGTCAATTAATACTCGATCCTAAAATCTCTTTAGATAGTTTACATTGTCGTGCAACTAGAAAATGATGATTACTCTTACTTGTAAGGCGATCATTGATGAATTATGCTCGTCCTTCTTGACGCAAAGTTGTAAACTAAAACTCATATAGATTATGACTAATAAACATATAGCTTAGAACAATGTTGATTAAGTCATAGTCGGTATAGTCTTGATGAGTAATGGTTCGATAGCGAAAACCAAATGTACATTAGTGCGGTGAAACTAACAAGTCAGTTTAGACTACTTTGTAAACAACATCAGTTATGGTATTACTATTTTAAGCATTCCCAAACAGACCACAAATCATCATAGAAGTAGTAAGTTCGGTTCACTTTAACATCTATTATTAATTGTAGTATCCTACAACTTTTGCTTTATATAGCCGATAATACTATAATTTTTTTATACAGCCGATAATAGTATAATTTTTGTAAAAAATGAATAAAAATAAAGACGAAATATATTTTAGTCCATGCGTAAGAGAGCCAAGTAGCCCGCTTACCGCCACCTAAGTAAGCGGACTAGAATTCATTTAGTCAAATTATTCTCTTGTATATACATGCACATATATACCGATTTTGATTTACAAACTCCACCTATGTGGGATAGTTGGAAAACTTTTCAATTCTCATAAGTTCCAAACTTCCAACATTTGTATTGGCACTTGAAACTTGGATTACTTTTTTAAGTTCAATAACATAAATATGTGAAGTCATGTTTGCTCTTCTCTAATAAGATTGAAGTTTTTGGTTTTCGTTTAGTTGTAATACGAGATATGGGTGGTCGAATTCCACTTGGGCATTTTGGTATGTATATGCATCTGCAAGTTTCGTTCTTAACTTTTCAAAATTACACATATGGTATGTACTCTGAAACTTGTCATCCAAATGGTTCCTAAAATGGATGTCGGAAGCTGTATTTTTATAGACCGTTTATGTTATAATTTTCTAAAACCATTTGTCTAATATTCGTAAGGTTTAAGGCGAAATCCATAATTTCATTTTATGACTAATAAACATATAGCTTAGAACAATGTTGATTAAGTCATAGTAAGTATGGTCTTGATGAGTAATGGTTCGATGTGAGAAAACTAAATGTCGGTCGGGTTTTTATCGGGTAGAAACTAACAAGTCGGTTTAGACTACTTTGTAAACAACATCAGTTATGGTATTATTGTTTTAAGCAATCCCAAACAGACCACAAATCATCATAGAAGTAGTAAGTTCGGTTCACTTTAACATCTATTATTAATTGTAATATCCTACAACTTTTTCTTTATATAGCCGATAATAGTATAATTTTTGTAAAAAATGAATAAAAATAAAGACTAAATGCATTTTAGTCCGAAAATTCAAGCGATAAAGTAGCGCTACAACTTTGCCACCCAAGTAAACGGACTAGAATTCATTTTAGTCCAAACTAATCTTATGTATATACCTGCACATATATACCAATTTTGGTTTACAAACTTCGCCTATGTGGGATAGTTGGAAAACTTTTAAAACTTTCGTAAGTTTTAACATTTGTAACGGCACTTAGAAACTTCGATGACCTTTTTAAGCTCAATAACATAAATATGTGAAGTCCTGTTTGCTTTTCTCTAATAAGATTGAAGTATTTGATTTTAGTTTAGTTGTAATACTGAGAGACCGGTGGTCCAATTCCACTTAGGCATTTTTGTTATGTTTTGAAATATGTTTCTAAATGGGTAGTATATTACCTAAGTGGTCTTTTTGGTATGTATATATATCTGCAAGTTTCGTTCTTAACTTTTCAAAATTACACATATGGTATGTACTCTTGAAACTTGTCATCCAAACGGTTCCTAAAATGCATGTCGGCAAAACTGTCTTTTTTATGGACCATTTACGCTATAGTTTTCTAAAACTATTATTATGATATTTGTAAGGTTTAAGAACGAAATCTATTATTTCATTTATACCACCAGGACCATTTATATAATCTACAGTAAACATATCGTTTTTACACGTTTGGCACGTTAGAGTATAATGTAACCCAAATCAACCCGTTTGCTATGAAACGTATTTAAATTTGCTCATCTAGTATTCTTCCTCTTGATTTTGTAGATAGGACGTCCTGTTATGTAAGGGTTGGTAGCAAAGAGAGAAAATGGAGCTAGAAGAATGATTGAGATGTTAAAATATGAGCTCGGGCTTACAATGGCTCTTTCTGGCTGTCCAACTCTCAATGATATTACCATGAACCATGTTAGGACAAAGACTAACAATCGCCTTTGTGGAATTTGAAGTATATTTACAAGGTAAGATATAGTTCAATGACATTGTACCAGATCCATATAAAATGTTTTGTCAAATCTGAATTAACTAATACATTGGTAAAGTTTAGAACATCGGTTAGATGTGAGACGATTCATATTAGTGGAAGGCCCGAAATGGCCTAAAAAGTACTCAGGCGCTTCCAACGTTCCACTAAACACCCGATAGCTTGTGTGTGAGATCGACCAACCCACATAAAGCAATAAACTTAAATAATGTGCTGAAAAAAAATGACATTTAGAGCAGCCGGTACCGTGGCTTCCACCCCCACCAAGTCCGACGTGGCGTCGGTTTTGGCGCCGCCATCCTCCCGCCAAGTCCAACGCCAGTTACTTAAATAATGTTAAAAAATTACATTTAGAGCCCCCGGTACCAAATTTGACTTTGGATTCGAACTATATGGCATTTATGGTAGATAAATCTTACTTGCATATCTAACAGGAAGCCGGCTTGACTGAAAGCACTAAATCTGAGTGCCACTGTAATGAGAACCGATGCGACCACTGGTGTCTTGGCATAGTTCAAGCAAAAGCAAAGCCAACCCCGACCCAATGAAACCAATTGACTGCACATTCAACATGATCTGATCATATTCAGATTTCGAACGCTTATCATATCAGTAAACAAGAAATAAAAAAAAAATAAACGCCTTAGTGTTCATGGATGATAGGTCAATGAGTCGTCTGTATTAAGCTTGAATAGCTGAATTACTTTTTTTTTTTATGTCTTTGGAAAAACTTACCTTTGTGATTGTTTTATACTTATGTTATCGATAACAAATTGTAATTATAAATTTTACATAAAGATTATCGATTTTTATATAATATAAATTTTGTTAAAAAAAATCAATGACGAAATGAGCTTTAATACTGCAGAATTGTAGTTCACAAGGTGTATGACATTTTGAACATAGTTCCAAAGTAATAAAATTCGTTTTATCCTAAACTAACTTCATGTATATGCTTTTATATGGGATATGTTATACAAACCCCCTTATGGGTCAACCGTACAACCCGCGAAGCATATAGTATAACATTGTGATGCATACAGTACAACTCTCCGATGCGTGTAATGATTGAAAACCCCCTATAGCGGGGTCCATATAAACTGCCCCATTTATAAGTTCCGACATCTATAAATGTATTTTTAATGTTAGATGACTTTTCGATTTCATTGACTAAATCAGTAATTATGCCCAATTTGCTCTTCTTTAATATTGAAGAATTTAGTTTTTTATATACTGTTAAATGAGGGATTAGTTTACATTGTCGTGCAACTAGAAAATGATGCTTAATCTTACCTGTAAGGCGATCATTGATGAATTATGCTCATTCTTCATGACGGAAAGATGTAAACCTAAAAATCATATTGACTATGACTAATAAACATATAGCTCAGACTCTCATAGTGATGTTGATTATGTCATAGTATGTATGGTGCTGATGAGTAATGGTTCGGTAGCAGAAAACCAAATGTCAATTAGGCTTTTTATCGGGTGGAAACTAACAAGTCACTTTAGACTACTTTGTAAACAACACTAGTTATAGTATTACTGTTTAAATTTAAGCAATCCCAAACATACCAGAAATCATCATAGAAGTAGTAAGTTCGGTTCACTTTAACATCTATTATTAATTGTAGTATCCTACAACTTTTGCTTTATATAGCCGATAATAGTATAATTTTTCTTAAAAAGGGATTAAAAATAAAGACGAAATGTATTTCAGTCCGCAAATTGGATCATGCAAAAGTAGCTCTCTACTTCACCACCCAAGTAAACGGACTAGAATTCATTTTAGTCCAAACTATTCTTTTGTATATACATGTACATATATACCTATTTTCGTTTACAAACTCCACCTATGTGGATAGTTGGAAAACTTTTCAAACTCTCATAAGTTCCAACATTCGCAATGGCACTTGAACCTTCGATGACCTTTTTAAGTTCAATAACATAAATATGTGAAGCCCTGTTTGCTCTTCTCTAATAAGATCGAAGAATTTGGTTCTAGTTTAGCTCTAATATGAGAGATCAGTGGTCAAATTCAATTAGGCATTTTTATTATGTTTTAAAATATGTTTCTAAATGGGTAGTAAATCACTTAGGTGGTCCTTTTGGTATGTATATATCTGCAAGTTTCGTTCTTAACTTTTCAAAATTACACATATGGTATGTACTCTTGAAACTTGTCATCCAAACGGTTCCTAAAATGGATGTCGGCAAAAATGTCTTTTTTATGGACCGTTCATGTTATAATTTTCTAAAACCATTTGTCTGATATTCGTAAGGTTTAAGAAGAAAATCCATAATTTCAATTTTATACCACCTGGACCATTTCTATAATCTACTGTAAATATATCGTTTTTACGCGTGTAACCCAAACCAACCCATTTATTATTGTTATGTACGCATCACCAAACCAATAATGATCTGATAACAAGAAAGTTTATTCAGAAGACAACAATGTAATGCACTCGGTGACAGTGATTGGAACTGAATACATATGTCTGCTGATGTTATAAAGAAGTAAAAAGTCACATGATTTTGTTTTACAAAGCACCTCCATTTCAGTTGCACCTATATAAAAATAAAGTGATTTGTCAAATCTAAACCAATTAACACACTGATAAAGTTTAGAACATTGATTAAATGTTGGACGACTCATACTACTGGAACGCAACGAAATGGACTAAAATGTACTCAAACGCTTATAACATTCCAATAAACACCCGATAGCTTGTGCTCGAAAGTCAACCAACCCACAGAAAGTAATAAACTCAAATACTGTGATGAAAAAAAATGACAATTGTGTTATGATTGTCCATAATGTTTTAACAAATAATACAAAGACCAAACAAATCTTCCTTCCAAGTGTGCTTCATGTTATATAACTTACAATTTTCACAACAACAAAAAAACACAAAATAAACGTCACCCCTTTTTCTTCCTGATTTAAGAAAAAAAAAGAAAGAATTTAACTGCAACTTGCAAGTATGAAATATATAAAGATAAACTTACCTTTGTGTTTCTGTTTTACTTATGTTATGGATAACAAATTGCAATTATAAACTTTACTAAAACATAAACATTATAGGTTGTTATATAATATAAATTTTGTTAAAAAAAAGATTTAATGATGAAATGAGCTTTAGTTCTCTAGGACTTAGAGTCATGAGGTCTACGTCATCATGAACCAAGACCCACATTTGGTTACAACCTGCACCAATGTGGGACAGTTAGGACTCTTTCCAGTATTCAAACATTTATAAGTTCCGACATCTATAACTGTATTTTTAAAGTTGGATGACTTTTCGATTTCATTGACTAAAATAGTAATTATGCCCAATTTGCTATTCTTTAAGATTGAAGTATTTAGTTTTTTATATACTCTTAAATGAGGGATTAATGGTTTACATTGTCGTGCAACTAGAAAATGATGCTTAATCTTACTTGTAAGGCGATCATTGATGAATCATGCTCATTCTTCGTGACGCAAAGCTGTAAACTTAAAACTCATATAGATTATGACAAATAAACATATAGCTCAAAACGATGTTGATTAAGTCATATAGAAAGTATGGTGCTGATGAGTAATGGTTCGGTAGCAGAAAACTAAATGTCAGTCAGGTTTTTTAGACTACTTTGTAAACAACATCAGTTATGGTATTACTGTTTTAAGCAATCCCAAACAGACCACAAATCATCATAGAAGTAGTAAGTTCGGTTCACTTTAACATCTATTATTTAATTGTAGTATCCTACAACTTTTGCTTTATATAGCCGATAATAGTATAATATTTTTATATAACCCATAATAGTATAATTTTTGTAAAAAAAGGATTAAAAATAAAGACGAAATGTATCTTAGTCCGGCAATTGAAGTGCAAAGTAGCTCCACTACTTCGCCATCCAAGTAAACGGACTAGAATTCATTTTGGTCCAAATTATTCTTTTGTATATACATTCACATATATACCGATTTTGGTTTACAAACTCCACCTATGTGGGATAGTTGGAAAACTTTTCAAATTTTCATAAGTTCCAACATTTGTATTGGCACTTGAAACTTGGATTACTTTTTTAAGTTCAATAACATAAATATGTGAAGTCTTGTTTGCTCTTCTTTAATAAGATTGAAGTATTTGGTTTTAATTTAGCTGTAATACGAGAGATCGGTGGTCGAATTCCACTTGGGCATTTTGGTATGTATATGCATCTGTAAGTTTCGTTCTTAACTTTTCAAAATTACGCTTATGGCATGTATTCTTGAAACTTGTCATCTAAACAATCCCTAAATGGATGTATGCAAAACTATCTTTTTATACACCATCCATGTTATAACTTTCTAAAACCATCTGTCTAATATACGTAAGGCTTAAGAAAGAAATCCATAATTTCATTTTTATACTCTGAATATATCGTTTTTACACGTTCGGCGCGTTAGGGATATAATGTAACCCAAACCAGCCCGTTTATTACTAAACGGATTGGAATTTGCTCATCTAGTATTCTTCCTCTTGATTTTGCAGACACGACGTCCGGATTTGTATGGGTTGGCAGCAAAGGGGGAATATGAAAGAGTGATCGAGATGTTAAAAGATTAGCTGAAGCTTACAACGGCTCTTTCTAGATGTCCAACTCTCAATGATATTACCAGGAACCATGTTAGAACACAGACTGACAATCGGCTCAATCGCCTTTGTAGAATGTAGTTCAATGACATTGAAACGGATCCATATAAAATGATTTTTCAAATCTAAACCAACTAATACATTGGTAAAGTTTAGAACATTGGTTAAATGTTAGATGAGTCATACTACTAGAACGCCGCAAAATGGCCTAAAAAGTACACAAACGCTAACAACGTTCCAATAAACACCCGGTAGCTTGTGTTCGAAAGTCGGCCAGCCCACAGAAAGCAATAAACTCTTATGTTATGATGGTCCAAAATATTTTACAAAATAATACAAAGACCAAACAAATATTCCTTCAGTGTCCTTTATGTTATAACTTACATTTTTCACAACATTAAACAAAATAAACCCCACCCCTTTTTCTTCCTGATCTAAGAAAAAAAGAAAGAATTGCAAATTTTGATTCCCCTGTCAATAAATCGTATCACGTCATCCGGTTCATTTTTGGGTATATGTTATACAAATCAAAAGACTCGTTCACCCGTAGCATAAACATTCCAAAATATGGCTGTGACAAAATATAAGCTCTTTATGTGAGTTAAAAATGCTTGGAGCGATCCAGCCATTGCACAAAGTAACTTTGTCCGATTGTCTTTGATTATCGCAGCCAATGTACCGGCAGAGTTTGAAATCCCTATTTTTTGGAATGTAAAAAGAAATTAATTTCTAAATGCTAAGACTATACGTGCATACTTGCAGGATAAAAAGAGTGGCCAAAATAAACGCCTTAACTAGTATTCATGTATGAAGATTACATGCATGACTTTACAAACAAAGGTTGACGACTGGACTGCCTTTGTATTAAGCTTGAATTGCTTAGTTCCATGGCTTTGGAAAACTTACCTTTGTGCTTTCCTTGTACTCTTGTTATCGACAACTAATTGTAATTATGAAATTAAAAAAAAAAAATTAATGACGAAATGAGCTTTAGTTCTTTAGAGCTGCAGCTAAGGAGTTGTACAACGTCCTTAACAAAGTTCCAAAGTACTAAAATTCATTTCATTCTAAAATAACATTGTACGTTCTTTTATATATATACCCACATTTGGTTACAACCTTCACCAATGTGGGACAGTTGGGACCTTTCTCAAACCTTTATAAGTTCCGACATTTAGACTTGGCCCGGTCGGACGTCACTTGGGACTCATCCCCCTCCCCCTTACGGCCCTCCCCATATAACTCGTCCCCTATGGAAAACACCCCCAACTTGGTCGTTTACTCGACCGAGTCCTCCCGCTTGTTTATTGAATTATGTGTGAGTGTTTGTTTATTAAATTGCTTTTGTGGGGTATGTTTTTTGTGGTGACCGTGATTGTCTTATGACACTAACTTAGTTATGCAGAATAAATATTTGAGTTGGCGCTGAGGTGGCAATGATGATCGCGGTCATCTGGTGGTCACCATTACAGTTAGCCATATAACGGTACTAAAATAGTAATCATGCCCAATTTTCTCTTCTTTAAGATTGAGTATTTAGTTTTTTTTTACTGTTAAATGAGGGATTAATGGCAGAATTTCCTCTTTAGATAGTTTACATCCACTACAACAGAATAGAAATATTAGCTTTGGTGTTAACTAATACTCGATCAATTCTAAAGTCTCTTTAGATACGTTACGTAGTCGTGCAACTAGAAAATGATGCTTACTCTTACTTGTACGTCCATCATTGATGAATTATGCTCATTTTTCATGACGTAAAGTTGTAAACTAAAAACTCATATAGATTATGACTAATAAACATATAGCTCAGAACGATGGGCGCCGCGGAGCCTTATCAGAATCTGGCAAGAAGGGAGTGGAACGAGCTCCGTTCGTCTCGAGAATGGAGAATAGTAAGTATGGTGTTGATGAGTAATGGTTTAGTAGCAGAAAACCAAATGTTAGTTAGGCTTTTTATCGGGTGGAAAAGAGGCGAGGACATAATATATGAATTATCATGGTGAAAGTTCAAGTATAAAAAAAGCTCGTTACGACTATATAGATATCGTTTAGGGATGAGCACGGTGCCATTTTGGTACCGTACCGGCACCGTATTTGATGTACCGAATTTTTTCCCGACCTAAATTCAAAGTCCCGATCCCGGAACCGTATCTTAAACCGGTACCGTTATCGGTTCCGGTACCGGTTCCGGTACAACGGTACTAAAAAGGTAGAGAACCGTTTACCTATTCAAATACTTAGAATTTTAATAAAATATGGTATGACAATTGCCAATTTAAAATACTTATGATGTGAATAAAAAGATGGGTCTCAAGTCTCAACTAATTATAAAAAGATGTGGTACCCATTTGACAAATATTGTTATATACTGATCAAAGGTAGAACCAGTTCAGTGACTAAATTCAAAATTCAGCATTTGACTAAACTTAAAAATTCAGCAAATTAGATATACTGGTAACAAATATCATATATTGTTGACTAAACTTAAAAATTCAGCATTTAGTATATAGGGAAAATGACAAAAAAATGCATCGAACTTGACACTTGTTGTCATTGTATAACTAACTATTTTTTTTTTCATTGTAACACAAACCTTTTGAATTTTTTCATTGTATGTAGCCGTTAGGTGAATTTGTGTTATTGTATGTACCTAGTCGGGCTTAGCGTTACATCGTTAGTCCTTATTTACTAGCAGTCGTTAGTAAATAACTTAAAATTTCGTTCTCTTACGTTTTATTCGTTTCATCCGTTATTATCGTTTTCATCCGTTTTATACTTTTTGGTCCGTTTTATACATTTTGGTCCAATGCTTTCATCCGTTTTTACATTTCGTTTGTTTACTTACGTTTTGTCGTTTTCTTACGTTTAGTCCGTTATTATCGTTTTAAATCATTTTATACTTTTTCGTCCGTTTATATATTTTGGTCCAATGCTTTCATCCGTTTTTACATTTCGTTTGCTTACTTACGTTTTCTTACGTTTTAGTCCGTTATTATCGTTTCGTCCGTTTTATCGTTTTCGTCTGTTTTCTTACGTTTTCATCCGTTTTATGCGTTTTGTCCGTTTTTACGTTTTCATTCGTGTTATCGTTTTCATCCGTTTTCTTACGTTTTCAAGCTGTTTTATACATTTAAATCTTTTTTTAAAGTTTTCGTCTTTTCTAACGTTTTCATCTTTTTTATACGCTTTCGTTGGTTTCTTACTTTTTCGTTCATTTTCTTACTTTTCGGACGAAAATGTATAAAACTTAAGAATACGGACAAAAACTTAAGAAAGCGGACGAAAAAATATAAAACGGATGAAAACGATTGAAACGTATAAAAGCGGGCAACGGATGAAAACTTATAAAAGCGGACTAAAAGCGATAAAAGCGAATAACGTAAAAGCGAGACGGCGTAAGAAACGGGCGAGAATGAAAGCGAGCGGCGGCGTAAAAGCGGGAAAAGCAACGGCGAAAAAGTATAAAAGCGGACAAAAACGTATAATAACGGATGAAAGCGAATAAAACGTAATTTTAAGTTATTTACTAACGACCGTTAATATAAAAGGACTAACGATGTAACGCTAAGCTGATTGGGTACATACAATAACACAAATTCACCTAGCGGCTACATACAATGACAAAATTCAAAGGTTTGTGTTACAATGAAAAAAAAAATAATTGGCTACACAATGACAACAAGTGTCAAGTTCGATCGATTTTTTTGTCATTTTCCTAGTATATCTTGGTAACAAATATCATATATTGTTTAACAAATTAGATGCACTCATTTTAACCAAATCTATTTCGGTTACTGTTACAAAAAGTTAGAACCGGTTCACCATATTGAGTGCGATTTGATAACAAGGACTGCACTATAAATGGGTGTTTGGCAAATTGAATTAAGTAGCAAAGAAATCCAACTACTTAAAGGGTGTTTGGCGAATGTGAAAGTGTCTAATTACATTTGGCATATCTGTTTTGACCCTTTTGACTTGTTAACCTTTATTCTGACAAAATCCGGTTTTGACCCGTTACAATCAACTCTCAATAATCGGTTTATAATTAGCTACAATAAATCATTAAAATCACATTAAAGAACAACATACTCAAATTAAAATAACAACATAATTGAAAACATTAAAATTCAGTCAAAATGACCACATCAGATTCACAGCAGAATTTCCAAAAAATTACAGTTTGACCCATCTTACCAAATTGACCCATCTTACATCAAAATCACATAAAATTGTTCAAAAAAGCAATCTAAATAATGTTGAAAGCTACACTCAATCTTCCACACCTTCTTTCCGATTCTCTCGACTGTTTTGCTTGTTAATTCCATCTTCAATCTCTACACATACGACAATAGACTAGCTAGTTAGGTACTTAACAAACATTATAAATGCATCCTTAAGAGAATATCAAAACTTGTTAATACCTGTTGCAACATCGTCGTCGTTTAATATGTCTTCAATGTCATCTATTATAGTTTTTCTTGACTTTCTAACCCAATCTTGAGTGCATATCAATGCCTCAACGACCGGGTAAGACAAGTTAGTCCTATATGGGTCGAGGACACTACCTCCTGTGCTAAACGCCGACTCGGATGCCACAATGGTTATTTGGATTGGCAGTATGTCTGAAAATAACAAATGCATCATAAATACAATAACATAAAATATAATGATAAAAAATAAATCTAAAAGTATAGAAAATTACCTTTTGCCATTCGAGATACGATTGGAAATCTTGGTGCATTTAATTTCCACCATTCAAGAATGTCAAAGTCTCTTGTATACCTAATATGTGGCTCATTTAGATACCTAGTTAACTCGCTTTCCGATTCAATGGAACCGGATTCTTCCAAATTCAAGAAGTCATACACAAAATCATTACCACCTCCATATGCTTTACTAGATTCTTGATTACCGGATTCTTGATTCCTTGCTTGTTGAGAAGAACTTTTTGACCCAACCATATCAAACCTTGTTTTGTATGTTTTAAACAAAACTTCCATTCTTTGCACAACCTTTTTCACCATCTCACTTACCATGTCGGTAAGAGAATCATCGTCAATAGTATCTCCATATGACATGTTATACATAAGCATCATTTTGAACCCATGTGAAACAAGACGTTGTTTCATAGTAGGGTCCAATATGGTGGCAAAATACATAAAGTCGTTAAGCTTATCAAACTTCCCCCAATACTTGTTATATTTATCAACCATATCATGAACCATCATACAAAAATCAGGTTTAGTCTCCCATTGATGAAGATGTTTGTCTACGTCCAGAATTTCTCCAAAAAAAAGATGAGCTAATGGCTTTGAAGTGGATGAAATAAGTTCGGTTTTTGTTTTAAATTTATCTAAAAATTCAACAATTTCTTTGCAAGCACCAAAATCCGAGTGTTCAGGCATTCTATCAAGATCACGATAGTAAGACTCATCTACAAGTTCATATTTGAAAAACACATCCCTTAACTTAATGGCAATCTTTAACATATCATGCTTGGAATTCCATCTAGTAGGACATTCACCACACAAAAACCTATTTGATTCAAGGCCACTTTCTTTCATGCAAGCTTTGAACTTTTCTATTCTTTGTGTTGATTGTCTAATGTATCGGTTGTCAAATGAGTGGTAGTGGTTGGCTTTGCTAGATACGCTAATAACTTACTTCTTTCATCTAGGTAATACTTTGAAACATCTCTAGATAACTTATGTCTAGATGGCAACACAACCCTCCCATTACAAGCATTAGTATAATTAATAAACGCCTCATGCTCAACAAACTTAAACGGTATTTCACCAACCACAAACAATTCTAACAATGTTTTTTTAATTCTTCCTTCATCATGTTTCCAAGTTTGCAAAGTACCAGTACCTTCACCACTAGCATTTTTTTTAATTCTAAATGAGTTTTCTGCTGTTTTTGTTTTTTTTTTGGACATATAAAGGGTTCTTAGGACATGGAAAATGTTTATGAAGACTAGAAGTACCATTTGAAGGTCCATCAGCTGCTAGAGTTTTCTTACAAAACTTGCACAATGCCCTTCTCGTATTTGGATCATTCTTCATCCTAACCGGATCATAGTGTTCCCAAATCTTTGCCCTCTCCTTACTCGTTTTCTTATAGATCTCATAATCTTCTTCTTCTTCATTGTCATTTCTTTTCCTTTTACTACTTTTTGCTTTTGGGGCCTTTTTTACAACAACAGGGGGTTCACTTCCATAACCTGAATCTGAATCATGAATATCCAAAAATGGGGTCTCCTCAACAATTGTATCATCATTATTCTACAAAAAGACAATATACACGCATTAGATTGATAATAACCTAATATATACTACATTCATCATGTGATAAACTGATAAATATTAAAGAAAAAAAAAATCTTCTTACCTCCATTTACAATCTGTAACCTGATGAATGATGTTGATTATTTAAGATGATGATGATTGGGGTGATGTATAAACTAGATGATATTAGTGATTGTAATATGGTGGATTAATTTGTAGGAGGGTTTTGACTCAATAAAATGTCTGTGTAATGCACACAGAATACAAAAGGTTTTAGGAGGGATATGTGGACTCTTTTTTTGTTTCCAACGTTCCAGTGCATGTAAATGTGAATAAGACTGTTTGGATCATGTGTTTATTTCAAAAAAATAAACCTTTTGTATTCCGGTACCGAACTCTGGAATTCCCGTTATTATCCCGTACCGAATTTTGTGGTACCATTTTATATTTTCACCATTTCCACGATCTGCGGTGCGTCGAGTATATAAAACCGGTGCCGATGCGGGTCGGTCGGTGCGGTTCCGTGCCGTCTGGTGCCGTACCGTTTTTCCGGTGCCGCTGCTCATCCCTAATATCGTTAGAGTTCTCATGATCATCTAGTTGCAGCTTACTTCTCTGAAAACCTACTGTATAACGAATATACATTCCGTAAACAGTTTCGAATGAGATGATCATTATACGCGGCTACATTGTCCGGAATGTAATCGATGATTCTCAGTATTTTCAACTAACTAATGATTGTACAGGAAGAGTGGCATTTCTGCATTGATGAAGTGTACCTCGACAATTCGTCAATTGGCATACGACACCGTCCTGATGCTCTAGACGAATATTTGCAAACAAGTGCGAAAACTTTCCATGATTCTCTTGAATATTTCTGTAAGGCTATTATGGGCATATATGTAGATGAGCTTTTGTGAGGACCTAGCTACTTATATTGTCGAGAAACCCTATGCATATTACGAGGGAGAATATGTTCTTGATTTGGTTAACTTATCATCTATATAGGCTATTTGAAATGGATTTAGATCCTCTCAAGTTTCATTTAAACATAATACATGTTATAGGAATTTTCATTTGCTTACCTTTATTTTGATGCTTACCAATGGACAAATCCCCACCATTCATCTATTTTGATCTAATGGTGAAGATTAATCTAAGATTTATTATGCTTAACCTTAATTCTCCCAACTATATAAAGCTTTTTCTTCTTCTTTTTTTTCATTCGCTTCATTTTTTTTCACACAGTTACTGTGTGTTTTCCTCCCAACCTGCTCTTACTTTTGATCATCACCAATTGGATCAACATCACCATCACAATTCCAATCACCATCACCATCACCATCACCATTCCAATCACCATCACCATTCCGATCATCATCTCATCATCACCTCCCGATCATTTCATCCTTTTTTTATGTCTTCTTTTGATTTGAATGGACCGTTTGTTTTATAAGCTGATTTGATTGATGTTGATAATGTTGTTGATCGGTTGTTAATTATGTGGATCAAGTTGTTATCATTCCTTCTTATTAAGTTGCACACCAAGTGTTTGATGAAATGTGTGAGTGAAAAATGTTTGATAATCTTGTTATTTGCTCATATAACTATGCTTATTAATTAAGTTGTTAGTTGAATTTTTGTTTTTAACTGCATTTGAATGTTGTTTTTATGCGTGGTTGTTGTTTCGAATCTGCTATGTATCGTACGTGTAGTATCACTAGTGATATTTGAAGTTGAACTGTATATGTGTATTATCACCAGTGATATTTGTATTATCACTTGTGAAATTTTGTTTATTTGATACTTTAAGTTTATGTTTTAGATTGTGAGTAGCATTAGGTTTTAGTATGATATTATTTTGGGATGGGTGAATTGATGGAAATTTGATGCATGGAAGGTGTTTGACAAAATTCCTAAGAGAGGGATGCACAAGTTGAGAAGCAATCACATGTTCTTGTTTGTCCATCATTTCATATATGTAACCAAATCAAAAATATTTATTTGAATAAACAAGCTTTGGGGAATTAATCAAAGTGCACTGTAGTTATTTTAAATGAGTAATCATATCCTATGTTGCATTAGTTGATGCTTATTTTCATTTTTTCTGAATGGCTTTGTTTTGAATTATTTTTAGTGCGTTTTGTATTTTGCTTTCTCCATCACTCTATATCTAAGGTGATGCAAATTTGATGTATTGTTCGATAATTGCGCGGTGACCTAGAGCTTAAGCCACAAGGACTGCTTACCTTAACAATCGTGAAGGCAAATAATTTGAAAAACATGGAAATGATTGGGAAGTCTAATCCTTATGTGATTGCATATATTCGGACACTTGAAAAGCTCAAAAGAAATGTTGTTGATTACAACTTAAACCCTGTTTGAAATCATATAATTCAGTTAATTGCAGAAGATAAAAAGACCTTACGTTTTTCTCCTTTTTGATTTTTTGTATTGTTGGTTTCTCAGTTGTATCACAGGTGATATCAAATGTGATATCACCTATGATATCACAGGTGTGTCAGCTTTCTTTTATTTTATTGAATCAGTTGTGGTAATGGAGGATGTTATGATATCACAGGCGATATCAAAGTTGTTTGAGCTTTTTCAATTGGTTTTGTGGCTGTTGTGCTTTTTTTAATCACAACTGTAGTTGTTGTTGATTCTTTCGTTTGATGGGCCGTTTTTTGCAAATTGCAATCACAAATAGTTTGATGATATCGTCTCTTTTTATGCCACATTCAAAACAAACAAGTATGTTTTTTAATTTGTAATATCTCTTGTGAGATTTCATTATTTTTTATATATTTTGTATATATTATCACCGAGATATTTTTCTTTCCGGTACATGATGGTTTTGTGCCTTTTACGCAATTGACAATCATTGGAGATGTGTTCTTGTTGGTTACAGTGCGATTAAGAGCGAAACTATCGAATCTTGTGTATGGTTACTCCAAGCATTCAAGAAAGCTTTTGTGCATTATCCGAATATCATTGTAACTGGTCAAGATGGTGCTATGCGAAAAGCAATTGCAGCTGAGATTCCTGGTTCCAAGCCCCGTCTTTTGTCATAAATTAGAAGTTATGTCTCTCTTGTGATAAATAGTTGGAATTAATTTTTATGAGGTCTTTGTGAGTTTATGGAATATTTATGTGTTTACTTGTTTCTAACATGATCACTTGTGATATTATTCTTTAATTGATATATATGTTCACCTCTTTTTTTTCGAATCGTTATGTTACTCAAAAGCATTGCTTAATTAATCCTATTCTTGTTTGATTTTGAGAATATGTCATGTTTTTATTTTCTTCATGAAGTCAACGGTATTTTTAAGTGACTTTTCATTAAGATCACTTGTGATACTCTAATAAAATTACCGAAAGAAGGTTATATTCAGATAAACCAAAAGCATTGTTTACAACTGAATAGAAATTACCATTGTTTACAATTTAAGTAGCAAGAGAAAATTACAATTTAAGTAGCAAAAGAAAATTACTAATTGATGCTTTTGTTTTTTTATTTTCTACAACTTTTTTCTAGCTAACTTTATGAGCATCCCCTCCTTTTTTCTTCTTTCCCACTTCATTCTTTTTAGTTTGCAGCATCTTCTTCTTCATTTCCTCTTCTTCTTTTCTGCAACTATCTTTGAATGCATTCTCTGTTTTCAGTTCATAAATTACTGTTGGTGGTGTTGGTGGTTGTAGATCCTTTTATATCACAGGTGATATCACAGATGTTTCTTTCAGTAGTTGTTGGTGGTGTATCTGTTTCTGTTTTTGTTCTTGGTGTGTTATCTAAGCTTAAATGTCTAGCAACCAATTTTGTTAATTTGCGTGGTATTGTTAGTGTTGTCGGTGATGATGTTTTTCCTTTGTTCACTTCTTCAATTTGACTTTGTTGTTTTTTAGCAAAGGTCTTTTTCCTTTCAGCTTCAACCCTTGCTTTATTGCTTCTTTTATTCTTGATATTCAAATCTGCATAAAATATATACCATGTTAGTTTATGAATAGTTAACTGTTTTTTAATATCATACGTGATATATAAATTGAATAAGTATACGTCATCAAATATCATAAGTGATATACTACCAACAAGCAATCATTACAACTGTTGTATCACAGGTGATATACTACCAATAAGCAATTATTACAACTGTTGTATCAGAAGTGATATACTACAAATAAGCAATCGTTGCAACTGTTGTATTACAGGTGATATACTAACAATAAGCAATCATTGCAACTGTTGTATCATAGGTGATATACTACCAACTCATACTATAGTCAAATACCGCTTTTAAACATATCGAAGCTTGCCCAATCTATCCATTATGCACATATATCTTCCACAAATCTAACAAAAGCATGTTACAGTCACAATATTTATTTTATCATGTTAAGTCTCTCATATTATCACAATAATCATCTAACTTTCACAACAATCCCTTAATAAACTACTAAAATCTACAAAAACAGTAAAGTGTTCATACTGTTGAATAAATATCCGTGTTTTTAGGGATACCAATATAACATTCTACTAAAAGTATACATACACATTCTACTGAATGTGTATGTATCACCGGTGATATAACACATAAGCTAACTGTTAAATCAAGTACGCCGCATACATTCAGGGTTTTATCGCAGTTAATTCTTCTAAAGGAGACATATTTATACGTTACAATATACCTTTACTTTTATGAATCTCTGGAGATAGAGTCAAAAATTCGATTGATCACAGAACTGCATTTACTCACAGTAGATAGTATATCATTAAACCTTTAGCAAAAAAAAAATTTAACTATGATTACAAAAAAATAGCAATAAAATATTAAAAGTGATAATATACATTACATATTATAAATCTTAACAAGTAAACAAAAAAACCTGTCAAATAAACAAAAAATTCACAATTGATAATACAAATATCACTAGCGATAATACGTATATACAGTTCATCTTCAAATATCACTGGTGATACTACACGTACGATACTTTTCACTCACACATTTCATCAAACACTTGGTGTGCATCCATGTATACAAAGTATTTTACTCAGACACTCAACCAAATGTAAACACAACCAAAAGCATGTCACAATCACAATAAAAAGCACATTAAAACAAATTCATTTTTCTGTATTTTATAACGATATTCATCAATTTATTATAACAATCCTGCAATAAACATATAAAATCAACAAAAAATACACAAAAATCTTCATAAGTAGCAATAATATTCATAAATAAGTACAAAATCACTAGAGATTCTAATAAAACAACTAAATAATTAGTCGGAAGCATCGTACCTTCATCTCGAGACTCAATAGGTTCATTTTTAACCGTTTTTTTGTTGGATCTGCTTATGCACTCGATGATTCTTTCATTTTTGTTTATTTTCTTTGATTTTAACGATTAAAAGTGGTTGATTTTAAATTTTTATGGTAGTTTTTTATTTTGATTAGAGAGAAAGTGAAATTTGTTAATACAGAAATTGGGTAAAGTGAGTGGTTTGGGGTGGGATTGGGTGGGGTAAGTTTACTGAATTGGAAAAGTGGTCCCTCCATATTTTTTATTCTTAAATTTTGTCACTTTGATCTAACGGTCAGATTTTGTCCATTGGTAAGCAGCTTTTTTTTTGTATCCAAAATAAAGTGTCTCATACATGTTATTGTTATTTTGAATGAAACTTTGAATTTAAGTAAACTAAAAATGACACATAAAAGGGTCCACATATTTTCCTTCACAAAAACATCGACATGACCTATCATGTTCTTGTTGAACTTTAGAGAATTTCAATCCATTTGAAATAAGTAATTTTGAGGGTGTTTGAGATTCTTCGTATCAATTGCTTATAGACTAAAATAAGCTGATAAAAATTAGTGTTAGTAAACAATAAGCAATTCCAAACAGGCCACAAATCATCATAGAAGTAGTAAGTTCGATTCACTTTAAAATATATTATTAATTGTAATATCATACAACTTTTGCTTTATATAGCCGGTATACAACTTTTGCTTTATATAGCCGGTAAAAATATAAGCTTGTTAAAAAAATTCTATTGTAATATCATACAACATTTGCTTTATATGGCTGACAATAATAAAAATTTGTTAAAAAGAAGATAAAATAATTTAGTTAAATTACTTCGCCTTTATGTAGTAACACTACTTTGAAGCTATGTAGCCGGTAATAATACAAGTTTGTTAAAAAAGCATCTATTGTAATATCATACAACATTTGTATTACTAGACGAGTACCCGTGCATAGCAACGAGATTTTATAGCGAAAGATCGTTTAGTGATAAAAAGGTTTATGGGTTATAAACGAAAAGTAATAAAAGTTTGAAGATTTGGGGATCAAACATAATGTTTTGAAACTCTGTTTGACCCGGATGGTTCAACCGGTTGAACCGTTCCGGTCGAAAAACGGATCGATTTAAACCGAGTCAACACGATGGGTTGGGTCGAAAACGGGTCAAATTAAACCAGGTCAACCCGCCAGGTTTGAAGCATCCCGGGTCAACACGGTTTTCTATGTTTTTTAATAGTTTCGTTTTGAAATATATGTTTTCAACATTTCTTTTTTTAGTTTTAACTTTTCACTTTTTACTTTTTGTTTTTTCTTTATATATATAGTATAGCAGGGTACCAGCACGTTTCGGCGGGGCGTACCCTGTGACGATTAACTTGATAAATAGATCTCGATGAGACCTAATTCCACCCGTTTGTATCGGTTTCAACGGGTCTACTCTGATTCATTTTCGAATGGCTTTTATTGGTTAGCCAAACCGGTGGCGACCGTTTGTATCGGTTTCAACGGGTCTTCTCTGATTCATTTTCGAATGGCTTTTATTGGTTAGCCGAACCGGTGGCGACACCGGTTCCTGGTTGAACCATTTGGTCCGGTCCGGTTTTCAAAACTATATATACCAACAACTTGCTAGCTTGTATGAAGCTTTGTGTGTTTTATTAATTGGTATAATGTGTATAATAACATGTACTTTTCATTTTAGGGTGTTTTAAAAATTACATTAATTAGTGTGTTTGATTATTTTATATTTTAGATTATGTTGTAGTTTGTTTAAATTGTACATTGTGAAAATTTATTGTACTTTTTAATAAAGGGTGTTTTAATTAGTTGTTTTTAATTTGGTAAATATGCTTTTATTTGGTTGTACAATGTTAATAAATTGTTGTACTTTTAAGTAATTGGGTGTTTTAATAAGAGTAATAATTACACTATGCATTTCTCTCACATTTGATTTTCAAGATTTCACTATTTAATATTTGACCATACACTCATTATATGTAGTATATAGATATGGGCGATAATAATATAAATTTGTTAAAAAGAATATAAAATAAAAACGTATATAGATATGGGCGATAATAATATAAATTTGTTAAAAAGAATATAAAATAAAAACGAAATGTATTTTAGTTCAATTACTTCGCATGTATATAGTAACACTACTTTGAAGCTAAGTAAATGGACAAGAATTCATTTTAGTCCAAACTAATGTTAGGTGTATACATGTACATATATACCTATTTAGGTTTGCAAACCTGACCTATGTGGGATAGTTGGAGAACTTTTAAAACTCTCATAAGTTCCAACATTTGTAATAGCACTTGAAACTTCGATGGCCTTTTTAAGTTCAATAACATAAATATGTGAAGTCCTATTTGCTCTTCTCTATTAAGATTGAAGTATTTGGTTTTAGTTTAGATTTAATAAGAGAGATTGGTAGTAAATTACCTAAGTTCCAACATTTGTATCTGCAAGTTTCATTCTCAACTTTTCAAAATTACACATATGGTATGTACTCTTGAAACTTGTCATCCAAACGGTTCCTAAAATTGATGTCGGCAAAACTATCTTTTTTATAGACGGTTCATGTTATAACTTTCTAAAACCATCTGTCTAATATTTGTAAGGTTTAAGGACGAAATCCATAATTTCATTTATACCACCTGGACCATTTATATAATCTACTCTAAACATGTTGTTTTTACACGTTTGGCACGTTAGAGATATAATGTAACCCAAATCAACCCGTTTATCATTAAACGGACTGGAATTTGCTCATCTAGTATTCTTCCTCTTGATTTTGCAGACACGACGTCTGATTGTGTATGGGTTGGCAGCAAAGGGAGTATATGGAGCTAGAAGAATAATCGGGATGTTAAAAGATTAGCTAAAGCTTACAACGGCTCTTTCTAGATGTCCAACTCTCAATGATATTACCAGGAACCATGTTAGAACACAGACTGACAATCGGCTCAATCGCCTTTGTAGAATGTAGTTTCCAATTATTTTATCAAGAAGCATTTGAAGTATACTTTACCAGATAAGATATAGTTCAATAACATTGAAACGGATCCATAAAAAATGATATGTCACATCTAAACCATCTAATACATTGGTTAAATGTGAGACGAGACATATTAGTGGAACTCCCCGAAATGGCCTAAAAGCACTCAAGCGCTTACAACGTTCCAACAAACACCCGATAGCTTGTGCTCGAAAGTCGACCAACCCACAGAAAGCAATAAACTCTTATGTTATAATGGTCCAAAATGTTTTACAAAATAATGCAAAGACCAAACAAATATTCCTTTATGTTATAACTTACATTTTCACAACATTAGAAAAACAAAATAAACCCCACCCCTTTTCTTCCTGATCTAAGAAAAAAAAAAGAAAGAATTGCTAAATTTGATCACCCTATCAATAAAATACAACAATCATATTACGTCATCTGGTTCATTTTGGGTATATGTTTACATAAAATTAAAAGACACGTTCACCCGTGGCGTAGAGCGTTCCAAAATATGGCTGTGACAAAATATAGGCATGCTGTAACAGTTAAGAATGCTTGAAGCGATCCCAGCCATTGCACAAAGTAACCTGTCCCGATTGTGCTGATTATCGCAGCCAGTGTACCAGCAGAGTTTGAAATCCCTGTTTTTTTTTGGAATGTAAAAAGAGATTAATTTCTAAATGATGTGAATATATACATGCACGCTTGCAGGATAAAAAGATGTTGCGTACCGTGTAGAAATCCTGCATATTGTGGTGCGATATCCTGGTAAAAGACAGAAAAAGGGAGAAAAAATGAGTTTTTATTTACGGAACATGGTTTAATTCGAAAGAGTGGTACTTGAAGTTCACTCTAGCAAAACGCCACACCATATTTTTCAAGATATGAGTAGTACTACGATGGTGTTCTACATTTATATTTTCAAAGTGGGCAAGGGTTGAAACATATGATTATTATAGTATATCATAATTAGTGAATATGTTGGTTTGTGGAACTTGTAAACACGAAAGCGGCTAAAGGTGTGTGAGCCAATGGGGCACACACGATAAACACTGATATACGTGTAGAACGTTTTTAATACTTGAATTACACACCGATATGCATGTAATCTTGACCCGTTAACTGTTTTGACCCATGGGCTTTATGAGGTTCAAGTTGGGTGAAATATGGATTGCCTTGGGCTTTTTGAATCCACTGATCGGGCAGCAAGATAGGCATGGGTTTTTGTTTGGGTTGAACTTGTCGAACAAGTAATCTGACTCCAACTTGGAGTCGGTTTGTTTGTGTATACGCATTATCATGCTTTACAAAATAATACAAAGACCAAACAAATATTCCTTCCAAGTATGCTTCATGTTATCTCTGGATTCTTTTCATCTTTACACTAGTTATAATACCCGTGCACGCATGGGGTTTTGACAAAAAAAAATTATGTATTAATACCGAATATTGTGTTTTTAAAAGTAATTGCATATAATTATATAGTTATAAGTTTCGCACTTGCGAAGTTTACACATAAATCAAATATATTTTAACATTTTAGTTCGGTATATACACATATAAAATTTTTCCATGAAAATTGTGATATAAGTACAACTAGTACTTATGCCCGAGTTTTCATTATGCATTAATATCCACTAGAATTCGGTAAAATATTTGTAAAAATTTCATTAGGTAACTCAAGATTTAATTTTATTTAACTGACAAAGATGTTGATGTTGTTATTTAAATTTAACTACTAATATTATGTTGTATACATGATGCAAGTTTAATAGCACATAATGAGTGTTGATAAAGTTAATGTATACTCCTTAAAGTTTTTTAAAAATGTTTTTCTAGATATCCTTATATAAATAAATAAGAAATACATAAGTCATTGTCATAATTACAATCGCGTATATTTATTTCTATATTAAAGTAACCCGTGCTTACAATTTGATAATTATATTCCCGTTTTCATTAATTTAGCCGTATTTAAAATATAAACTCGTGTCCACATAGTTTAAACTTTTAAAAATGAAATAAATGAGTCCTTATTTAATGTATATAGTAAAAAAATTGATACTTATAATCTTATGCAAATTTATATGTTGTTATTTTAAAACAACATATACATTGTATTTTTTAGATATAAAGTATAAAGGGTGTAAAGTATAAGGGGTTATTTGTTTATAATTCAAAGTTATTAAAAAACATGGAGGCTTATAATATTACACTTAACTCTATATAATTTTTATAAATTCAACAACTAAAGTTTTATTAATTACCTCCTATTTTTCAAAATTTTTGTTTTCACAAATTTGACACCTATATTTTTATGTGTTTTTTTATCAACCAAATTTCTCAACCAAATTTATTAAATTTTGACCAAAATCAATTTAATTTTGACTTTTATTAATCAATCACATCACACGATTTTGCTTACGTGTCAAAATTGAGCTATCCTATTGGCCTAATTATTTTTTCAATAAAAATGAAAAAATCAATCAAAAATGATGTAATTCTTTTATTATATAAAAGATTTCATTTCATCTCCACACTTTTAACAGCCATTGAATCTTTCACTTGCAAACTCATCATCTTCAGTTTTACACTTTTACAGTTTCTTTTATTGTTTGACACAACACAACCCTGTTTCACTTCTTTTATCCTTGCATTATTTTCAGGGTCGACAAATGAACTTGGAGGCCCCGGGCGAAAATTAAAAAGAGGCCCCATCCAAACTAAAAAAACACTTAAGGTGGGCATAAAATGTGTTCGTTTATAACAATTATTGAATGTTTATATAATATAAAGTTTGCTAAAAAAATTTAATGACGAAATGAATTTCCGTTCTTCGAAGCTGCGGTTTACAAGGTGTACAACGTCGTAAACCAAGATCCAAAGTACTAAAATTCATTTTACTCTAAACTAACCATTGTTATATGCTTTTGTATATATACCCACATTTGATTTACTGTTAAATGAGGGATTAATGGTAAATTTCCTATTTATATAGTTTACATTATAGAAGCGAAACGTTTTCTTTGGTGTTAAGTAATACTAGTCAATTAATACTCGATCCTAAAATCTCTTTAGATAGTTTACATTGCCGTGCAAGTAGAAAATGATGATTACTCTTACTTGTAAGGCGATCATTGATGAATTATGCTCGTCCTTCTTGACACAAAGTTGTAAACTAAAAACTCATATAGATTATGACTAATAAACATATAGCTTAGAACAATGTTGATTAAGTCATAGTCAGTATGGTGCTGATGAGTAATGGTTCGGTAGCAGAAAACCAAATGTCTGTTAGTATGGTGGAAACTAACAAGTCAGTTTAGACTACTTTGTAAACAACATCAGTTATGGTATTACTATTTTAAGCATTCCCAAACAGACCACAAATCATCATAGAAGTAGTAAGTTCGGTTCACTTTAACATCTATTATTAATTGTAGTATCCTACAACTTTTGCTTTATATAGCCGATAATACTATAATTTTTATCTGATAGATAATAGTATAATTTTGTAAAAATGAATAAAAATAAAGACGGAATATATTTTAGTCGCAACGTAACAACAAGAGAGACCACCCAGTCAGCCCGCTGCTTCGCCACCTAAGTAAACGGACTAGAATTCATTTTAGTCCAAATTATTCTCTTGTATATACATGCACATATATACCGATTTTGATTTACAAACTCCACCTATGTGGGATAGTTGGAAAACTTTTCAAATTCTCATAAGTTCCAAACTTCCAACATTTGTATTGGCACTTGAAACTTGGATTACTTTTTTAAGTTCAATAACATAAATATGTGAAGTCATGTTTGCTCTTCTCTAATGAGATTGAAGTTTTTGGTTTTCGTTTAGTTGTAATACGAGATATCGGTGGTCGAATTCCACTTGGGCATTTTGGTATGTATATGCATCTGCAAGTTTCGTTCTTAACTTTTCAAAATTACACATATGGTATGTACTCTCGAAACTTGTCATCCAAATGGTTCCTAAAATGGATGTCGTGAAACTGTATTTTTTATAGACCGTTATGTTATAATTTTCTAAAACCATTTGTCTAATATTCGTAAGGTTTAAGGACGAAATCCATAATTTCATTTTTATACCACGGGACCATTTATATAATCTACACTAAATATATCATTTTCACACGTTGTCATGCAACTACGGGAACATAATTTCATCTTTAGATTGGTTACATTGTCGTGCAACTAGAAAATGATGCTTACTCTTACTTGTAAAGCGATCATTGATGAATTATATATGCTCATTCTTCATGATGGAAAGCGTAAACTTAAAACTCAAAGATTATGACTAATAAACATATAGCTCGAGCGATGTTGATTAAGTCATAGTAAGTATAGTCTTGATGAGTAATGGTTCGGTAGCAGAAAACTAAATGTCATTCAGGTTTTTATCGGGTGAAACTAACAAGTCGTTTAGAATACTTTGTAAACAACATCACTTATGGTATTACTGTTTAAGCAATCCCAAACAGAGCACACATCATCATAGAAATAGTAAGTTCGGTTCACTTTAACATCTATTATTAATTGTAGTATCCTACAACTATTGCTTTATATAGCCGATAATAGTATAATTTTTGTAAAAATGAATAAAAATAGAGGCGAAATGTATTTTAGTCCGCATATTCAAAGTGCGATAGCATTACTACTTCGCCACCCAAGTAAAGCGATCGTTGATGAATTATATATGCTCATTCTTCATGATGGAAAGCTGTAAACTTAGAACTCAAAGATTATGACTAATAAACATATAGCTCGAGCGATGTTGATTGAGTCATAGTAAGTATGGTCTTGATGAGTAATGGTTGTAGTAGAGAAAACTAAATGTCGATCGGGTTTTTATCGGGTAGAAACTAACAAGTCAGTTTAGACTACTTTGTAAACAACATCAGTTATGGTATTATTGTTTTAAGCAATCCCAAACAGACCACAAATCATCATAGAAGTAGTAAGTTCGGTTCACTTTAACATCTATTCTTAATTGTAATATCCTACAACTTTTGCTTTATATAGCCGATAATAGTATAATTTTTGTAAAAAATGAATACAAATAAAGACAAAATGTATTTTAGTCTGCAAATTCAAGCAGTAAAGTAGCACTACTACTTTGCCACCCAAGTAAACGGACTAGAATTAATTTATTCCAACCAAATCTTGTGTATATACCTGCACATATATACCAATTTTGGTTTACAAACTCCGCCTATGTGGGATAATTGGAATTTTTTTTAAAACTCTCATAAGTTCTAACATTTATAACAACACTTGAAACTTTGATGACCTTTTTAAGTTCAATAACATAAATATGTGAAGTCTGTTTGCTCTTCTAGTCTTCTCGAATAAAAATTAAAGTATTTGATTTTAGTTTAGTTGTGTCGAGAGATCGGTGGTCCAATTTTGCTTAAGCATTTTATTATGTTTTGAAATATGTTTCTAAATGGATAGTAAATCACTTAGTTTTGGTATGTACCACAAGTTTCGTTCTTAACTTTTCAAAATTAGAATATGGTATGCACTCTTGAAACTTGTCATCCAAGCGATTCCTAAAATGAATGTCGGCAAAACTGTCTATTTTATGGACCGTTCATGTTACAATTTTCTAAAACCATTTGTCTAATATTCTTAAGGTTTAAGGATGAAATCCATGATTTCATTTATACCATCGGGACCGTTTATATAATCTACTCTAAATATATCGTTTTTACGCGTTAAAGATACAATGTAACCCAAACCAACCTGTTTATTATTGTTATGTACGCATCCCCATTCACCAATAATGATCTGATAACTATTAGGCCCATTGTATGTTGTATCATATCGGGCTCTAGCCCGGGCTCTAGCCCGGATAATGGCTAGAGCCCGATATGATAAAACATACAATGGGCCTATTCAGAAGACAACAACGTAATGCACTCGGTGACGGCGATTGGAACTGAACTCATATGTCTGGTGTTATAAAGAAGTAAATGTCACATGCTTATTTTATTTTTTTTTAAATCACCTCCATTTCAATTGCACCTATATACATATAAAATGATTTATCAAATCTAAAACCAACTAACACATTGGTAAAGTTTAGAACATTAGTTAAATGTTAGACGACTCATACTACTGGAACGCCGCAAAATGGCCTAAAATGTACTCAAATGCTTATAACGTTCCAATAAACACCCGATAGCTTGTGCTCAAAAGTCGACAAACGAACCGAAAGCAATAAACGAAATTATGTTATGATTGTCAATAATGTTTTAACAAATAATACAAAGACCAAAGAAATATTCCTTCCAGGTATGGTTCAGGTTATATAACTTACATTTGTCACAACATTAAAAAACAAAACAAACCTCACCCTTTTTTTTCTGATCTAAGAATAAAAGAAAGAATTCAACTGCAACTTGCAAGTATGAATTATAAAAAAGATAAACTTATCTTTGTGTTTCTGTTTTACTTATGTTATGGATAACAATTTGTAATTATACACTTTAATAAAACATAAACATTATCGATTGTTATATAATATAAATTTTGTTAAAAAATAAAAATAAAAAATAATAATAAAAAAAGATTTAAAGGATGAAATGAGGTCTACGCTCAATTTCCCAAGTTCCAAAGTACTAAAATTCATTTTATTCTAAACTAACCAATGTTATATGACTTTAGTAATATACCCACATTTGGTTACAACCTCCACCAATGTGGGACGGTTGAGACTCTTTCCAGTTTTCAAACATGTATAAGTTCTGACATCTATAGCTCTATTTTTAAAGTTGGGTGACTTTTCAATTTCATTCACTAAAATAGTAAAATAATAATTGTGCCCAATTTACTCTTCTTTAAGATTGAAGTATTTGGTTTTTCTTTACTGTTATATGAGGGATTAATAGTTTACATTTTCATGCAACTAGAAAATGATGCTTAATCTTACTTGTAAGGTGATTCAAAGTTGCAAAAATCGTTGGGCGGTAGCGTGGCGGTCGGGTACCGCCTAGCGATTAATTGGTTAGGCGGAGATTAATCGGGTTGGATTTTTATATATAAAATTAAAAAACTTGAAACTATATGCCCAATTTGGCCGATCTAACCGATTTTTTTTCCGATTCATCCCTTATTTGGCCGATTTATCTGATTTTTGTCCGATTTATGCCCTATTTGGCCGATTTTTATCCAATTAATCGGTATGTTGACCGATTTTTAACTAAACCGATTAATAAGGCAGATAAGTGAAAATCGTGGCGGCTAATCCCTGCCTAGCGATTAATCGCCGATTAATCGGCCGCCAAAGCCGATTTTTGCAACACTAATAGATTATGACTGGTAAACATATAGCTCAGAAAGACGAAATGTATTTCAATCCACCTTACGGAATACTTTTGTAGTTGCACCGCTAAAGCTAACCGTAAGCGGACTATAATTCATTTTAGTTCAAACTAACCTTGTGTATATACCTGTACATGTATTCCTATTTTGGTTTACAAATTCCACCTATGTGGAGGATAGTTGGAGAACTTTTCAAACTCACATAAGTTCCAACATTTAAAATGACACTTGAAGACCTTTTTAATTTCAATAAAATAAATATTTGGAGTCTTGTTTGCTCTTCTCTAATAAGATTGATGTTTGGTTTTAGTTTAGTTGTAACACTAGAGATCGGTGGTCGAATTCCACTTAGGCATTTTGGTATGTATATATATTTGAAAGTTTCGTTCTTAACTTTTCAAAATTACGCATATGATATGTATTATTGAAACTTGTCATCTAAACAATTCCTAAATGGATGTCGGCAAAACTGTCTTTTTTATATATCAACCATGTTATAACTTTCTAAAACCATATGTCTAATATTCGTAAGGTTTAAGGAAGAAATCCATAATTTCATTTATACCACGAGACCATTTATATAATCTACTATGAGTATATCGTTTTACACGTCTCGCGTTAGAGATATAATGTAACCCAAACCAACCCATTTATTATTAAGCAGTTGGAATTTTCTCATCTAGTATTCTTCCTCTTGATTTTGCAGGACGTCCGTTTATGTATGGGTTGGCAGCAAAGAGAGAATATGGAGCTATAAGAATGATTGAGATGTTAATAGATGTGCTCGAGCTTACAATGGCTCTTTCTGGTTGTCCAACTCTCAATGATATTACCATGAACCATGTTAGGGCAGAGACTGACAACCACCTTTGTAGATTTCAAAGTTTTACAGTTTCTTTTATTGTTTGACACAGCTCTGTTTCACTTCTTTTATCCTAGCATTTTTTTAATGAAATTTATATTATATAAAAAATCAGTGATTTTTAAATATAAATTTGTTATAAAAAATAATTATAATATAAATTTTGTTAAAAAAAAATTAGTGACGAAATGAGATTAGTTCTCAGAATTTCAGTTCACAAGGTGTACAACGTCGTGAACCTAGTTCCAAAGAACAAAAATTCATGTTATCCCAAACTAACCTGTTGTATATGCTTTTACATATATACCCACATTTGGTAACAACCTCCACCAATGTGGGACAATTGAGACCCTTTTCAAACATTTATAAGTTCCTACATCTACAACTGTATTTTTAAAGTTGGATGACTTTTGGATTTCATTGACTAAAATAGTAATTATGCCCAATTTTCTCTTCTTTAAGATTGAAGTATTTAGTTTTTTTTTACTGTTAAATGGGATTAATGGTTTACACTGTCGTGCAACTAGAAAATGATGCTTAATCTTACTTGTAAGGCGATCATTGATGAATTATACTCATTCTTCATGGCGCAAAGTTGTAAACTTCAAACTCATATAGATTATGACTAATAAACATATAGCTCAGAACAATGTTGATTAAGTGTGATTTGCGAAACTTTAAAATATTAGACCAAGAAAGACCTCATGGAATGACCTTATTGTCTTTGGCCCACCAAGTCACACTTTTAAGGTAACACTCTAAAATCCAAATCTGTAATAGAGACTAGAGTCAGATTTTGAAATTTCGTAATACTTCATCAAATTTAAAGGTGAACTATAGGATGAATCAAAAAGCCAACAACATAAATGAATGAATACGGGTAACTTTTTCATCACTAGTATAATAAAGGACTGTAAAAATAAACAAAAACATTTCGTAATCATGAATCAGATATATGATTAAGTATTCTAACTTTGAAAGCCCAAGCGAACCCATATAGATTGTATATGGCACTGAACTTTTTTTCAATTTTTTCAGATGATTTTTCTGTGTAAAGCAACAACATTGACAGTCCTTTGACAAATTTTTTCCGACATGTATTCACCCCAAGGAAAAACATTTCAAGCATCTAAATCTTCCATAAAAGTCAATATATGCTTAGGGGTGCAATTCCTTTCTTCTCTACCCATAAACACCAACTCACCAACTATTAGGAGACACAACCTAACAGAATCCTCATTTGAAATAGATAACCACATTTTTTCATCCCTAACAAGTTCAAATACTTCATTGGCATATAAATTCTTTGTACCATTAGTTTTTTTTTTCAGGAAATATATGATCAATAAATGCAATATATCGATTATTCAATTTTGAAACTTTCCCAAATCGAAACCCGGTTATTAAACAGAATTCTTTTCGGCCAAACTGTAAATAATGATCCAAAATTTTGAATGTTAACGGAGGGCAATCAGGCAAGACGTCCGAAACATATACCTGATGTTGCAAAACATAATGCATCAAATGGCAATCATTCTCACAATACTTTATATCCAACGGGGACCAAAAACTGTTTTCCTAAGCAGTCTTTCGATTTTCATTCTTAGACGACTTGAGTTTAATTTAGGAGCAACAAGCAGAGAAACGAATCTGCGATTTTACAATCGTACAACCTTAAAACAGTCATATCGAAATAAACAGTAACATTAATCAGCGGATAACGGTTTTCAGGAATTATGATGGATTGTTTTGTCGTTAGTAGTGTATGTTAATTTATCAATTGTTGAAGAAGACGTGTGAATGTGTGTGACCCTGTTAATTCACCAAAGGTAAACTAAGATGTTGTGTGTTAGTTTTATTTTTTATTTTTTTTTTGTTATTGAAATAAATGTAAAATGACCAAAATATCCTCGTGTATAAATACGGGTTGCCCAAATATAATAGGTTGCTCAAAAAACAATACCTTACATATACTGGGACATATACTTTCGGCATTTGTACTGGTGAGATTTGGTCGGACACGTGACGCCCATGGTTGGTTGTTGGAGGTTGCCAAGGCAACCATCAGGTTTGGAACGAAGAAAAGGTTCGAGAAGGTGATGTGCCTCGGGCAACCGGGCATTTGGAATTTTCCCAAACAAAATGACATTAATGTTATGATGGTCCATCTTTTATATAATAAAAGAATTACATCATTTCGGAGTGTTTTTGCAAAACCCTTCTCATTAAAAAAAAATTGGACCAATAGGAGAGTTTGATTTTGCCCGTAAGCGAAATCGTGTGATGTGATTGGTTAATAAAAGTCAAAATTAAATTGATTTTGGTCATCATTTAATTAATTTGGTGGAGAAATTTCATTGAGAAGAAAAACACATAAAAACATCGGTGTCAAATTTGTGAATACAAAAATTTTAAAAAGGAGGGGATAATTAATAAAACTTTAGTGGTTAAATTTTTTAAAATTGTATAGAGTTAAGTGTAATATTATAAGTTTTCATGTTTTTTAATAACTTTGAAAATTAAACAAATACTCCCTTATACTTTATGCCCCCTATACTTTATAACTTAAAAATACAATATATATGTTGTTTTAAAACTCTAACATATAAATATACATAAGACTATAAATATCATTTTTTACTATATATGTTTACTAAGGACTCATTAATTTCATATTAAAAGTATGACAAGTGTGAACACGAATTTGAATAATAAATACGGCTAAATTATTGAAAACGGAAATATAATTATCAAATTGTTAGAACGAGCTACTGTAATATGAAAAAAAAATGTGATTGTACTTATAACAATTTTTTTCTTTTTATTGGAAAGGCAACAATATGTAGAAAAACATTTTTAAAAAACTTTAAGGAGTATATTTTAACTTCATCAACGTTTATTATGTGCAACAAAACTCGCATCTTGTGTACATCATAATATAAATAGTGAAATTTAAATAGAAACATCAACATCTATATCAGCTAAATATAGTTGAATCTTGAGTTATCTAACAAATTTTTTTACAAAATTTGATTATACAAAATTCTAATGGATATTAATGGATAATGAAAAACTCGTGCATAAGTATATAATTATATGTAATTATTTTTAAAGACACAATATTTAGCATTGATACAAAATATTTTTTTTTCGTCAAAACCATGCGCGTGCACAGGTATTATAACTAGTAATGTTATACAAGATAATACAAAGACCAAACAAATAAAACCCCCACCCCTTTTTCTTCATGATCCAAGAAAAAAAGAAAGAATTGCTAATTGTAAGTATAAATTATAAAAATAACTTACCTTTGTGTTTCTGTTTTACTTATGTTATGGATAACAAATTATAATTATAAACTTTACTAAAACATAAACATTATCGATTGTTATATAATATAAATTTTGTAAAAAAAAAAGATTTAAAGGATGAAATGAACTTTAGCTCTTTGAGACCTTGAGAACTGAGGTATGCGACCACATAATCAAAGACCTATTTTTCTTAACTAACCAATGTTATATGCCTTTATATATATACCCACATTTGGTTACAACCTCCACCATGTGGGACGGTTGAGACCCTTTCCAGTTTTCAAACATGTATAAGTTTCAACATCTATAGCTGTATTTTTAAAGTTGGACGACTTTTCGATTTCATTGACTAAAATCGTAATTATGCCCAATTTGCTTAATCTTACTTGTAAGGCGATCATTGATGAATCATGCTCATCCTTCTTGACACAAAGTTATAAACTAAAAACTAACATAGATTATGACTAATAAACATACAGCTGAGAACGATGTTGATTAAATTATAGTAAGTATTAATTGTGTTGACGAGTAATTGTTCGGCAGCGAAAACCAAATGTCAGTTAGGCTTTTATCGGGTGGAAACTAACTAGTCGGTTTAGACTATTGTGTAAACAACATCGATTATGGTATTCATGTAAAGAACAAAATTTGCTCAATCTTACTAGACATGACATTGATTCATTCTAGTGTCGGAAATGTGGTCATTCTAAAACAACATGCATATATTTTAATGTAATACGTGGCGGTATCAAACAGTTGATTGTTATGTTCTAAGTTTTGACATAGATTAATTTGTGCTAGTACTTTTCATTTTAATAGTAAGAAACCATAACAAACTTATTAAGAAAAACATCTATACACTTGCATAAGAAAATACAAATAAAAAGCAATCTTATTTATATTATCAAAAATGTTAGTGTTTTGTTGATGTTAGTCGAATGGACGGACCCACATGTATGACGATTGTGTGTGCACGGGCTACTGACCGATTTTAGGTCACGAAGTGCAAAAAATTTCAAAATTGTTGTTTTGTGGTATGTAACCCCAAATTGTTTTGCTACTTTCGTTTCTAACGGTGTAACTTTAGTTAGCCTAACATTTCTTTTGTGCATCACCCTCTTAAAAATCCAGACTTCGTCCCTGGTTAGTAGAAGGACCAACCGACTCGTGGAGGAAGAGTATTGATGCCAAAGGTTAAAAAATATCCGTTGGTTAATATATAGAAAAGAACTCTTTTTTTTTTTTTTTAATATTTTGTATGGCTATTATGGACATTGTATATGGATATGGCTTTTGCGAAACCTTCTTATACTGACGTCGAGAAACTCTATGCTTATCACGAGGGTGAATATGTTCTTTATTTGGTTAACTAATCATGTATATATGCTATTTGGAATAAGTAATTTTGGGAGTTTTTGATATTCTTCTTATCAGTGATGGACTAGAGATTTTCAAGAGGGTGTTGCACAGAAGAATTGTTGGGCTAACTAAAGTTACACTGTAAGAAATGAAAGTAGCAAAAAAAATTATTGGGGGGTTGCACAAATCAAAAATGGACAATTTTAAAGATTTTTTGCACTTCGAGACCTAAAATCAGGTTTAGCCAGTGCCACACCCGGCACCCTTGTAGGTCCTGCTTTTTATCGGTTGCATATAGAATGAAATAGGTAGATAAAAATTGGTGTTAGTAAAGAATAAGCAATTCCAAATAGACCATAAATCATCATAGAAGTAGCAAGTTCGATTTACTTTAACATCTATTATTAATTGTAATATCCTACAACTTTTGCTTTATATAGCCAAAAATAATATAGGTTTGTTAAAAAATAGAAAAAAATAAAGACGAAATGCATTTTAATCCATGTCAAGGAGTGCTTTTGTAGTTGCCGTACTAAAGCAAACCGTAACAGGACTAGAATTCATTTTAGTCCAAATTAATCTTGTGCATATACTTGTAGATATATATCTATTATGGTTTACAAACTCTACCTATGTGGGATAGTTGGAAAATTTTAAAACTCTCATAAGTTCCAACATTTATAACGACACTTGAAACTTTGATGACCTTTTTAAGTTCAATAACATAAATATGTGAAGTCCTGTTTGCTCAAGAAGAGTGATCGAGATGTTAAAAGATGTGCTCGAGCTTACAATGGCTCTTTCTGGTTGTCCAACTCTCAATGATATTACTAGGAACCATGTTAGAACACAGACTGACAATCCGCTCAATCGCCTTTGTAGAATGTAGTTTCCAGTTATTTTATCAAGAAGCATTTGCAGTATAATTTACAAGAAAAGATATAGTTCAATGACATTGAAACGGATCCATATAAACATTGATAAAGTTTAGAACATTGGTTAAATGTGAGACGAGACATATTAGTGGAACGCCCCGAAATGGCCTAAAAAGTACACAAACACTTACAACGTTCCAATAAACACCCAATAGCTTGTGCTCGAAAGTCGGCCAACCCACAGAAAGCAATGAACTCTTATGTTATAATGGTCCAAAATGTTTTACAAAACAATACAAAGACCAAACAAATATTCCTTTAGTGTCCTTTATGTTATAACTTACAATTTTCACAACATTAAAAAACAAAATAAACACCACACCTTTTTCTTCGTGATCTAAGAAAAAAAAAAGAAAGAATTGCTAAATTTGATCTCCCTATCAATAAAATACAGCTATCGTATCACGTCATCAGGTTCATTTTTGGGTATATGTTACATAAATCTAAAAGACTCGTTCACCCGTAGCGTAGGCGTTCCAAAATATGGCTGTGACAAAATATAAGCGTCTTTATGTGGTTAGAAATGCTTGGAACGATCAAGCCATTGCACAAAGTAACTGTCGATTGTGCCGATTATCGCGGCCAGTGTACAGTGAGTTTGAAATTCTGTTTTTGGAATGTAAAGAGATTAATTTCTAAATGACATGAATTGACTTGCGGGTAAAAAGCTGTTGGAAATCGTCTGTGTAGAAATCACGCATATTGTGGTGCGATATCACGGTAAGAGCAGAATAAGGAGAAAAAATGAGTTTTATTTACGGAACATGGTTTAATTCGAAAGAGTGGTACTTGGCGTAACGGTCAAAGTGGGCAAGGGTTGAAAGCAGATCATTATTCTAGTACAGTAGGTCAAGTTGGGTTGACCGGTAAAAATCTTTTCACTAATTATGATATAGTATATAAATACTCGATAAGTTTGTGAGTTTCAAACAATTTGACACCTCCCACATTTCTACCATTTCTAATAAAACACAAACCAAATCAACCCATTTCTAGTAAATTGGTCGAAACTGCCACCTCTTGCCACTTCCGCAAGAACACAGAGTTACTTTGCAACGACACATTGGTTTAACAAATTAGTCCCCCAAAATATCTCATAAATCAAACATTATTCGCTTGATCTATAAAGGTCCGAATTTGACTTTGGATTCGAAATATTTGGTGTTAATGGCAGATGAATCTTACTTGCATATTTAACAGGAATCCGACTTGACTGAAAGTGCTAAAGCTGAGTGCCACCGTAATGAGTACCGATGCAACCACAGGTGTCTTGGCATAGTTTAAGGCGAGCAAAGCCAACCCTGGCCCAATTCAGATTTCGAACGCTTATCATATCAGTACCCAAAAAAAAAAACGCCTATTTATGTATGAAGATTACATGCATGACTTTACGAACAAAGATCAATGAATGGTTTGCCTTAGTATTAAGCTTGAATTACTTATGTTATCGTCTTATTGATAACTAGTTGTAATTATAGATTTTACCAAAACATAAACATTATCGATTGTTATATAATACTTTCTCCCTCTCAAAATTATTGTTATGAGAGAGAAATCATCAAGTTTAATAAAAATGGGACCACTAGAAATCTCAACCACTCAAAGAGAATAATCCCCTAATATATTCTCTATTTTCACTAAAAATGAAATATGGACAATCTTTTTGAGACATCCAAAAATGGAAATATGAACAATTATATTAAGACGGAGGGAGTATAAATTTTGTTAAAAAAATTTATTGATGAAACGAGCTTTACTACGATAGAATTTCAGTTTACGAGGTTTATAACATCGTGAACCTAGTTCCAAAGCACTAAAATTCATTTTTTCCTAAACTAACCTAATGGTATATGCTTTTGCATATATACTTACATTTGGTTACAACCTCCACCAATGTGGGAGAGTTGACCTTTTCCGGTTTTCAAACATTTATAAGTTCCGACATTCTATAATTGCTATTTGGTTCACGCAATTTGAACGTATTTCACAGGGTTTACATTTTGATTTCATAACATATTGTGTTTGATACACAAAAAGACAAAGATTTAAAATGTGGCGGGCCAGAAATTGAAGGGTTAAGAATACATGAAGAGAGCAATACATTTTAATTTCATGTGAGTCATTATCTATATTAGTCGAGTACCCGTGCTTAGCGGCATCGGTTTATAGCGGTGGACAATTAACGATATGCGATATTGTGGTAAGTGTTTCGTATGACGTTCAAAATAGAACGTGAAAAGATCTCGATGAGACCTGATTCACCAGTTTGTATCGGTTTTAACGGGTCATCTCTGGTTCATTTTCGGATGTCTTTAATTGGTTAGCCGAAAACTGGTGGAGACACCGGTTCTCGGTTGAACACGTTAGTCCGGTCCGGTCTGGTTTTCAAAACTATATGTAACATCAACTTGTTAGCTTTGTATTAAGTTTTGTGTGTTTTATTAATTTGTATAATATGTATAATAACATGTACTTTTCACTTTAGGGTGTATTAAAAATATTATTAATTAGTATGTTTAATTATTTTATATTTTGGATTATGTTGTAGCTTCTTTAAATTGTACGTTATGAAAATTTTATTGTACTTTTTAGTAAGGGGTGTTTTAATTGGTTGTTTTTAATTTGGTAGATGTGCTTTTAATTAGTTGTAAAATGTGAATAAATTATTGGACTTTTAAGTAATGAAGTGTTTTAATAAGAGTATTAATTTAACTATGCATTTCTCTCTCATTTGACCAATTCACTAATTCAATTTTTCACTTTTGACCGTTATTTTTATTACTAGAAGAGTACCCGCGCCTAGCGGCAGCTGTTTCTAGCGTCAGATAATTAATGATTTGTGATATTGTGGTAAGTGTTTTGTGTAGCGTTTAAAATAGAACGTGAACCGATGAAATGCAATTGCAAACGGTTGTACTATACGATAATTAAAGTCTAGACAAAATTCTTAACATCTATCAAACAACATATAAAATCATTCAATGAAAATGAAAGTAAACATTACATCGGTTATGGGATAAAAACTAACAACACGTTACTTGTCGCGTAAAACTAACAAGGATGAGATTAATGGTGACCAAAATTAGCGTGAATACGATTAGCCCAAAATAAAATAAAATTGGCTAATTTTGGCTATTTTGTTAAAGATTTGGGCACATTTAGCCCATCTTTTTTTTGAAATAGCGATTTAGCATATTGAAAAGTTAAATGTGCACTAATGGGCACATATTTTCTCATAATTGTAAAACATTATAATCGTTTTGAAGAAAAACTTATAGATAATATATTTATATAGCGACAAATCGTGTTGTGTTAAAAAAGTTTATGGGTTCTAAACAAAAATAATAAAAGTTTGAAGATTTGGGATTAAACATAACGTTTTGAAACCCGGTTCGACCGGTTGAACCGTTCCGTCGAAAAACAGTCGATTTAAACCGAGTCAATATGACGGGTTGGGTTAAACGGGTCAAATTAAGCAGGTCAACCCACGGGTTTAGCGTCTTGGGTCAACCGTTTCGATATGTGTTAATAGTTTCAAATTTTACTTTTTACTTTTGGTTTTCCTTTATATATAATATAGCGAGGTACCGTAGCGTTGCGTGTGAAGTACTGTGACGATCTTAGGAGAAATAGATCTCGATGGGACCTGATTCACCAGTTTGTATCGGTTTTAACGGGTCCTCTCTAGTTCGTTTCCGGATGGCTGTTATTGGTTAGCGAACCGTTGGCGACACAGGTTTTCGGTTGAACACGTTGGTCCGGTCCGATTTTTAAAACTATATGTACCATCAACTTGTTAGCTTGTATGAAGCTTTGTGTGTTTTATTAATTTGTATAATCTGTATAATAACATGTACTTTTTATTTTAGGGTGTTTTAAAAATAACATTAATTAGTATGTTTAATTATTTTATATTTAGAATTATGTTGTAGCTTGTTTAATTAGTATGTTTAATCATTTAATGTATGTATATGTTACATATATTTGTGTTGATTTGGGGGCATTTTGTTCTCCTCAAAGAGAGCTTCGCAACGAGCTAAAGTATGTCCAAATTGGAGTAGAAATGAATGAGATATCGTGTCTCAAAGTAAGACATAAAATCTGGAAAACTAAACTATCCCACATCGCCTAGAAGAGGAAGTGGTGACTAGTTTATAAGGAAATCATAATATTGGCTATCAAATTCCTTTGGTTGGTTATGCTCCCACTCCTACGTACGCAGGGGGGTGCGAAAATGGGATTTTCGGGCTAAAATAAGTTGAAGCTTCAACTCATGCGAGCTGCATGCGACCTGCGGACACGAATGCAACTCCGAAATCTCGCCTACGCGGTATTGCCTATAAAATAAAACGCAACTCATTCAGTTTTAGTTATCCGAAAAACGCATCTCTTTACGTGCAGTCCGTGAATTTTCAGGCAAGTTTGTCAGGTCCGACTGGGAAACAGACAAGGAATCGTGTTAAACACGAGCCTCGTTCACGACCTTTACTGCTTTTCTTTAATTAACGTTTAATAGTGTCTGTCTTCTTCTTCTACACCTTTCTGTCTGCTGTTATTTATTAATTGTAATCTGATTTATTATTATAATAAAAAGTGTACACTTCTTCTACACCTTTCTGTCTGCTGTTATTTATTAATTGTAATATGATTTATTATTATAATAAAAAGTGTACACCGTTTCCCACACTGATAACAAGAAAGTTTATTCAGAAGACAACAATGTAATGCACTCGGTGACAGCGATTGGAACTGAACACCAGGCCCGGATATAAGGGTGTGCAATGGAACAGGGCCCAACCTTTTTTAGGGGCATCAAAAAAATTTATAATAATATACTCGTATAATTGTGTGGCCCAAGTTATATCATAAGTCTGTCAAAAATTTGTATTGTCTAATCCTCATCTATATAAATAAAAGTCCTTTTCCTTTTTTATATTTCAAAACAAAGAAACGTCTACATCAACAATTCACAATTGTTTTTGGACAATCTCATCCACGAACTATTCACCAATCTCCAGGTCTTTTTTTCTTTAATTGTTTTATGCTTTTGTTTTATTTACTAGTTAGATGATTTAAATATATTAGGATTAATTTTATAGAAAATAGATGTTAGTAGGTTTTGGGTGAAGTACAAATACTCTCATAGGAAACAATATTACAAAAGAGACTTACTGAATTGCATTAATAGCAATTGATAATGAATAATTGGATAATGTTGATTATAAAGATCTAACCAACAACTTCACTTTAAAGAATGTGAGGAGAAGTACATTATTTAAAAAATAAGTTACACCGTATGTAACTATTAGTTAGCGTAATTTGCTATTATTATTTTTAAATACATCTTGTGACTTTAGCAATTTTAATAAATTCGTATAGAAGTAGTTTGGACTATTCGTATTTAAGGGGCCCAATTTGCAATAGTGGAACAGGGCATCAAAAATTCATGGGACGGCCCTGCTGAACACATATGTCTGGTGTTATAAAGAAGTAAATGTCACATGCTTATTTATTTTTTTTAAATCACCTCCATTTCAATTGCACCTATACATATAAAATGATTTGTCAAATCTAAACTAACTAACACACTGGTAAAGTTTAGAACATTGGTTAAATGTGAGACGAGTCATACTACTGGAACGCCTTGAAATGGCCTAAAATGTACTCAAATGCTTATAACGTTCCAATAAACACCCGATAGCTTGTGCTCGAAAGTCGACAAACCAACAGAAAGCAATAAACGAAATTATGTTATGATTGTCAATAATGTTTTAACAAATACTCCGTGATACAAAGACCAAAGAAATATTCCTTCCAGGTATGGTTCATGTTATATAACTTACATTTTTTTTTTGAGTAAAGGGTTTTTACCCTGGTAAAATATATTAATAAAAAATAAGAGTTCATGCAAAATGGCAAAACACCAAAAAGACTTGTACAGAGACACGCACCACTTGTGCTTCCCACCATACTAAAACAAGATTGACATGCCAATCTCAAACATACCTCTAAAACATAGCCGAATTCAAAAATAAAACAATAAACATGTTACAGATCCATTAGACTAGGCAAAATGGCAGCTATATTTCAATACTCTTTACCAACGATCGAGGCAACTTCCAAACATCTAGGACTCTCTCGACTAGTTTAGTTTTCTTGAAATGAAACTTTAAGAGTTTGAGCCGAATAGTAGATAAAATCACTTCGGTTACTTGCTCGTGAGTTCTTTTCATTTGCTTAAATAATCTTCCATTCCTCTCTTGCCAAATAAAGTATGTACAAGCAGCGAAAACTAGTTTAGCAATCACACCTTTTGCAGATTTCTTCTTAGCAAGCGGGATCAGCCAATTGGTCTAAAAAGCGACATATTTTGTAACCGCCTTTGCCTTTACACTCGACCAAACTGTGATGAGAATGTACAATCAAAGAATGAATGGTTATGTAGTCGGGACCAATTCACTGGCAGGCAGCTAGACATGTTTAAGTTAGTCGTGGGACTAACATCCCATTGTCTAAGCCGATCTTGAGTCTTCAACTTTCTTTGTATAACCAACCATAGATGGAATGCATGACGAGGGATACAATGACTAAACCAAACTACATAAGTCCAAT
Source organism: Chrysanthemum lavandulifolium (assembly GCA_022545495.1). Classification (NCBI taxonomy): domain Eukaryota; kingdom Viridiplantae; phylum Streptophyta; class Magnoliopsida; order Asterales; family Asteraceae; genus Chrysanthemum; species Chrysanthemum lavandulifolium. The sequence goes on along the minus strand of CM040241.1, from coordinate 314,814,443 downwards.
GCATTTCGTTACCACGGGGCCGAATATCCTCCCAAACGATACCTACCGAAAAGGATTGAACTCTACATAGTCTATCCTTCCATATAACCTGGTCATTAGAATTCGAAATGCAAGGGACAGTAATGGAATAAATATGAGGGTACTTTGAAGCCCATTCGTTGGGCCATGTCCATGCATTATGGATTATAAGATCAGCTACCTTCGAGTCCAAGGTGTATCCAACACTAGAAATGCTTCTAGCAGTTAATGAGTCCATTAAAGGGCTAGTAGCACACCAATTATCAAACCATGCCGAAGTTGACATACCGTTACCGATTTTGTACCATATAAATTTGCGAATGATAGGCCGAATTTGCAAAATCTTGCGCCAACCCCAAGTCATACTACCTCTAAATGGGTAATCCCAAAAATTACGTCCACGAAGTTTATGAGTATGAATTCATTTCTCCCAAAGTGACTCCTTAAGCGTAAGAATACTCCAAACGTGCGAGGTGATAAGAGCCACATTAAAGAGCTCAAGTCTTCGAATTCCTAAGCCGCCTTCATTTTTAGGAAGACAAATATCTTCCCAAGCCACCTTAGCTTTCCCACGACGCATATCTCCTTGACACCAAAGGAAGCCTCTCATACACTGCTCAATATCCATAAGAATACGGGAAGGAAGAATAAATACTGACGACCAATAAACATGCATTGATGAAATAACCGATTGGACAAGCTGAAGCCGACCAGCAAAAGAAAGAAACTTATTCTTCCAATCACCTACTCTATTTTGAACCTTCTCAACAAGTTCCTTGCAATCTCTATAAACAAGTCTAGTAGAAACCAACGGGACACCAAGATACTTAATAGGAAGTGTACCTTCTTCAAATAGAAGCACATTAAGAATAACCACTTTAGTATGATTCACTACATTACAGAAATAAGCCGTGCTTTTAGGAATGCTAGGAACTAACCCCGAGACACTTTTGAATTCATCAAGAGCATCCATGATAACACGAGCCGATTTTACATCATCATGAGCAAAGAGAAATAAATCATCCGCAAAGCATAGATTTACAATATCAAGACTAGAACAATGATGATGAAATATAAACTCATCCAAATTACGCACCTTTCGCTTCAAAATAAGAGTTAGGATCTCCATAACCAAAGTGAATAAGTACGACGATAAAGGGTCACCTTGGCGAAGACCTCTTTTCCCTTTAAAGTAACCATATATAGAGCCATTTAGGCTCACAGAAAATGAAGTACTAGAAACACACTCCATTATCCATGAAACCATACGAGTATGAAATCCAAAACCAATCAAAAACGTCTTTAAAAAATTCCAATCAACGGTGTCATATGCTTTTTGAATGTCCACTTTAAACGCACACCTCGGAGGACCTCTATCTAAATGATAGTTGTGCATTAGCTCTTGAGTCAAAAGAATATTATCTGAAATTCGTCTTCCCGGAACAAAAGCTGATTGGTTAATACTAACCAAATCAGTAAGACTATTCTTAATACGATTAGAGATAATCTTACTAATGCACTTGAATAGAACGTTACAACAAGATATAGGCCGATAGTCACTAACACGAGTGGGAGAGGAAATCTTTGGAATAAGAGCAATAATAGTGTGGTTTATTTCTTTGAGATGCTTACCTGTAACAAAGAATTCCCGTATCGCATTAGAAACATCAACACCAATAATATCCCATGCACCTTTAAAAAATGCAGTTGTATAACCATCCGGGCCCGGAGACTTATCCAATAAAATATAGTCACAGGGTACCCGCCGCCGCATCGCGCGGGTACCTGCTAGTGTCCTTTTTAATGCATCTAGATTCATTGTAATGCATCTGAAAAGAGGATTACCCTTTACAAACTCTGCACCTTCTATTCACATATTTTCAATTCTGGACTCGTTTTACCCGAATTTATTTATATAGTTAGGAAACATTTCAAACTACCCAATTTTACACCGGCCCTCCTATATGTCTAAAGTATTTTTCAGATTTTTCCCATCCCCCATAGAAAAAATAGCCGCTTTGATCTCCTCATTAGACACATCACGAATCATATAAGTAGCTTGATCATCAGTTAATTTATTCAAATATAGATCCATGTCATTCAAAACAGTAGTATTACCATCACATCCAAGGAAATTTGCGAAATGAGAAACAATGCTTCATGCATTGTATTACCTTCGAAGTTGTTGCCATGCACATCCACAACTCGATCAATCCTATTTCTAGAAACACGACTTTTTGCGACTTTGTGAAAATAAGCCGAGTTAGAGTCGCCCATGTAAGATTGTGTAAACTTGTATATTGATTGATTAATAATGAGAGGTACATCAAGATTATATATGCTACATAATGGGCCGAATGTACAATGGGCCAATACTAATACTAATAGACTAACACTCCCCCGCAGTTTGAGCGGGAGGAGACCGAACACTCAAGCTCTCACGAAAATCAGAAAACAAGGCAGATGGTAACCCCTTGGTAAAAATATCAGCATACTGAAACCGAGAAGGAACATGCAGAACTCGAACTTGACCAGTAGCAACCAAATCACGAACAAAATGAATATCAATCTCAATATGCTTGGTACTGATCTTTGAGCAGGGGTTAGAAGACAAGTACACTCGCACTCACATTATCGCAATAAACAATAGTAGCAGATGACAATGGTGTATGAAGCTCACGTAGTAAATTCAAGCCAACATGTCTCGAAGCGGCGTTGGCAACACCGCGATACTCACCTCAAAGATCGAACGAGAAATCGTAAACCGACGTTTAGAGGACCATGAAAGTAAGTTGTTGCCAAGAAAACACAATAACTCGATGTAGATGGCGGTGGTAGGGCAACCACCAATCGACATCCGAATAAGCAACCAAGGACTCGGTGAGTAGAAGAAAATAAGCGTAAACCATAAGCCAAAGTCCCTCGAACGTATCGTAATATCCGCTTAAGAGCAAGTGAAATGAGGCTCGCGAGGATCATGCATATATAAACAAACCTGCTGCACGGCATAAGTAATATCGGGTCTAGTGAAAGTGAGATCTTGAAGAGAACTCGCAAGACCGATATAACGTAGGATCGAAACCGGATCACCATCATCACCCAACTTAGACTCGGCGTCAACAGAGTCCGAGAAGGGTTACAACCAACCATATGTGCACGATCCAAAATCTCCATAGCATACTTACTGTGACAAAACATCCCGTAAGAGTCACGCGAATCGATACACCCAAAAATAATTAAGAGCACCCAAATCATCATAGAGAACTCCTTATGCAAAGAAGCAATAATCATTGTAATAAACTATCGAGGAAGCGAGAAGCACAATATCATCCACATAAAGTAGTAGAAAAGCAAGATCATCACCACCGCCGGTAAATGAATAAAGAAGAATCACACCGACTTGAAGTAAACCCAACAAGAAGAATATAAGCAAGAACTCACGAAACCATGCCCGAGGCGCCGCTTAAGACCGTAAAGAGAACGCAGTAATAAACAAACATAATCCGGATGCTCGGGATCCCGAAAACCGGTGGTCGATGCATATAAAGCAGTTTCACCAAATCACCATGCAAAATGCATTCTTGACGTCAAGTCGATGAACAGGCCAATGTCGAAATTGCTAAACTAAGAACAATCCGAATGGTGCCGGCTTAACAACCGGACTAAAAGTCTCATCAACATCTACTCCCTCCACCTGTGTGCTACCATTGGCAACAAGACGTGCCTTGTACCGACTAAGGGTGCCATCAGCCAAATACTTATGGCAAAATAACCACATACACCTAACAACATTGACACCCGCAGGACGAGGTACACAAGTCCAAGTTTTATTCTTAATAAGCGCATTATATTCATCAAACATTGCATTTCGCCAATTTGGATCATCAAGAGCATCCTTATACGACCTAGGTGACGGAGAAACAATGGAAACATGACCAGCATACTTAGTATTTGGACGAGTAGTCCCGACACGAGAACGTGTGACCATGGGATGAATAGATACAACAGGTGGTGGCGTTGGTGGGTCAGGGACAGGTTCGGGAGAGACAGGTGGCGTTGGCATTGGTGTAGGTGGGGCAGGGGAGGTAGGTATGTTTACTGGTTCGTGAGGTGTAGGTATGTCAATTGGTGTTATAGGAATCGGGTTTAAAGTAGGACCAATTGGGGTGGTGTTGATAATGGTGGAAATGAGATTGGAAGAATCTTCCAAAAAATCATAGGATGGAGAGGGTTTGGACGGATGGGTTTGAAACGGAAAAACCGTTTCATCAAATGTAACATGACGAGATAATAATTTTGTTGGTGTTTAGATCAAGACAACGATAGCCAAAATGATTGGCAAGATGTCCCAAAATAGGGTTTGGTGTAGCGAGGTCCTAATTTATGGTTGGTATCAATATGTGGGTAACAAAGGCATCCAAAACACGAAGGACACTATAATCGGTGTAGCACCAAAAGGCGGTAAATGGTATGTCATTGCTAATGGCACGGGAAGGTAGGATATTCAATAAATAAATGACCATATTAAGAGCCTCGGTCCAATAGTTGGGTGGTAAATGAGCTTGGAACAATAAAGTACGAATAAGGTTATTGATGGTACGAATCATGCGTTCAGATTTTCCATTTTGTTGAGAGGTGCGGGGGCAAGAAAATCTAAATTGGATGCCATGGGTTGAAAATAATTTATGAAAAGCGGTATTATCAAACTCACCACCATGATCACACTGAAACGACTTAATTTCACACTTAAACTGAGTACGAACATAACTACGAAACAACTGAAATTTAGACAAAACATCAAATTTATTCTTTAATGGATAAACCCAAACATACTGAGAGTAATGATCAAGAAACAAAACATAATACTTAAAACCGTAAAGACTGGAATCGGGATGTCCACAACCGAGTGAACAATGTCAAAACAAGAAGTAACAAGACTAGATTTAACTAACAAACGGAAGCTTCACGTGTTTACCAAGCTGACAAGCATGGCAAAGAACGGAAAGCTTCTCTTTATTACAAGAAATAGAATCACTAGACACAAGACGCCGCAACACTTCACTTCCTGGATGTCCAAGTCGTTGATGCCACGTATATTGACTGGTAAGATAGGCTTGAGGAATTGGAGAAGGCTTCGTAACAGGGTAAAGATCACCCGTGCTATCACAATGGAGGAGTACCCTTCGAGTTATGAAGTCCTTCACCGAAAACCCAAAAGGATCAAATTCAACAGTGCAATAATTATCACGGACAAACTGACGCACATAAATAAGATTTTTTACGATATGAGGGGTAATTAAAACATTATTTAAACGAAGAGGACGAAAAGGTGTAGACAATATACTATGACCGGAGTTGGTAACGGGAATGAAACGCCCATCACCAACTGCGACAGACGGATAAATGCACTCATTAAGAATATCACTAAGACAATGCACAAAATCATTAAGATGAGAGCTCGCACCTGTATCCATATTCCAATTTCCAGCAGACGGTTCCTGAAGAGTGTTAGCAGCAAAAGCATGTGGCAAGATAGTCGCTTGACCCGAAACCTGTTGACCCGACGCTAGAAGTTGACCAGGGTTAATAACTGAACCAAACGCCGACTGTGGAGAACCGATCAAACTCCCTGGCGGAACCCCTTGCGGTTGTAAACTGCTGTTGTGAACCGGCAGGCCATTGAACCCTGGTGGTACGCTAGCCCATGTGGAGATGAACCTGCAGACTGAACCGGTGATGTAGAGATGTTTAACCCCCATGGTAGCCCTTGAGCTGGTGACAGGCCAGACGGTAGGAATGCCTGGAAACCTTGGGACTGTTGGACCGGGTAGGAGTAATAAGGGTGTAATTGGGCCGGTGAGTTATAAATAGGTGGGAATTGGGTCGTGGTATGATATGCAATCGGTGTATTGGTAGAGGGTTTGTTGTGAGAAGTGGTAAATCCCAATTTAGCCAATAATTGTTGCAAAGTATCCATATCTACAGAACTGGAACCACGAGGAAGTGTTGTAGACTTACCATGTACACCATTGTGAAGATAACGACACGCCTCACCAAAACGACAATGACCTTTAGCAAACAAAAAACAAGTTTGTTTACTTTTTCCAATGGATTAGACGGACGCCGAGGAGTATTATTTGCCAATAAAACCATAGGAGAAGCGGATGTAGCATCCACAAGCGGATCTTGAACCTTAGACTTCATGCGCATCTCTTGCGTGGTCAACAAAGAACGAACCGTCTTGAGATCGGGAAAGGGTTCCCGACTAGCAATAACTGTTGAAATCACATCATACGTGGATGGTAAGCCTTCAAGTGCAAACGTAACAATGTCATCATTACTAAGAGGAGATCCAAGACCATTCAAAACCAAAGCAATTGAGTCAATTTTCTGAAAGTAAGCATCAATTGTTAAGTCCCCAAGCTTTAGATTACGTAACTCCGCCTTCAAAGCCATAGCTCGAGGGCGTTTATTGTCCTGGAAAATCCCCTCAAGACACACCCACGCCTCTTTAGCAGATTTAGGATTAAGTACAACCAGCCTTTTTTGAAGATTCGAGGCAAGTGTGGAAAAGATCCAAGACCGAATGATGAAGTCGATCTTGAGCCATTCCGCATCCTTAGGGGTTGAATCCGTAGGAGGTGTAGTGGATGAAGAAGCTTCAGGATCAACGAGATGATCCAAGATGCCATACTCATGACAAAGGTGAGAAAAATAATATACCCATGATGAGTAATTCATCTCATCAACATCAAGCTTAATCGGAACAAAACTAGTCAAGTGATTCATCGACATAAGTTTATCCGATAACGTGAAGACAGGTGGGGGAGGGGTTGTATCCGTAGTCATTGTAGTGTCCTTGGTTAACAAACTGGTCGACTAAAAAAAAAAGTTGATACTAATACTAATACTAATACTAATAGACTAACAGCCCACTCGAAGCCATTCCACCTTCGCCCGTTGTTTAAGAAATCGTTCCTCTTCGAGAAGAGCTTCGTTAAATGCTTGTAAATATGACGCTTCCTCCTCTCGAAGAATGGCATTAGAAGGGTCACGATCAAGAGCTCTTTGGACCTCATCAAGTTCTAAGCGAAGACGTGTAACCTGCTCATGTAAATTACCTTTATCTTGAAGCAATTTTCGAAAAGGCTTTTTTAAAGCTTTAAGCTTTTTCACCACTTGAAACATTTTATAGCCATCAACAATCATATCCCAAGAATTAGTCACCACATCTTTAAACTTACCATGAAGAACAAGGAGGTTCAAAAATTTGAAAGGCTTAGGTTGAAATTTCGAACGCTTAGGGATTCTCAAAATTGCCGGAGTGTGATCGGAAAAACGATACCGTTGGAACAAAGCATTTGCTCCAACATAAAAATCATGAAAATCCAAGTTGGCCATTATACGATCAATTTTATTTAAAATCCCCTGCTCCCCTTTTGGTTTTTGGTTCCACGTGAAATGAAGACCCGATTTATTCACGTCCGACACCTCTATAGCTTCCACACACTCTTTAAACTCCCTCATAGATAATTGAGGTTCCAACCGCACAATCTTCCAAGTTAAGGGCACTATTAAAGTCACCAAGCAAACACCACGGCTTTCCACGAACAAAAGCCTTATGATTCATTAGATTTTGCCATAATTCACGTCTATGGGTGTATCTATTATGGGCATAAACAAACGAACAAAATAAAGCCTTTTGATTCGCTTTAAACATAACCTGGATGTGCATAACTTGGTCTGTTTGAGAAATGACCATGATATCGACGTCTTCCGGATTCCAACCCAAAATGATACGAGAACCTTTGTTACAGAGGTTGCCATTAGAAGTCCAATCCCAATTCCAAAAAACACGAGAACATAACTTATTTAAACGAGAAGAAGCAACATGGGACTCCAAAATAGCACAAATAGACAAGTGGTTCTCTAAAATTACCTCACGAACCTCATTTTGTTTAGGGGATTGGTTCATACCCCTTATGTTCCATGAAAAAATGTTATACATTTAAAACATCATCAACGGGAGTGCTTGCCCCCTCCGGTATCTTGGTATTAGATGAAGAGTTTGGTTCCATATACGTACCAGTTTCATCAAATAAATCTTCTACTTCATCTTTGTCAGATTCCAAATCAATTGTGCCATGTGAAGTGCTTGCTTCTCCTTTGTTAGTGCCAACATTTCCAACATCAGTGACTATATTATCCGCATCTCTCAGAGCATCAAAAGAATTTTTTAAATCAACCAGGCTCACATTTTCTACTTGGGCCTCTTTAGTTTCACTAGTTTTCATCTTTTGTATCGGTCTATAATAAAACTTCGGTTGGGATTTATTAAGACGAATACCATCTACCTTCCTAACAGTTGGTCGAAAAGTAGACTTACCTTTTCCTCCTTTACTCGTAACAGTAGTGAAACCATCATTTTTATTAACATTGACGTGGGTAGTCTTGATATTGTTTGGACATTGATCATTAACATGACCAAAAGTCTTGCAAACATTACATCTAGGAGGCTTCCACTCATATTCAACTTTAATCGTCTCCATGTTATGTCCCATTTCATTTAGATTCGGAATGGCCACAACTAAGCTTTCCTTCAATTCCTGGTCCAAAGTTATCTCGATCAAAGCTCTAGCATAGCTCGAGCGGCCCCATGAATCCAAACACATAGAGCTAGTGTATGCATCTAGCATGATTGGTCTTCCAAGTTTAGTCGCGATCATACTCAGGCCATCCTCAGAAAAAGTGGCTATGGGAACATCATGCATCTTAATCCATACAGGAACACTAGTGATATCATCTTTGGTTAGAGTCATGTTGGGTGCCCATGTATTTAGGATTATAGGGATAGTGCGTATCAACCACGGACCCTCTTCAAGAACTCGTTCAAGACCTGTTTTGGAATCAAATCTGAAGAAGAAAAATCCTTTGGAGTTCATCATGACCCTCTTAATTCCATATTTTGCCCATGAATTCATCACATAATTCTCAACAATAGGAAATGCTAGACGCTTTCCAAGAAAATACCCGACCAAGGTATTAGCGAACCGATCATTAACCTGTTGTACATTAGCCATTCGGATAGCCAAATCTGCACCCTTGACATTTTCAGAATTTTTAAGAGTTTTGAAATTAGCTTTCTTCCCCTTTTGTTCTGAATTGAGAAGGCTAGCGTACGAAACCGGCTCCGTATTCTTGTGATTCAAACTAGTCCCAATAGCAGGTACCTCACCCCTTTTTCTTCCTGATCTAAGAATAAAAGAAAGAATTTAACTGCAACTTGCAAGTATGAATTATAAAAAAGATAAACTTACCTTTGTGTTTCTGTTTTACTTATGTTATGGATAACAATTTGTAATTATACACTTTAATAAAACATAAACATTATCGATTGTTACATAACTAGCGAGGTACCATCACCGCACACTGCCATGAGTAATTGAAATAAAAATTTCGATAAATAATGTATTTTACTTTATTATGTTTTTTTTAACAATAAACTTACGGATATCAAAAATTGCGTATAGCCCGTGCCCGTTCGGGCTCGAACCCGCTGGCCCGTGTCCGCTCGGGCTCGAGCCCGCTTGTATGCTGCCTGCTCGGGCTCAAACCCATTTGGCCCATTGCCCGTTCGGGCTTGAATATTTGTATAATGTGCTTTCTTATTTGTAGTAGAGAAATTTAATGCAGGAATTGTATTTAATTTGGTTGTACAATATGTTTGATAATTTGTATTTATTATGTAAATGGTGTTTTAATAAATGTATTAATTGTATTATTGACCAGTTAAATAATTGACTACATTAAATAGCATTAATGTTGTGTTTTGTTGTACACTATGCTTCTTGTCTTGTACGTCTGGAAATTATGTGCATTAAAGTATTGTACACTATGTTTCTTTTCTTGTAAGTAGTAGTCATTATAGTCATTAATAGCATTGACCACTTTAACAACATTAATGTTGTAAGTCTGAAAATAAGTCTGAAAATTACATCATGCTTATTTTGTTGTATACTATGCTTATTTTGTTGTAAATCTGAAATTTGGTTGCAGCTATTGTACATTGTGCTTAAATGGTTGTAATTTTTGGTGAAGGGGTGTTTTTAATAGCATTAATATTGTTTGACAGAATTTTGGTCTTAAAATGACACCAAACTTTATTTTGTTGTACAATATGCTTACTTTGTTGTATTTCTGAAAATTGGGTGCATTAAAGTGTTGTAAACCATGTTTAATTTCTTGTACGTCTTACAATTAAGAGTGAGGTGCCTTCGTGCATTATATGTAGTATAGATATAGATATAGATATAGATATAGATTAAATTTTGTTAAAAAATATAATAATAATAATAATAGAAAAAGATTTAAAGGATGAAATGAGCCTTGGTGCTTTGGGACTTTGAGAACTGAGGTCTATGACATCAGTTTCCCAACTTCCAAAGTACAAAAATTCATTTTATTCTAAACTAACCAATGTTATATGCCTTTACATATATACCCATATTTGGTTACAACCTCCACCAATTTGGGACGGTTGAGACCCTTTCCGGTTTTCAAAGATGTATAAGTTCTGACATCTATAGCTATATTTTTAAAGTTGGGTGACTATTCAATTTCATTGACTAAGATAGTAAAATAGTAATTATGCCCAATTTGCTCTTCTTTAAGATTGAAGTATTTGGTTTTTCTTTACTGTTATATGAGGGATTAATAGTTTACATTTTCATGCAACTAGAAAATGATGCTTAATCTTACTTGTAAGGCGATCATTGATGAATTATGCTCATCCTTCTTGACGCAAAGTTGTAAACTTAAAACTCATATAGATTATGACTGGTAAACATATAGCTCATAAAGACGAAATGTATTTCAATCCACCTTACAGAATGCTTTTGTAGTTGCACCGCTCAAGCTAACCTTAAGCGGACTATAATTCATTTTAGTTCAACCTAACCTTGTGTATATACCTGTACATATATACCTATTTTGGTTTACAAACTCCACCTATGTGGAGGATAGTTGGAGAACTTTTCAAACCCACATAAGTTCCAACATTTAAAACGACACTTGACGACCTTTTTAAGTTCAATAAAATAAATATTTGGAGTCTTGTTTGCTCTTCTCTAATAAGATTGATGTTTGGTTTTAGTTTAGTTGCAACACTACAGATCGGTGGTCGAATTCCACTTAGGCATTTTGGTATGTATATATATTTGCAAGTTTCGTTCTTAATATTTCAAAATTACTCATATGGTATGTATTATTGAAACTTGTCATCTAAACAATTCCTAAATAGATGTCGGCAAAACTGTCTTTTTTATATACCATCCATGTTATAACTTTCTAAAACCATTTGTCTAATATTCGTAAGGTTTAAGGAAGAAATCCATAATTTCATTTATACCACCGGGACCATTTATATAATCTACTATGAGTATATCGTTTTTACACGTTTGGCACGTTAGAGATATAATGTAACCCAAACCAACCCATTTATTATTAAACGGATTAAAATTTTCTCATCTAGTATTCTTCCTCTTGATTTTGCAGGCAGGACATCCGTTTATGTATGGGTTGGGAGCAAAGAGAGAATACGGAGCTATAAGAATGATTGAGATGTTAACAGATGAGCTCGAGCTTACAATGGCTCTTTCTGGCTGTCCAACTCTCAATGATATTACCATGAACCATGTTAGGACAGAGACTGACAACCACCTTTGTAGAATTTGAAGTTTTACAGTTTCTTTTATTGTTTGACACAGCTCTGTTTCACTTCTTTTATCCTAGCATTTTTTTACAAAATTTATATTATATAAAACATTAATAATTTTTTAATATAAATTTTATTATAAAAAAATAATTGTTATATAATATAAATTTTGTTAAAATAACTAGTGTCGAAATAAGATTTAGTTCTCAGAATTTCAGTTCACGAGGTGTACAACGTCATGAACCTAGTTCCAAAGAACTGAAATTCATGTTATCCGAAACTAACGTATTGTATATGCTTTTATATATATACCCACATTTGGTAACAACCTCCACCAATGTGGGACAATTGAGACCCTTTTCAAACATTTATAAGTTCCTACATCTCTATAACCGTATTTTTAAAGTTGGATGACTTTTTGATTTCATTTACTAAAATAGTAATTATGCTCAATTTGCTCTTCTTTAAGATTGAAGTATTTTGTTTTTTATCTACTGTTAAATGGGATTAATGGTTTACACTGTCGTGCAACTAGAAAATGATGCTTAATCTTACTTGTAAGGCGATCATTGATGAATTATACTTATTCTTCATGGCGCAAAGTTGTAAACTTCAAACTCATATAGATTATGACGAATAAACATATAGCTCAAAACAATGTTGATTAAGTCTCATTTGCGAAACTTTAAAAATTAGACCATGAAAGACCTCGTGGAATGACCTTATTGTCTTTGGCCCACCAAGTCACACTTTTAGGGTAACACTCTAAAATCCAAAAATTCTACTAGTGACTAGAGTCAGATTTTGAAATTTTGTAATACTTCATAAAATTTAAAGGTGAACTATATAGGATGAATCAAAAAGCCAACAACATAAATGAATGAATATGGGTAACTTTTTCATCACTAGAATAATAAAGGAATGTAAAAATAAACACAAACATTTCGTAAACATGAATCAGATATATGATTAAGTATGCTAACTTTGAAAGCCCAAGCGAACCCATATAGATTGTATATGGCACTGAACTTTAGGTTTATTTTTAATTTTTTTCAGATGATTTTTTCTGTTAAAGCAACATGTCCTTTGATAAAAATTATCCCACATGTATTGTAATACCCGGAATTTTTATATAATGAGATTTGGAGCTTATATAACTTTTAGAGCTTAATGTATATACTAGATATCCTTATGGGTGGTTCTTGTATTATTATAAAGTAGATATATAGTTAATTATAATACATGCATTTTTTTTTTATTTAAAATCAAACGTGGGGTTAGGAGGCCAATTAGATTTGTGTAGGCCAATTAGATATGGGTTACTGGAACTTCATAATAATCAGGATCTTTACGAGATTTTTGGTCCAAGTCATTCTTAAATACCACTTACTCTCTAGCATTCTATCAACAACCAAAACCCTAACGTGAGAGGTTGAAAGAGACCTGGAGACAACACCAACTAAGGGGAGGGAGTAGAGGAAGGAAGGACGTTCGATTAGATTGTGGTTCAATTCCAAGTAGAGATTCGATCGAGATTAAGGCGGACTAAGGTAACCACTATTTAGATTTGGGTTAGTATACATGTTTAATCCTTATATACCGGGGCTCTCGTGTATCATGTATATTGGTTAGATTGCCGACTGTTGCTTTATATTGATTGCGTCCTTCACAAAGATGCTAATGAGTTACTTTAGAACAAATGGTGTTAATAAACTAATCGCTATAGTTAAGAAATATGTAGTAAATGATTTTGAAATTGGATGAAATAGCAATTAATGTATATCAATGTATGCTACTGTGATGAATGGTGGCAAATGGAAAAAGAAATAGAAGTCACGTCTTTGCATGTGACCATTTGAGAAGAACTGCAGAATGATTATGGGTCCATAACTTTTGGTTTAATTGTAGGTTTATTAGACAACAAAAAGAATGAGCTCCATATGAATCCCAAGCAAAACCATAGCAGCCTACTTTATCACTAAAGTTTTATTATCATATTTTATAAGTGGGGTGTTAGTCCTTTAAATGGTTTTAAAAGATGAGAAACTATATATGTTTCACTAAATTCCGCTATCAGGTAGTTTGCTGTGTTTTTATTTCCTGAGGTCTGTTTAAACATTTTGCAAATGATAAAACATATATTTTTAATAATGGATTTGAATATAGTCATAGTACTTAATTATCGTAATATATGGTTTAATAAATTTAGAAATGTTATATAGTAGACGAATTCAGTGTATAATAACACTTTATGTCTCTTATAATTGGAGTTTTTAGATGACATTGGCGCTGAATAGTTTCTTGCGAGATTCTGTTCCAAGTATTTATTATTGTCGACATGACCTTAGAACTTGCCTGATTAACTAAAAATCTTATATATTAAAAGAATGGTGTATCGAACATGAGTAAAATCTAGTGAGATGTTATTTTATTTGTAGGAGACGTGTTTAGCCTAAAGTAAACGTTCATTCCGAGCATTTATCAGGTGAGTTTTCATGTGCTTTTAAATTGGGTTGCACTTTTATTCAAAGTACTATCATGCGACTTGTTTAAATGATCGTTATTTGCTACGTGCTTGAGTGTTTGATAATATGTGAAAGTTGAGTAAATTGTTATATTTAAAATGTTGATATATATAAATGTTGAATTGTGAATCGTATAAATATGAATTGTTGGAAACGTTGAACCGAACGGGTATAAATATGAATTGTTGGAACCGTTGAACCGAACGGGTATAAATATGAATGGTTGGAACCGTTGAATCGAAAGGGTATAAATATGAATCGTTGGAACCGTTGAATCGAACGGGAATATAAATAGTTGGTATATATTATAACGTGATATAAATTGAATTGTTGGTTTATATTAAGTTGTTGGTGTTTGAATTAATTAAGATTATGCTATAACTGAATAACACTTATATGAGATTTGAACAAATTGCATGATCATTTTATAAGTTTGATTTTATATGAATTGTTTTGTATATGAAAACCATGAATTCTCACTAGGCCTTTGGCTGACCCAAAACTCTTTTAAAATTTTCAACTCAGATGAGCTGCTTTTAGTAATCAAGAGATTATTTGAGATTGAGTAAGAGTAGACGCTTCCGCTGACAATTTGCAAATTGGCATAGGACACCATTCTTGATGTTTTAGATAAATATTTGCAAATACGTGCGAAAAATTTACGAGATTCTCTTGAATATTTCTATAAGACTATCATGGACATATATGAAGATGAGTTTTTGCGGAGAAACTCTATCTATATGCTATTTGAAATAAGTAATTTGAAGGTATTTGAGATTTTTCTTATCACTTGCTTATAAACTGAAATAAGTAGATAAATGTTGGTGTTGGTATAGAATAAGCAATCCCAAACATACCACAAATCATCATAAAAGTAATAAGATCGATTCACTTTGGCATCTTTTATTAATTGCAGTATCATGCAACTTTGCTTTATATAGCCGATGATAATATGAGTTTGTTAAAAAAATTTGATAAAAAAAAAAGACGAAATTCACTTTGACATCTTTTATTAATTGTAACTAGTTATAATACATGTGCACGCACAGGGTTTTGACAAAAAATTTATTTTGTATCAATACTGAATATTGTATTTTTAAAAGTAATTACATATAATTATATACTTATGCATGAGTTTTTTCATTATCCATTAATATCCATTAGAATTTTGTATAATCAAATTTTGTAAAAAAAATTTTGTTAGATAACTCAAGATTCAACTATATTTAGCTGATACAGATGTTGATGTTCCTATTTAAATTTCACTATTGATATTATGATGTACACAAGATACGAGCTTAGTTGCACATA
Source organism: Chrysanthemum lavandulifolium (assembly GCA_022545495.1). NCBI lineage: Eukaryota > Viridiplantae > Streptophyta > Magnoliopsida > Asterales > Asteraceae > Chrysanthemum > Chrysanthemum lavandulifolium. The sequence continues at coordinate 314,798,876 of CM040241.1, read as the reverse complement.
ATAAATGTTGATGAAGTTCAAATATACTCATTAAAGTTTTTTAAAAATGTTTTTCTTCATATCCTTATATAAATAAATAAAAATTACATGTGTAGTTGTTATAAGTACAATCACGTTTTTTTCTTCATATTACAGTAGCTCGTACTTATAATTTGATAATTATATTCTCATTTTCAATAATTTAGCCGTATTTAATATTCAAATTCTTGTCCGCATTTGTCATACTTTTAATATGAAATAAATGAGTCCTTAGTAAATATAAATAGTAAAAAAAATGATATTTATAATCTTATGTATATTTATATTTGGAGTTTTAAAACAACATACATATTGTACTTTTAAGATATAAAGTATAGGGGGTATAAAGTATAAGGGTGTATTTGTTTTATTTATAAAGTTACTAAAAAACATGGAAACTTATAATATTACACCTGACTCTATACAATTTTTAAAAATTTAACAACTAAAGTTTTATTAATTACCCCCTCTTTTTTTAAGTTTTTGTTTTCACAAATTTGACACCTATATTTTTCGGTGTTTTTTTTATCAACCAAATTTCTTCACCAAATTAATTAAAGGTTGACCAAAATCAATTTAATTTTGACTTTTATTAACCAATCACATCACACGATTTTGCTTATGTGGCAAAATCAAGCTTTCCTATTGGCCCAATTTTTTTCAATAAGAATGAATTGACAAAATCACTCCGAAATAATATAATTCATTTATTATATAAAAGATATCATGCAAATTTGCTTTATATAGTCGATGATAATATAAGTTTGTTAAAAGAAATTGATAAAATTAAAAAAAAAAAAATGTGTCTTAGTCCGCTTGAATATGCACCATAGTAGTACCTCAACTTAGCTAGTACAACCAAACGAACTAAAATTCATTATAGTCTAATTTAATCTTAGGTAAATACCTGTACATATATACCTACTTTGGTTTACAAACTCCACCTATATGGGATAGTTGGAAAACTTTTCAAATTCTCGTAAGTTTCAACATTGGCAATGGCACTTGAACCTTCGAAGACTTTTTTAAGTTCAATAACCTAAATATGTGAAGTCCTGTTTGCTCTTCTCTAATAAGATCGAAGTATTTGGTTCTAGTTTAGCTTTAATATGAGAGATCAGTGGTCGAGTTCCACTTAGGCATTTTTATTATGTTTTGAAATATGTTTCTAAATGGGTAGTAAATTACCTACGTGGTCCTTTTGGTATGTATATATATCTGCAAGTTTCGTTCTTAACTTTTCAAAATTACTCATTAGATATGTACTCTTGAAACTTGTCATCCAGACGGTTCCTTAAATGGATGTAGGCAAAACTGTTTTTTAAGGACCATTCATGTTATAATTTCTAAAACCATTTGTCTAATATTCGTAAGGTTTAAGGACGTAATCCATAATTTCATTTATACTACCGGGACCATATATTTTTATTTATGACCAAGCCTTACGCCTTTGCGAGCTTTTTGTAAGGCCTTTGCAAGCTTTTTATAACCATGCCAGAAACCATGTTAGAACATAGACTGACAATCTGCTCAATCGCCCTTGTAGAATGTAGTTTCCAATTACTTTATCAAGAAGCATTTGAAGTATAGTTTACAAGATAAGATATAGTTCATGACATTGAAACGGATCCATATAAAATGATTTGTCAAATCTAAACCAACTAATACATTGGTAAAGTTTAGAACATTGGTTAAATGTTAGATGAGATATACTAGTGGAACGCTGTGAAATAGCCTAAAAAGTACACAAACGCTTGCAACGTTTCCACTAAACACCCGATAGCTTGTGCTCGTAAGTCGGCTAACCCACAGAAAGCAATAAACTCAAATACTGTGATGCAAAAAATGACAATTATGTTATGATTGTCCATAATGTTTTAACAAATAATACAAAGACCAAACAAATCTTCCTTCCAAGTATGCTTCATGTTATATAACTTAAAATTTTCACAACAAAAAAAAAAATAAAAAAAATAAACGTCACCCCTTTTTCTTCCTGATTTAAGGAAAAAAAAAGAAAGAAAGAAAGAGTTTAACTGCAACTTGCAAGTATGAATTATAAAAAAGAAAAACTTACCTTTGTGTTTCTGTTTTACATATGTTACGGATAACAAATTGCAATTATAAACTTTACTAAAACATAAACATTATCGTTGTTATATAATATAAATTTTGTTAAAAAAATATATTTAATGATGAAATGAGCTTTAGTTCTCTGGGGGTCTGGGACTTGCAGTCATAAGGTCTTCGACATCATGAACCAAGACCCAAAGTACTAAAATTCATTTTATTCTAAACTAACCAATCTAATATGCCTTTATATATATACCCACATTTGGTTACAACCTCCACCAATGTGGGACAGTTAGGACTCTTTCTAGTATTCAAACATTTATAAGTTCCGACATCTATCATTGTATTTTTAAAATTGGATGACTTTTCGATTTCATTGACTAAAATAATAATTATGCCCAATTTGCTATTCTTTAAGATTGAAGTATTTAGTTTTTTATTTACTCTTAAATTAGGGATTAATGGTTTACATTGTCGTGCAACTAGAAAATGATGCTTAATCTTACTTGTAAGGCGATCATTGATGAATCATGCTCATTCTTCTTGACGCAAAGTTGTAAAATTAAAACTCATATAGATTATGACTAATAAACATATAGCTCATAATGATGTTGATTAAGTCATATAGAAAGTATTGTGTTGATGAGTAATGGTTCGGTAGCACAAAACCAAATGTCATTAAGGCTTTTTATCTGGCGGAAAAGAGGCGAGGACAATATATATATAAATTATCATAGTATGAGTTTATGCGAAGACCTACTTATACCGATGTCGAGAAACTCTACGTATATCACGAGGAAGAATATGCTCTTGATTTGGTTAACGTATCATGTATATATGCTATTTGAAATAGGTGATTTTGAGGGTGCTTGAGATTCTTCTTATGAGAATTAGTGGATAATTATGCCCAAGCATGATTTGTGAGTTTTGGGAATTAGGGTTTTACCATTACAAATAATGGTCATCAATAAAGTTATACTTACGGGGTTTTAATGGAGTCTAACATGGTATCAGAGCGGGTCTGATCCTCAGACCTAGGTAGCAATGTTGAGCCGCTTCTCATAAACCACCCGTCAAACCCTAAGCCTCCTAATTATCCACTATGAAGACAGCGGTCTCTCTATGTTCGTCCTTGGATCTGCACGCAATGAAAGAAGAAAAGTAGATATATATAGGAATCGGATTATTGAACTATAATTGGTCATCTGATAAGTGATTCTTAATATATGATTGTTTATTCGTATATGTTTATTTGGAGCTTTTGATTATTAAAAAAAATTATTTAATTGTTTGTTTCTGATTTATATCGAATCTAGGGTACTAATTTTAGAGACGATTTTTGTTGGTGTCGAATCTAGGGTTCTTATTCCCGAGACGACTTTTGTTGGTGTCGAATCTAGGGTTCTTATTACGAGACGACTTTCGTTGGTGTCGAATCTAGGGTTCTTATTCCCAAGACGACTGTTTGGGATACTTTGAGTTATCCCGTTTTATTTTTGTTATTGTTTTATTTTGCTTTTTTAGTTTATACTCCAGTTCGAGCTTTCGCAATTTCGCCACTCGAACTGTGGGAGAATATTAGTGGATAATTAGGCCCAAGCCCGATTTGCGAGTTTTGGGAATTAGGGTTTTACCATTATAAATAATGGTCATCAATAAAGTTATTCGTACGGGGTTTTAATGGAGTCTAACAATGAGTTGCTTATGGACTAAAATATGTACATAAAAATTGGTGTTAGTAAACAATAAGCAATCCCAGACCACAAATCATCATAGAAGTAGTATGTTCGGTTCACTTTAACATGTATTATTAATTGTAATATCATAGAACTTTTGCTTTCTGTAGCAGATAATAATATAAGTTTTTTAAAAGTGAATAAAAATAAGAACGAAATGTATTTCAGGTCCGCTTATTTGCATCATAAAATTAGTAAGTTCAGTTCACTTTAACATCTATTATTAATTGTAATATTATACAACTCTTGCTTTATATAGCCGATAATAATATAAGTTTGTTAAAAATGAATAAAATAAGAACGAAATGTAAGTCCGCTTATTTGCATCATAAAATTAGTAAGTTCAGTTCACTTTAACATCTATTATTAATTGTAATATTATACAACTTTTGCTTTATATAGTCAATAATAATATAAGTTTGTTAAAAATGAATAAAAATAAGAACGAAATGTATTTCAGGTCCGCTTATTTGCATCATAAAATTAGTAAGTTCAGTTCACTTTAACATCTATTATTAATTGTAATATTATACAACTTTTGCTTTATATAGCCGATAATAATATAAGTTTGTTAAAAAATGAATAAAAATAAAGACGAAATGTATTTTAGTCCGCGGTACCAAGGGGTAAGGTAGCTCAACTACTTCGCCACCCAAGTAAACGGACAAGAATTCGTTTTAGTCCAAACTAATCTATTATTAATTGTAATATTATACAACTTTTGCTTTATATAGCCGATAATAATATAAGTTTATTAAAAAATGAATAAAAATAAAGACGAAATGTATTTTAGTCCGCAGTACCAAGGGGTAAGGTAGCTCAACTACTCGCCACCCAAGTAAACGGACCGAAATCGTTTTAGTCCAAACTAATCTAGTGTAAATCCGTAGATATATACCTATTTTGGTTTACAAACTCCACCCACGTGGATAGTTGGAAAACTTTTCAAACTCTCATAAGTTCCAACATTCGAAATGGCACTTGAACCTTCGATGACCTTTTAAAGTTCAATAACATGAATATGTGAAGTCCTGTTTGCTCTTCTCTAATAAGATCAAAGAATTTGGTTCTAGTTTAGCTCTAATATGAGAGATCAGTGGTCGAATTCAATTAGGCCTTTTTATTATGTTTTAAAATATGTTTCTAAATGGGTAGTAAATTACCATAAGTGGTCTTTTTGGTAAGTATATATATCTGCATGTTTCGTTCATCCAAACGGTTCCTAAAATGGATGTCGGCAAAACTGTCTTTTTTATGGACCGTTTACGCTATAGTTTTCTAAAACCATTTTTATGATATTCATAAGGTTTAAGAACGAAAACATTATTTCATTTATACCACCGGGACCATTTATAGAATCTACACTAAGCATATCGTTTTTACACGTTTGGCACGTGGATATAAAGCGGATTTAAATTTGCTCATCTAGTATTCTTCCTCTTGATTTTGCGACACGACGTCCGATTGTGTATGGGTTGGCAGCAAAGGGAGTATATGGAGCTAGATGTGTGATTGAGATGTTAAAAGATTGGCTAGAGTTTACAACGGATCTTTCCGGATGTCCAACCTCAATGATATTACCAGACCCATGTTAGAACACAGATCGACAATCGGCTCAATCGCCTTTGTAGAATGTAGTTCAATGACATTGAAACGGATCCATATAAAATGATTTTCAAATCTAAACCAACTAATACATTGGTAAAGTTTAGAACATTAGTTAAATGTTAGACGAGTCATACCATCGAACGTCCCAAAATGGCCTAAAAAGTACACAAACGCTAACAACGCTCCAATAAACACCCGTAGCTTGTGTTCGAAAGTCGGCCAACCCACGTAAAGCAATAAACTCTTATGTTATAATGGTCCAAAATGTTTTACAAAATAATATAAAGACCAAACAAATATTCCTTCTGATCGTTTATGTTATAACTTACACTTTTCACAACATTAAAAACAAAATAAACCCCACCCTTTTTCTTCCGATCTAAGGAAAAAAGAAAGAATTGCTAAATTTGATCTCCTATCAATAAAATACAACTATCTTATCACGTTATCGAGTTCATTTTGGGTATATGTAACCTAAATCTAAAAGTCTCGTTCACCTGTAGCATAAACATTCCAGATATGGCTGTGACAAAATATAGGCTCATTCAGAACGGTTAGAAATGCTTGAACGATCCAAGCCATTGCACAAAGTAACCCGTCCGATTCTGCGATTATCGCAATCAATGTACCGCAGAGTTTGAAATTCCTGTTTTTGGAATGTAAAAGAGATTAATTCTAAATGATGTGAAATAGATGCACAATTGCAGGTAAAAGATGTTGGAAATACGCACTGATAGAAATCCCGCATATTGTGGTGCGATATCCTGGTAAAAGACTGAAAAAGGGATAAAAATGAGTTTTATTTACGAAACATGGTTTTAATACTTTAATTCGAAAGAGTGGTACTAAAACGGTTTCCTACATTTATAAGCTGTATTGATGGACAGACTGCGTAACAGGTCAAAGTGGGCAAGGGTTGAAACAGATCATTATTCTAGTACAATGGGTCAAGTTGGGTTGACCAAGAAAAGTCTTTTCACTAATTATGATGTAATATATAAATACTCTATAAGTTTGTGAGTTTCAAACAATTTGACACCTCCCGGCCCCGCATTTCTACCGTTTCTAATAAAACACAAACCAAATCGACCCATTTCTAGTAAATTGGTCTCATCACCTTGCCACTCCTAAGAACACAGAGTTACTGCAACGACACAATGGTTTAACAAATGAGTCCCCAAAATATCTCATAAATCAAACATTATTCCCTTGATCTATAAAGGTCCGAATTTGACTTTGGATTCAAATATTTGATATTAATGGCGGATGAATCTTACTTTCATATTTAACAGTTTAAGCGCTAAAGCGAGTGCCACCGTAATGAGTACCGATGCAACCATAGGTGTCTTGGCATAGTTTAAGGCGAGCAAAGGCCCAATGAAACCAATTGACTGCACATTTACATGATTTAATCATATTCAGATTTGAACGCTTATCATATCGAACACTTGAAGATTTTTTCATGTTATTTGATGTTATATTTTACTTTTTTAATTCTTTATTTTCTCGTATTAGATTTTTTTAGTTATTTTATAATTTAGTTTGTTAGTTTATAATATTTGTTTTTGTGCTTTGAAAATGTTTTTACAATATTACAAAGGTGAATAGAGAATTGAGATAGGAAATAACAACAGTTAAACATGTTTTCTAGTTTTGCAAAATGGAAAACACAAACACATGTTTCTCAAACTGAACGCGTTTTCTAAATTTTTCATTGTTTTGAGAAAATAAAACTCCCCTTTTTTTTCTACAAAACAAAAAAGAGAAAATGGAATAAAATATTTTTCAACTAAACGCTACCTCAGTGTTCATGTATGTAGATTACCTACATGACTTTACGAACAAAGGTCAATGAGTGGCCTGCCTTAGTATTATGGTTGAATTACTTAGTTCCATGCCTTTCGAAAACTTATCTTTGTGTTTCTGTTGTACTTTTGTTATTGATAACTAGTTATAATTATAAATTTTACTAAAACATAAACATTGTTGATTGTTATATAATATAAATTTTGTCAAAAAAGTTAACGAAATGCGCTTTAGTACCAAGAATTCCAGCTTATGAGGTGGACAACATCATAAACCAAATTCTAAAGTACTAGAATTCAATTTATCCTAAAATGACCTATTGTTTATGCTTTTATATATATTCCTACATTTGGTTACAACCTGCACCAATGTGGGACAATTGAGACCCTTTTCAAACCTTTATAAGTTCTGACATCTATAAATGTATTTTTAAAGATGGATGACTTTTTGATTTGATTGACTAAAATAGTAATCATGCCCAATTTGCACTTCGTTAAGATTGAAGTATTTAGTTTATGATTTACTGTTAAATGAGGGATTAATAACAAGGGATTAATGGTAGATTTCCTCTTTAGATTGTTTACATTCTCTATAGAAGCGAAATATTTGATTTGGTGTTAAGTGATACTCAATTCTAAAGTCTCTTTAGATAGTTAATTTACATTGTGGATTTGTCTTGCAACTAGAAAATGATGCTTACTCTTACTTGTAAGGCGATCATTGATGAATCACGATAAATAGAGACCATTACGGTTCTCATAATCTTCTACTTGCTGCTTACTTCTCTGAAAATCCAATGTAGGTTTCTAATGAGACGATCACTATACACGCATTGTCCGAGATGTAATTGATGATTCTCCGTATTTTCAACTAACTAATGATTGTACGGGAAGAGTGGTATTTCAGTATTGATGAAGTGTACCTCGACAATTCATCAATTGGCATACAACACCGCTCCTGATGCTCTAGACAAATATTTGCATATTTATGTTGAATATTTCCCTTGAATATTTCTGTAAGGTTATTATGGAGACCTACTTATACCGATATCGAGAAACTCAATGCATATCACGAGGGAGAATATGTTCTTGATTTGGTTAACTTATCATGTACATATGCTATTTGTAATAAGTAATTTTGAGGGTGTTTGAGATTCTTCTTATTAGTTGCTTATAAGATGAAAATAGTAGATAAAAATTGGTTTTAGTATAGAATAAGCAATCCCAAACATACCACAAATCAACATAGAATTTGTAAATTCGATTCACTTTAACATCTATTATTCATTGTAATATCATACAATTTTTGCTTTATATAGCCGATTATAAGTTTGTTAAAAAATGGATAAAGTATAAGTTTGTTTGGAAAAATGCTTTATAAAGCCGTTTATAATTTTGTTAAAATTTGGATAAAATATAAGTTTGTTAAAAGATGGTAAGTAAATGGACTAGAATTCGTTTTAGTCCAAATTAAACTTGGGTGTATACCTGATATATATACATCTTTTTGTTTACAAACTCCACCTATGTGGGATAGCCGATAATAATACTAGTTTGTCAAAAATAGATAAAATAAAGACGAAAACTTTTGCTTTATATAGCTGATAATAATATTAGTTTGTAGAAAATAGATAAAATAGAGACGAAATGTATTTTAATCAGCGTACTTGCGTCCGGAAGTAATCTGCTACTTCGCCACCCAAGTAAACTGACTAGAATTCATTTAAGTCCAATCTAATCTTGTATATATACCTGTACATATATACGTGTTTTGGTTTACAAATTTCACCTATGTAGGATAGTTGGAGAACTATTCAAACTCTCGTAGGTTCCAACATTTATAACGGCAGTTGAAACATGGATGACCTTTTTTTAACATATATAAATGAAGTCTTGTTTGCTCTTCTCTAATAAGATTGAAGTATTTGATTTTAGTTTACATGTAATCCGAGAGAATTGTGGTCCAATTCCAATTAGGCATTTTTATTATGTTTTCAAATGTGTTTCTAAGTGGATAATATAAAGACATCTATTATATATTATAATATCATATGACTATTGCTTTATATAACCGATAATAATATAAGTTTGTTAAAAAATGGATAAAATAAAGAAGAAATGTATTTTAATCCGCTAATTTTTTCTTTACATAGCCGATAATAATATAAGTTTGTTAAAAAAATAGATAAAATAAAGAAGAAATGTATTTTAATCCGCTAATTTTTTCTTTACACAGCCGATAATAATATAAGTTTGTTAAAAAAAATTAGATAAAATAAAGATGAAATAATAATATAAAGAAATAATATAAGTTTGTTAAAGAAAAAGATAAAATAATAATATAATTTTGCTTTATGTAGCTGATAATAAACAAACTAGTATTCATTTTAGTCCAAACTAATCTTGCGTAAATACCAATACATATATACCTATTTTGGTTTACAAACTCCACCTATGTGGGTAAGTTCGAGAACTTTTCAAACTCTCGTAGGTTCCAACATTTATAACGGCAGTTGAAACTTCAATGACATTTTTAAGTTCAATAACATAAATATGTGAAGTAATATATTGTCACTTCATAATAAGATTGAATTATTTCTGAGGTCAAATTTGAATATTATTTTTCAGATATGAATTTGTTCTTACTCTATCAAGATATTTAATAGGACAACTTGCAATAAAAAGTAGGGCAATATATTGTCACTTCATTTTTAGGGAAATTATGCGACAATGTAATGAACATTTATGTTTTTGTCGTTTCTATGTAATGGTTTATTATTTTTACCATTTTTGTATATATGACACAACTAACCAGCTAGTCAACTCTTATATAGTATTTGACAAACATGAAAAGCTCATTACTAACCAAGTCTAAGCTATCTCTACATGCATTTGCAGTTAAAACTATCTGTTGTACCTACACCAAATTCTGGAACGTGGATTAACGAGCTTAAATCTGGCCTATCTCAATTCTCAACCACCACCGGAGGGTTAACCATATGTCATATTTGCTAAAGATTTGTGGGGCAAAGACCTGGCTGCTATAAAGTTTGTTGTTTGAGTTAAGTTTATTTCATGACTTTTATATGATGTTTTTTTTACATGAACTAAATATCGCCGATTAGTGTCTTTATTTGCCAACTGCCAATTATATGTCATTGACAGAGACAACAACAACAATAGCATGTCATGTAAATTTTGCTGATTGCCAATAATTTGTTTTCTCTTATTATGTTTAGTCTTTGTTATATGTGTAGCGTCTTGAAAGCGCTAGTTATGGTTCGTTAGTAAAAAGTTTTCCGTTAAAAAGAAACAGTTCATTGCTTTTATCGTTATCATTCAGTTTTATATGTTCTTACTGCTAAGGTGTAGAGTTAGAAATGATTATGATTTAGGTTATAGAAGTTTAGTGGATGATAACGATGAGTTTAATTGTGAGTAAACGCTAATCATAGACATCACTACTTCTACTCTACGGTTCAAAACTCATCATTAGTTTTACAGTTTCTTTTATTGTTTGAAACAGCTCTGTTTCACTTCTTTTATCCTAACATTTTTTTTTTTAAAATATACATTATATAGCAATTATTTATTATTATATAATATAAATTTGTTTAAAAAAATTGGTAATGAAATGAGCTTTAGTTCTCAGAATTTCAGACCACGAGGTGTCCAACATCGTGAACCTAGTTCCAAAGAACTAAAATTCATTTTATCCTAAACTAACCTATTGTATATGCTTTTGCATATATACCCACATTTGGTTACAACCTCCACCAATGGGACAGTTGGGACTCTTTACATTTTTCAAACATTTATAAGTTCCGACATCTATAACTGTATTTTTTAAGTTGGATAACTTTTCGATTTCATTGACCAAAATAGTAATCATGCCCAATTTACATTGTCGTGCAACCAGAAAATGATGCTTACTCTTACTTGTAAGGCGATCATTGATGAATCATGCTCATTCTTCATTACGCAAAGTTGTAAACTTAAAACTCATATAGATTATGACTAATACACATATAGCTCAGGACGATGTTGATTAAGTCATAGTAAGTATTGTATTGATGAGTAATGGTTAGGTAGAAGAAAATCAAATGTCAGTTAGGCTTTATATCGGGTGGAAACTAACAAGTCAGTTTAGAGTAGACTACCGTGTACACAACATCACTTATGGTATTATTGTGTTAAGAGAGGATTTTGAAACAAAGGGCAAAGATAGATTGGCTGCGTAAGGGGGATTCTAATACATCCTATTTCCACCGATCTGTTAAGGCTAGAGTAAGTAGAAGTCGAATTGATTGTGTCATGGGCCATGATAATATCATCTATGAAGGAAGTAATGTTCCTAAAGTATTTGTTGATCATTATATGGAATTCCTTGGTGTTGAGAGCCCTGTTACACCTCTTAATGTGCATGGGCTATTTTCAAAAAAGTTAAGTGCTGAAAGAGCTGGGCATATGATACGTGAGGTCTCTAATAATGAAATTAAAGATGCTATGTTTTCTATGTGTAATGATAGAGCCCTGGGCCCGAATGATTTTACTATAAGTTATGGCAAATTATAAGTTTAGCGAACATTATTAAATTGAAAATCACAATTAAAACTATAAGTTTAATTAAAGTTTATTAAATGTATTTTTTATTATAAAAAGAAAGTTTTAATGTATTAACTACATATTAAATGCATTCGTTGATGCCCACTAAACACCCGTTAGCAAACCTCTTGTTAAATATATAAATGAGTTTATTTCAAGAAGTACTTGTATTTAAGTAACACTTTTTAACTCTATGTTATTATGAAGAAAAAAAAGAAAAAAAAAAAGAAAGAAAAAAAAAACTTGTTCTGTTATTCAAAAAGTAAATTTAATTAAACTTTTCAATGCATTTTATTAATCTAGGTTTCTTGTACTGTAGCCGGTGTTACGAAAATCGGTTTAATCTGCAGTGATTAACCGTCTCGATTTTCACTAACCGGCCTTATTAGTTGGTTTGGTCAAAAATCGGTCAACATACCGATTAATCGGATAAAAATCGGGCATAAATCGGACAAATATCGGATAAATCGACCAACTCGGTTACGGATAGAAATAGGTCAAATCTGGCATAAATCGGCAAAATCGGAAAAAAAAATTTGCTAGATCGGCTAAATTGGGCATATAGTTTCAAAATTTTATAACTTTATATATATATAATCCAATCCGATTAATCCCCGACTAATTTCCACCTAATCAATTAATCGCTAGGTGGTACCCGGCCGCACAGCTACCGCCTAGCTAATTTTATAACCTTGACTGTAGCTTAAATTTATTTACTCCCATTATTCGTTTCAATTTTCAAAATTAGTTGTAATGATTGTACTCCGTCACTACAACAATGACGACTTTTGACGGGTACATACGATTCGTAAACTTATATACACAATATATAATATAAGTTTGTTAAAAAAAAATGAATAAAAATAAAGACGAAACGTATTCTAGTCCTCTTACTCGGGAGGTTAAGTAGTTCCGCTACTTAGCTAACACAAGTAAACGGACTAGAATTCATATTAGTCCAATCTAACATTGTGTATATACCTGTACATATATACTTATTTTGGTTTACAAACTCCACCTATGTGGGACAGTTGAAAAACTTTTCAAATTCTCATAAGATCCAACAATTGTAATGGCACTTGAAACTTGGATTACTTTTAAAGTTCAATAACATAAATATGTGAAGTCCTGTTTGCTCTTCTCTAGAATGAGAGATCAGTGGCAGAATTCAATTAGGCCTTTTTATTATGTTTTAAAATATGTTTCTAAATGAGTAGTAAATTACCTAAGTGGTCTTTTTGGTATGTATATATATCTGCAAGTTTCGTTCTTAACTTTTCAAAATTACACATATGGTATGTACTCTTGAAACCTGTCATCCAAATGGTTCCTAAAATGGATGTCGGCAAAACTGTATTTTTTATGGACCGTTTACGCTATAGTTTTCTAAAACCATTGTTATGATATTTGTAAGGTTTAAGAACGAAATCCATTATTTCATTTATACCACCAGGACCATTTATATAATCTACAGTAAACATATCGTTTTTACACGTTTAGCACGTTAGAGATATAATGTAACCCAAATCAACCCGTTTGCTATAAAACGGATTTAAATTTGCTCATCTAGTATTCTTCCTCTTGATTTTGCCAACGGGACGTTCGGTTGTGTATGGGCTGGCAGCAAAGGGAGAATATAGAGCTAGAAGAGTGATTGAGATGTTAAAAGATTAGCTAGAGCTTACAACGGCTCTTTCTGGATGTCCAACTCTCAATGATATTACCAGGAACCATGTTAGAACACAGACTGACAATCGGCTCAATCGCCTTTGTAGAATGTAGTTTCCAATTACTTTATCAAGAAGCATTTGCAGTATACTTTACAAGATAAGATATAGTTCAAGGACATTGTACCAGATCCATATAAAATGATTTGTCAAATCTAAATGAGCTAATACATTGGTAAAGTTTAGAACATTGATTAAATGTTGGACGAGTCATACTACTGGAACGCAACGAAATGGACTAAAATGTACTCAACCGCATACAACATTCCAATAAACACCCGATAGCTTGTGCTCGAAAGTCAACCAACCCACAGAAAGTAATAAACTCAAATATTGTGATGAAAAAAATGACAATTATGTTATGATTGTCCATAATGTTTTAACAAATAATACAAAGACCAAACGAATCTTCTTTCCAGGTATGCTTCATGTTATATAACTTACATTTTTCACAACATTAAAAAACAAAACAAACCTCGCCCCTTTTTCTTCCTGTTCTAAAGAAAAAAAGAAAGAATTGTTAATTGTAAGTATAAATTATAAGAATGAAAAACTTCTAATATATTGAAGTCTTATTTGCTATTTGGTTTTAGTTTAGCTGTAATACGAGAGATCGGTGGTCCAATTCCACTAGGGCGCTTTTATTATTTTTTTGAAATATGTTTCTAAATGGGTGGTAAATTACCTAAGTGGTCCTTTTGGTACGTATATATATCTGCAAGTTTCGTTCTTAACTTTTCAAAATTACACATATTGTTTGTACTTTTGAAACTTGTCATCTAACCGGTTCCTGAAATGGATGTCGGCAAAACGTTTTTATCTAGTTTTCGTTTACTTCTCTGAAAACTCAGTGTATGACGAATATACATTCCGTAAGCGCTTCCGAATGAGACGATCACTATACACGCATTTTCCGGAATGTAATTGATGATTCTCCGTATTTTCAAATAACTGATGGTTGTATGGGAAAAGTGACATTTCCACATTGATGAAGTGTACCTCGATAATTCGTCAATTGGCATAGGAGGCCGTTCATGATACTCTAGACAAATATGTGCAAACACGTGCGAGAAATTTCCGTGATTCTTTTGAATATTTCTGTAAGGCTATTATGGACATGTATGGAGATGAGTTTTTGCGAAGACCTACTTATACTAATATTGAGAAACTCTATGCATATCATGTGTTCTTGATTTGGTTAACTTATCATGTATATATGCTATTTGGAATAAGTCATTTTGAGGGTGTTTGAGATTCTTCTTATCAGTTGCTTATAGACTAAAATAAGTAGATTAAAATTGGTGTTAGTAAACAATAAGCAATCCCAAACAGACCAGAAATCATCATAGAAGTAGTAAGTTCGATTCACTTTGACATCTATAATTAATTGTAATATCATACAACTTTGATTCACTTTAACATCTATTATTAATTGTAATATCATACGACTTTTGCTTTATATAGCCGATAATAATATAAGTTGACTTTTGCTTTATATAGCCGATAATATATAAGTTTGTTAAAAAAATGGATAAAAATAAAGACGAAACGTATTCTAGTCCTTGACTTGTGAAAATAAGTAGATCTACTACTTAGCTAACACAAGTAAACGGACTAGAATTCATTTTAGTCCAAACTAATCTTGTTTACATACATGTACAAATATACCAATTTTCGTTTACAAACTCCACCAATGTGGGATAGTTGGAAAACTTTTCAAACTCTCATAAGTTCCAACATTCGCAATGGCACTTGAACCTTCGATGACCTTTTTAAGTTCAATAAAATAAATATCTGGAGTCATGTTTGCTCTTCTCTAATAAGATTGAAGTATTTGGTTTTAGTTTAGCTGTAATACGAGAGATCGGTGGTCGAATTCCACTTAGGCATTTTGGTATGTAAATATATCTGCATGTTTTGTTCTTACTTTTAAAAATTACACATATGGTATGTACTCTTGAAACTTGTCATCCAAACGGTTCCTAAAATGGATGTCGGCAAAACTGTCTTTTTTATGGACCGTTCATGTTATAACTTTCTGAAACCATCTGTCTAATATTCGTAAGGTTTAAGAACGAAATCCGTAATCTCATTTATACCACTGGGACCATGTATATAATATACTCTAAGTATATCATTTTTACACGTTTGGCACGTTAGAGATATAATGTAACCCAAATCAACCCGTTTGCTATAAAACGGATTTAAATTTGCTCATCTAGTATTCTTCCTTTTGATTTTGCAGACAGGATGTTCTGTTGTGTATGGGTTGGCAGCAAAGGCAGAATATGGAGCTAGAAGAGTGATCGAGATGTTAAAAGATTAGCTAGAGCTTACAACGGATCTTTCTGGATGTCCAACTCTGAATGATATTACCAGGAACCATGTTAGAACACATATTGACAGTCGGCTCAATCGCCTTTGTAGAATGTAGTTTCCAATTATTTTATCAAGAAGCATTTGAAGTATACTTTACGAGATAAAATATAGTTCAATGGCATTGAAACGGATCCATATAAAATGATATGTCAAATCTAAACCAACTAATACATTGGTAAAGTTAGAACATTGGTTAAATGTGAGACGAGTCATATTAGTGTTATGCCGCGAAATGGCCTAAGAAGTACTCAAGCGCTTGCAATGTTCCAATAAACACCCGATAGCTTCTGCTTGAATTGAAGTCGACCAACCCACATAAAACAATAAACTTAAATAATGTGATGAAAAAAATGACATTTAGAGCAGCGGGTACCGTGGCTTCCACCCCCACCAAGTCCGACATGGCGTCGGTTTTGGCGCCGCCATCCTCCCGCCAAGTCCAACGTCAGTTACTTTAATAATGTGATGAAAAAAATTACATTTAGAGCCACCAGTACCAAATTTGACTTTGGATTCGAACTATATGGCATTTATGGTAGATAACTCTTACTTGCATATCTAACAGGAAGCCGGCTTGATTGAAAGCACTAAGCTGAGTGCCACTGTAATGAGAACCGATGCAATCACTGCGTGTCTTGGCATAGTTCAAGCAAAGCAAAGCCAACCCCAACCCAATGAAACCAATTGACTGCACATTCAACATGATTTGATCATATTCAGATTTCGAACGATTATCATATCGGTAAACAAGAAATACAAATAAAATAAACGCCTTAGTGTTCATGTATGATAGCTCAATGAGTCGTCTGCGTTAGTATTAAGCTTGAATTATTACTTTTTTTTATGTCTTTGGAAAAACTTACCTTTGTGATTCTGTTATACTTATGTTATCGATAACTAATTGTAATTATGTTTTTTAAAACATAAATATTATTGATTGTTATATAATATAAATTTTGTTAAAAAGTTTAGTGACTAAATAAACTTTAATCTTTTCGAACTTCGTGCACGAGGTGTACAACGTCGTGAACCTAGATTCAAAGTACTAAAATTTATTTCAACTTAAACTAACCTATTGTATATACTTTTCTATATATACTCACATTTAGTTACAACCTCCACCAATGTGGGACAGTTAGGACCTTTCCAGTTTTCAAACATTTATAAGTTCCGGCATCTATAACTGTATTTTTAACTGTCTTTTTTATGGACCGTTCGTGTTGTAATTTTCTAATACCATTTGTCTAACATTCGTAAGGTTTAAGAAGAAAATCCATAATTTCATTTATACCACCGGGACCATTTATATAATCTACTATGATTATAACATTTTTACACGTTTGGCACGTTAGGGATATAATGTTACCCAAATCAACCCGTTTATTATTAAACGGATTGGAATTTGCTCATCTAGTATTCTTCCTCTTGATTTTGCGATCATGACGTCTGGTTGTGTATGGGTTGGTAGCAAAGGGAGTATATGGAGCTAGAACAGTTAATGAGATGTTAAAAGATTAGCTAAAGCTTACAACGGCTCAATCGCCTTTGTAGAATGTAGTTTCCAATTATTTTAACAAGAAGCATTTGAAGTATAATTTACAAGATAAGATATAGTTCAATGACATTGTACCAGATCCATATAAAATGATTTGTGAAATCTAAACCAACTAATACATTGGTAAAGTTTAGAACACTAGTTAAACGTTAGACGAGCCATACTACTGGAACGCCGCAAAATGGCCTAAAAAGTACATAAACGCTTACAACATTCCACTAAACACCCGATAGCTTTTGCTCGAAAGTCAGCCAACCCACATAAAGCAATAAACTCTTATGTTATAATGGTCCAAAATGTTTTACAAAATAATGCAAAGACCAAACAAATATTCCTTTATGTTATAACTTACATTTTTCACAACATTAGAAAAACAAAATAAACCCCACCCCTTTTTCTTCCTGATCTAAGAAAAAAAGAAAGAATTGCTAAATTTGATCTCCCTATCAATAAAATACAACTATCGTATCACGTTATCAAGTTCATTTTTGGGTATATGTTACATAAATCTAAAAGACTCGTTCACCCGTAGCGTAGACGTTCCAAAATATGGCTGTGACAAAATATAGGCCTGCTGTAACGGTTAAGAATGCTTGGAACGATCCCAGCCATTGCACAAAGTAACCTGTCCCGATTGTGCTGATTATCGCAGCCAATGTTCCAGCAGAGTTTGAAATTCCTGTTTTTTTGGAATATAAAAAGAGATTAATTTCTAAATGATGTAAATGTACTTGCATGCATGCGGGATAAAAAGATGTTGGAAATACGTACCGTGTAGAAATCCTGCATATTGTGGTGCGATATCCTGGTAAAAGACAGAAAAAGGGAGAAAAAAATGAGTTTTTATTCACGGAACATGGTTTAATTCGAAAGAGTGGTACCTGAAATTCACTCTAGCAAAAAGTTATTTTCGAATAAGACACACCCCACCATATTTGACAAGATATGAGTAGTACTAAAACGGTTTTCTACATTTATAAGCTGTATTGATGGACAGACTGCGTAACGGGTCAAAGTGGGCAAGGGTTGAAAAAGATCATTATTCTAGTACAGCGGGTCAAGTTGGGTTGACCAGTAAAAAGTCTTTTCACTAATTATGATATGCTATATAAATGCTCGATAAGTTTGTGAGTTTCAACCAATTTGAAACCTCCCTCATTTCTATTTCTAATAAAACACAAACCAAGTCGACCCATTTCTAGTAAATTGGTCAAAACTGCCACCACTTGCCACTTCCGCAAGAACACAGAGTTACTTTGCAACGACACAATGGTTTAACAAATGAGTCCCCCAAAATATCTCATTATTCCCTTGATCTATAAAGGTCCGAATTTGACTTTGGATTCGAAATATTTGGTATTAATGGCAGATGAATCTTACTTGCATATTTAACAGGAATCCGGCTTGACTGAAAGCGCTAAAGGTGAGTGCCACCGTAATGAGTACCGATGCAACAACAGGTGTCTTGGCATAGTTTAAGGCGAGCAAAGCCAACCCTGGCCCAATGAAACCAATCGACTGCACATTCAACATGATTTGATCATATTCAGATTTCGAACGCTTATCATATCAGTACCCGAGAAATAAAAAAAAGAAAAAAAAGAAAAAAGAAAAACGCCTTAGTATTTATGTATGAAGATTACATGCATGACTTTACGAACAAAGATCAATGAATGGTTTGCCTTAGTATTAAGCTTGAATTACTTATGTTATCGTCTTATTGATAACTAGTTGTGATTATAAATTTTACTAAAACATAAACATTATCGATTGTTATATAATAGTATAAATTTTGTTAAACTATAAATCCCAACCACTCAAAGAGAATAATCCCCTAATATATTATCTAGTTTTTACTAAAAATAAAAAGTGGACAATCTTTTTGAGACATCTCAAAATAAAAATATGGACACCTTATATTGAGACGGAGGAATATAAATTTTGTTAAAAAAAAATTATTGATGAAACGAGCTTTACTACGGTAGAATTTCAGTTTACGAGGTTTACAACATCGTGAACCTAGTTCCAAAGTACTAAAATTCATTTTATCCTATACTAACCTATGGTATATGCTTTTGCATATATACTCACATTTGGTTACAACCTCCACCAATGTGGGACAGTTGACCCTTTCTAGTTTTCAAACATTTATAAGTTTCGACATCAATAAGGTGTTGTTTGGTTCACGCAATTTGAATGTATTTCACAGGGT
Organism: Chrysanthemum lavandulifolium; assembly: GCA_022545495.1. Classification (NCBI taxonomy): domain Eukaryota; kingdom Viridiplantae; phylum Streptophyta; class Magnoliopsida; order Asterales; family Asteraceae; genus Chrysanthemum; species Chrysanthemum lavandulifolium. Next base: position 314,779,158 of record CM040241.1, on the reverse strand, counting down.
TTACATTAGATTTCATAAAATATTGTGTTTGGTACACAAAAAGACAAAGATTTAAAATGTGGTAGGGCCAGAAATTGAAGGGTTAAGAATACATGAAGAGAGCGATACATTTTAATTTCATGTGAGTCACTATCTATACTAGGCGAGTATCCGTGCCTAGCGGCATCGGTTTATAGCGGTAGACAATTAACGATATGCGATATTGTGGTAAGTGTTTCGTATAACGTTCAAAATAGAATGTGAAAAGATCTCGATGAGACCTGATTCACCAGTTTGTATCGGTTTTAACAAGTCATCTCTTGTTCGTTTTCGGATGTCTTTAATTGGTTAGCCGAAAACCGGTGGCGACACCGGTTCCCGGTTGAACACGTTAGTCCGGTCCGGTCCGGTTTTCAAAGCTATATGTAACATCAACTTATTAGCTTGTATTAAGTTTCATGTGTTTTATTAATTTGTATAATGTGTATAATAACATGTACTTTTCATTTTAGGGTGTTTTAAAGATATTATTAATTAGTGTGTTTAATTATTTTATATTTTGAATTATGTTTTAGCTTCTTTAAATTGTACGTTATGAAAATTTTATTGTACTTTTTAGTAAGGGGTGTTTTAATTGGTTGTTTTTTATTTGGTAGATGTGCTTTTAATTGGTTGTACAATATGAAAAAAATATTGTACTTTTAAGTAATGGGGTGTTTTAATAAAAGTATTAATTACATTATGCATTTCTCTCTCATCTGACCAATTTCAATAATTCAACTTTTCACTTTTGACCGTTTTTTATTATATACTAGGCGAATACCCGTGCATAGCAACGGAAATTCCTAGCGGCAAACAATTAACAATATGCGATATCTAATTGCAAACGGTTGTAAAATGCGATAATTTAACTCGATCAAGCAAAAATTCTCACCATATATGAAATATAGTATATATTATATCGGCTGCAAAATGAAAATATGGTTGCATTCATAATACGATCCAATTTTTGCCATGAGAAAGTACAAGGTAGTAAGGTAGCATATATAATATGTCTATTTTAACCAACGTTTTGAAACCCGGGTCGATCTGGTCGTGTAAACCGGTTGAACCTGTTCCAACCGAAAAAATGGATAAAAAAATCGGGTTAACCGCTTAGACCCGTCGAGTTTTAAGTGACCTGGGTCAACCCGGTTCTCGAAACCCAACCGGGTTTGGATTTTTCAAATTTTTTATAAAACCGGGTTGACCCGATGGTCGAACCGTTGACCCGGTTAAAAATTAGTTGACCCAATGGTCGCATCGGTTGAACCGATAACCCGTTGACTCGATCAGTCGATTAAAAACTCGATTTTCAAAACATTGATTTTAATCGTGTTTTTCTTATAGTTATTTTTATTATTTGATTCTTGTTTCTTTAAGTATATATTGTTGTTGTAAAGAACTTATGTGTTCTCGTATGTATTATGAAATTTACTCATTATTATCAAAATGAGGAATTGATGTCAAAGTGACATCGGAGAAACTAAACAAAATGGGTGCTCACAACCAAGGTTGTCAAGATCGGGATCCTACCAGTGATCGTTTCCTTTGCAAGATCGTGATCGTAAGATCGGATCGAGGTCTTAAGATCCTACTCTAATGTTATTTCTTAATAGTTTATGTAATTTTATACAAATCTACAAATTCTAATACATTATAACTATAAAATACTATGAATGTTTCATATAAATGTTGTCTTAAATTATGATTATAAAATGTTTAAAAAGATTAACATGTTGTTTTTTGAATTCTATAAACAAACAATCCATAAATTTGTAGTTTTTTAGTTTGTAATCCGAGAAAAATAAGATCGGATCGAATTAGATCGTAAGATCGTATGGTCAAGATTGGGATCCTATAAGATCTTAAGCTTGCAAAGATCCTATGTAGGATCCGGATCGTTTTTGCTTTGTAGTATCGTAAAATCGTAAGATCTTAAGATCAGGATCGGGATCCTGACAACTATGCTCACAACACAAAATTACCAAAGCTCAGGTTTGTATTCATTACAAACATATACCATGAAGAATACTTTATAAACAAACTCATACAATATATATACAAATAAAATCACTTGTAACTAAACATCTATGGTAATCATCTCCATCTTGTTCATTTATTATCAACCTCATGTGATAAATTAATTGTAAATAGCAACTACGAAGAAACAAACATAAAAAAATCAAATAAAATTAATGTAACACCAATATACACTTGAACATAAAAAAAAAACCCGATCCAGATTATGATGACCCTCCATAACATGCATAATTTATCACCTTCAAAATGAAAACCAAAAAATAATCACATCAAATTTGGAGAAAACATATAAAAAAATTCACCTGGAATAAGATGTTTCAGAAATGACAGCGGTGATAGTCGGTACCACCAACGACGGCAGTTTTTGAAACTTACAAAAAGTACCAAATATAATGAGATCAGTTAAAGAATCCCAAAAAAATATATACATATAACCTGCTAGTTTGTCGACTGAATCTTGTTTTAGAGAGTGGAGACCTTTCACTGTAAGAAAAAAACAATAGATGTTAGCAAACAAAATAAACATTACAATGAAATATAGGGGTGTACCTTAAAATGAGAGAAGTTATGTTAAAAATGAAATATAGGTTGGCAACATATACTTCAAGGTTGAGAAAATGAGTGGGGTGAAATGAGGAAATAAATAGGTGGTAGTAGGGGAGTTGTAACAAGAAAGGGTGAAAAAGGGGTGGGTTACAACTGAAAAAAGGCTGGCCGAATTTCATAAGTCTTTCTTCAGAAGTTTTGATTAATTATTTATTTAGTCTTTTGGTTTGAAAGAGATAATTGTTTATGAATGTTTCCTTCATTTTACAATCCAGCCTTTAAAGCCCAGCCGATTACAGCTAATTGTTTCCTTCATTCAATATACTTTTTAAATAGTTTTAATACTTTCCTTTGCAAATGTCTAAAAGTCATAGTTTCTTTTTCCAAATGCATATGTGAAACGCATGCCAATATTCCAAACACATTCGAATGCATTAATGACGGGTATTATAATGATTTTTTTTTAATTATTATTTTCTCTCACAAGCTTGCCATATATATTTCCTTTCTTTTAAAAAAAAGTCTACAAGTGTGTAAGTTTGTGATATTTCAACGATTTCAACATAATGGTTTCAACACTTCCTTTATTAGTGGGTTTCAACATTTCAACAATATTGACTTTTCACTTTTTCAAGTTTGACCATAAACTTTTTATAGAATAGATATAGATAATATAGATTAACACTTAATTGACAAAAGTGCCCCTTTAAATATGGTAGGACTCATTTATTTTTTAAGTAGTATGTTTTTTATATTAAAGAGTGGCTATGTCATTTATTAGTCAACAACATTTTTAGAATTATCCCAATCAAACATGTTTTGTAATTAAAACCTTTCTATTTTAAACATCTAAAACTTTAATTTCTTACTAAATTTAAAACCAACTATTTTAAATTGGTGAACCAAACAACCCCTTAACTGTATTTTTAAGATTAAAGTATTTAGTTTTTTATTTACTCTTAAATGAGGGATTAATGGTAGATTTCCTCTTTAGATAGTTTACATTCTCTACAACATAAGCGAAATATTTGCTTTGGTGTTACGTAATACTAGCCAATACTCAATCTTAAAGTCTCTTTACATAGTTTACATTGTCGTGCGACTAGAAAATGATGCTTACTTTTACTTGTAAGGCGATCATTGATGAATCATGCTGATTCTTCATTACGCAAAGTTGTAAACTTAAAACTCATATAGATTATGACTAATAAACATATTGCTCAGGACAATGTTGATTAAGTCATAGTAAGTATTGCATTGATGTGTAATGGTTCAAGCGAAAACCAAATGTCGCCTAGTTAGGCTTTTTATCGGTGGAAGCAACATCGTTATGGTATTTGTTGGAAATTTTGAGGTGAAAATGTGTTTCTTCACCTACTTTGGACACAAATAATTATAGACTCGAGTTGTCTATATGAATATCATACTAATCAGATACATACTCCTTTATGAGAGCTTCGTAACAATATAATGAATGTCCAAAATGAAGCTAATGTGAATGAGATATCGAGTCTCCAACTATGCCATTTGGAATGTAACTTAAGAAATGAAAATAGGATAAAGTCTATCCCATATTGGTGGGTGAACAAATTGAGTTTGGGCTCAAGCTATTCTTTTGCTCCAAATCAGTAGCTTTAAAACCCAATTTTTGACCTATTTGTTGAGTTTATGATATATAAAATACAATAAAACATAAAGACATCAAGAGTACACAGCGGAAGACTAAAGATCATAACAATAATTAATTAACTGAAAGTATGCGTAACGTACCTCTTGCGAATGTCAAATCCCTCGAGCAAAGCAAAACAACCCTCGAGCAAAGCAAAACAAAGAAGTACTTATTGGTGTAAGAATAATGTCTTACAACCACGTTCTGTACACACGTACTATTAACGATTCGATGCGAATGCTAGTTCTTGATCACAATAGAATAACCAAACACCTTGTTATGTTAAGGTCACTCGTAAATCCCTTACAATGGGGATTCACTCGTCGACCAAGAATAAGAGGAAGAAAAGAAGAAGTTTGGCCTTCTAATGAAATCAAGTGTACCAAAGGATGAATACATGGGGATGTATTTATAGCCTTATGGTAGATGTCATGTTTACTATGGTTTCGATGTGGGATTCCATAGTTTCGGCAAAAACAAGCCCAAAAGAAGGTTCCTAAAACCGTCTCTTGGCTTGTTTACTTTTCTTCATATCCGTTGACATTTAACGACCAATAGTCACTTTCGATAAGTGCTTATCGCTCGTTTAGTCGTTTATTGTGAATTTAATAATTAAACATAATATTTTATATTAATTATTTAAACATCGAGTCTCATACGTAAAGTGTGCAATCCGTGGTCACGAGTTCGAATCCGGACATTTACGCATTTGTAAATATATACATTTTCCAACAGCCCCACTTGGATATGTTTACAAAGCGTGAAATGACATTGGTTAGCGTCTAGCAACACGCCAATGCCCCTTTACAACTCGTGTATGGTTTTCGGAGAAAACCAAGTTTGATGATTCATCATCATATTCATCCTTTGTTTCTAATACCATGTTAATAAGAATATGGATCTCACTCATTTCTTAATTAACTATTCATTTCTCGCTTTATATGATTGAGTAAGATTACCAATTCTTCCGAAGAAGACCTTGGGTATGGCCATACAAACATCTTAACAATCCTACGAGGGGCCCAGAGTATTATACTTCAAAATAAATTTGAAGGAAACAAATCCCATTTTGACTACAAGGTGATTCATAAATTTCGCAACACTTCGAAAACAACCCTTATAACTACCGCCACGTGTAGCGTTAGATTGCTTCACAAAAATGCACTACATCCATGACATATCTCTTGTATCTCAAGTCAGAGGATAAATATCCATGATATACTTAATGACAAAGATCCATAAAGTATCATCATGTGGGTGGGATAAGTCCTATACTCAATTCATTGAATATCATCTGAAATTAGTCATGCTACGCATCAATATACTTTCAAGTATATTCTAACTAATACTCAGATTTGTCTTAATTCAATATCATTCCCATGTTATTGATTGACAACGGACTATTTAGAATAACTTAAGTTATTCATGGATTTAAACATGCAAACATAGGACACAATATTATAAATGAAATTAAACGTATACCGTACTTTAATTCATTATAAATAATAATTGTTTAACATCCTATATCCAAATACTAAATAGATCAATGCATGATAATACTAGTTAATGAATTTTGCCACAAGTCATGAGAATCATACTTGTTGACAAGGCATATATTCAATTAACTTTGATCTATAGGAATTTTGAGAATACTTATTTCAAAAATTCAATAAGTGAATTTCTTGTATATGTTTACACATATCTTGATATTGTCATATCATTCCATAAGGTGCGTGATAACCTGAACCACCCTTTTATGACAATCATCTTTCAAAACTTTTAAAGTTTAAAGTATTCTTTATTCTTTAATGTATAATGCAACTATGCTCTTAGATGAGCATAACTAGTCAACATGGTCATCATCAAGGATACCGTGACTAGAATTGAGTGTCATCTCAATTATACTAGCATCATTGTGTACAACAATATGCTCTTTAAATATCCGTAAACTTTTGAACAGTTATAGTGTAATGTTGGTGCCTACCAAAACTCAAGTTTGTTGGCAATGACAATTATGAAACAATTGTCATATAATCATCCATAGAATCTAGGAGCATCTCCGGATCGTGGAATGTGATTCTAAATCCAAACATATTCCTTTAAAATATTTATTACACTAACAACTTTCAATGTTGTCAAATCATCTTGTAATCAAGCATGACACAACAACTTTATACACAACATGATGTTCATGATGAATCTTCAAGTTAAACTTTAAGATCTCATCTATCTTGTCAAAGATATGTATTCATCATGTTCTATTAGACTCATTTATTTACCGCATATGTTTATAATAATAAACATATTTTTCAAGGTTATATATCTTATTTCCGGATCTTACAAACGAAGTTCATTCCCAACTAAAACTTAATTTAGGTGGAATGTAGTTGCCCATACAACATATAAGATTTAAAATAATACTCCCACTAGCTTTTAGGAATACTTATGAGTTATCTTATTTTAATTATTAAATCAAACATGGATTTAATATTAAACATAAGAAACATCTCTTAGATGCTTGCATATATCCATTCATGGATCTTTGCAGTTTGTACATATCCAAGGATTATTTGAATTCATAAAACTTCTTTGTATTACTCATCGTCCTCGCAAAAGTAATTCCACAACAAAGAGTTATGACATTCATTGTCAAAATTTCATATCAATGAAACTAAGTATGACAATTATAATCTTTATACTTCTATTTAATGTATCTAGTAAATAATATTCAATCATAGTTAATTGCTTAAATATGATTAATATTATTATCACTAGACATGCATTAAATATGTGTACAATATTGTCCATATGATTTCTACATAAAGATTTAAACCACTAAGGTTTCCATCCTTTGAAGAAACTCATATTCATTATTAAGATAAACCAAGTATCTAAAGTTGATTATCTTTATGGACGACATCTCAACATTCATAGTATGATTGATTTACCACAATTCATCATTTGGTAAATTCATCATTATGATTATCGAGCTTACCATGATCCCAGAACTCATATTTCTCAGCATATTAAATATCTGAGATATCCTTTCGGATCTATGAACGACAATTCCATCATATTGAGGTCTATCATTTACATGTTTAACCTCATCATGATATTTGCTAGTGTATTTTAAAAGATTATGTATTTTGTAATTCAATCTTTCAAGATCTTAAACAAAACTCCCACTTGCCTTTAACAATTTAAAGATCACCTTTAAATAGTTTAGCAAGTAGAGCAACAATACATTGTTCTCTTTTGGGATATTACAAAAAACATTGACAGTTCCTAACATTATTTTGTTACAACTCACTATACAAGCAGTTTAACAAATTCAGAACTTCATTATAAGACTTAATGTGATTCATCACATTCCATAAACAAATGGTGTCTTATTAATCTTCTATGTTGGAGTCTTATTGAGTATATTCAATCTATACTCAATATTCTAACCTTGATAACTTTTGGAAGAAACTATAGTTATCTTGAATCAAACATGCCAATAGATTTTGATTCTTCTAACCGAACATACCATAAAACTATGGTATTTCATTAGAATTAATATTGTAAGATAATCTAACAATATTTAAGATAACCATCTACTCTTTGGCTCATCTATTTACCAACAAAGTAAAACTTAATGGTACAATAGAATTACCAAGTCAATTGCATGTATTATAACATAAGTATTTTGACCAAGTCAAAAGACATATCGATTATAATCCCACTATACGTTATAAGTCATTGATCACCTCATTGACTTCATGCATATGTCTTAAAACATAGCAAGTTAACGTCTTACTTTATATTGTAAGTCTTGTATTAAAAGACTTCATGTTTGTGACTTTACAAAATCATAAACATTTTTTAATTAAAGTAATTATGAACACCACCTCAGGTTTCAATTAATATTTCAAGTTAATACTTACTACATATATTTAAGTCATTTAACGAATACTTAAATTCAAACTAGTATTAGATTACTTCATTTAATTATGTCATTCCATGAAAATTCAACGTAAGAAACTGCAAAATCATCCATGCTCGTTCTCACGACACGTGGATATTTTACCTTGGGCTATAATCTAGTTCACGTTCTCACGTAACATAAATTGTAACTACAAGTGTTTCTTAAATATTGAATGACATAAATTTTGAAAATAAAGTAGTCTTTGTTATCATCTTGACACATGTTCTTAATAAGGCAATCATACATATAAAATATATAATTCCTATTAGAGCGTAACTCTCTTACCTTGCGATCAAGAGAATCCATTTAAATCATATTTATATGTGTTGTATCTTGCACACAATAAAGATTTCTCCCACTTGTGCATGGAACAACATCATGTAGCAGATAAACAACACGATGCACGTTCGTTTATTTGATTAATATGATTTGTGTCATAGATATAACAAGTAGATGTAGAACTATATTGTTTAGTAAGGAAACGTACACGACTATCCTTAAAATATAAGTGTCTACAATTGGAAAGTAATTATCTTAGCTCCCACTGAATTAGAAATCATTAAAACAACTTCTTATTCAGTAATGCAACACAAATGCTCCCACCGAATCGACAACATTGTAAGTGTTGCATAACCGATTAAAACAACTTGCTTGCTTTTACTTTCCTACACCTTTAAAGAACCATACGTAATCATTACTAAGGTACTAAAGGTGTATTCTACTCTATGAATGATGGGTTATCCATCAAAGTTATTAACTTGAAAATTGGGTATGCAATTTCTTCCTTATGAGCCTACCATGCCCATAATGGTATGTAGCACCTTTAAAGGTTAAAGCAAAACAACTAGATAAAATATGCTAGTTTGCCTTTTACCAATTTTCGCGGTAATTAGTCTAGCTTCTAATTTAGTAACTCATATACATGTTTTCCGGTTAACCAACATTCATGTTTGTTACAAAGGATTCATTCACCTAATGAAGGTAATGAAATCTTTATGGAAAATATGACGTGCAATTCATTGCTATGAGTTACATTAGAATTTAGACAATTCAAAACGTTCCTATTATACCTTTCTCATTCATGAAAAGGAATAGGATTGAGTCTAATGCTTCTCCCATGGAAAAGAGACTTCGTTTGTCTTTTCAAGAAATTATTCTCGATCAAACATTTGTTTGAAAGCGAATGGAACAATTCTTGATCAAAGACTAAACTTTGTTTACTGTTAAATGTTGCAATTATACATTCAAAAGAATTACAAAATTCAATTTTAGTATTTTCGATAATTAACCTTTTCAAGAAAATTAATTACCCATGGTTCATAAGCATATAACCATTTAATTTCCTTTGAAAAACTAGGATCCAAATTGTCATAATCTCATCACATCGGTTGATCCGCTAGTAATGAACCTTATACAAAATGGTAGAGCTTTTGCTCAATTGCCAATTTCAATTGCAATTCCTAGATTTATGGGATTTACATATAGCCAATTTCAATTGCCATGTAAACATGTTTTATCCCATCTTATGCCTTGAGTTGCCGTTCTCACTACAAAACTCAATTAAGTTGTCCAACTTAAGAAGCGCAAAATCGTCCATGCCCGTTCTCACGACACGTGGACATTTTACCCTTTGATTACGATCTAAGTCACGGTCTCACGCAAATAAAAATAATCTTAGGTGTTTTCGTTTCGTTGGATGGCATATAACTTAAATTAAAGGGTAATAGTTTTGATGTAAAATCAAATATGTACAAAGATGTCATGCATTCATCTTCGTAACATAGGTTTTATTAAAACATTTATATCTTGTTTTAATGTTTAAGTTTTCATCATCAAACTTTAATTGAGGTATTGGTTTCACCAATCAAGGAATTTAGTGTTAATTATCATCCATTATACCGTACTTTTGCATAAGTGTAAACACTTAGTGTTTGGATAATTACCACCTAAGTGGCGCATGGAATCAACACTAATTCGCCCTTAAGGCGAGCTTGCACATTTAATGACTTACTAAGTAGCTCCATTCGAACTTACGGAGGCGGAGGACCGGTGCGCTAAAGCACAACCTTAGACATCCTTTCAGGTGATTGTATGCACTTCTTTAAACCCTTTTATTAGTTCATTCTCATGGGTGAGCTGTTCGGTCATTTGTACCAAAGTCATCAATCAATTAAACGATTATGATTACTATTCTTAAAATACATGTTTCACCATTGTTTAGGTCGGTTTATTTTCTTGTAAAATACCCTTGTTACACATAACAAACAAGCAAGTATTTGAAAAATAAACAAATAAACAATGAAAGCATAACAAATAAAAGTCATGCATATCAAATAGCCACATGCAAACGGTTTTGATAAATCTTATTAATAATCAATTCTAGATCATCAATATGCATATATTTAATTAAGACTTCCACCCGTTTTCATCTATGTACAAGGTGAACCACATGCATCGATTCATCGATTGCGTAAGTCAAAACTAAATATATACCACATAGCACATAATTGATTAAATTAATAATTATTGAGGTCTTCCCCAATTTAAGATCTATCATAATTTAATGTATATCACTTAAAACATGAAAGACATACAATAAAAGCAGATCCATGATAAAACATGCAGATAATTATCATGGATATAAAATTACACTTAACAATTAATGCAATTAAAAGCGAGTTACGCATATCACATAAAGTTGCATGCATCTTTGGGTTTCTAATCCAATTAAAACTTTAGTTTACAAAACCCTAATTAGGGTACCAAAATAAACGCCCCTATAAAAAATTAGGGTTTAGGATTGCAAACCCTAGATCTATGCATACAAAAAATAACACATTCATGTTTATTTTAATTATGTGTTTCAGTAATTAATTACTTGTTATACAAGGCTCGTGATGCCACTGTTTAGTTTATGATATATAAAATACAATAAAACATAAAGACATCAAGAGTACACAGCGGAAGACTAAAGATCATAACAATAATTAATTAACTGAAAGTATGCGTAACGTACCTCTTGCGAATGTCAAATCCCTCGAGCAAAGCAAAACAACCCTCGAGCAAAGCAAAACAAAGAAGTACTTATTGGTGTAAGAATAATGTCTTACAACCACGTTCTTGTACACACGTACTATTAACGATTCGATGCGAATGCTAGTTCTTGATCACAATAGAATAACCAAACACCTTGTTATGCTCAAGGTCACTCGTAAATCCCTTACAATGGGGATTCACAAATCGACCAAGAATAAGAGGAAGAAAAGAAGAAGTTTGGCCTTCTAATGAAATCAAGTGTACCAAAGGATGAATACATGGGGATGTATTTATAGCCTTATGGTAGATGTCATGTTTACTATGGTTTCCGATGTGGGATTCCATAGTTTCGGCCAAAAACAAGCCCAAAAGAAGGTTCCTAAAACCGTCTCTTGGCTTGTTTACTTTTCTTCATATCCCGTTGACATTTAACGACCAATAGTCACTTTCGATAAGTGCTTATCGCTCGTTTAGTCGTTTATTGTGAATTTAATAATTAAACATAATATTTTATATTAATTATTTAAACATCGAGTCTCATACGTAAAGTGTGCAATCCCGTGGTCACGAGTTCGAATCCGGACATTTACGTACTTGTAAATATATACATTTTCCAACACTATTTCCTTAAATTTATTGCTTTGGATTGTAACAACAGATATGCAGATACACATGGTCTGTTACGGTTTATGTTTAAACTTGATACAGTCAATTGAATGAAATTAATCACGTTTAAATGTGAATCATTAAATCTGTCGTTTCATATTGTAGTATAAATCCAAGCTATCTCAGCTATTCCAAAACATACCAAAAATTACAGCTTCATCCTTCTCTCTCACTATTCACTCAAGAATTCCGACGTGATTTCAGGCAAGTTGGTTATCTCCGGCAGTACTTCTGCTTAAGCCGTTGTACCCTGGTAGACAACCGACTTTTTGGTAGATGTGAACTGTTTTAAGGGAACCGTGTTCAACACGGGCCTCGGCTATGTCTGTTTATGTTATAATTGTGATTCCTGTTGTGTATCATTCCCCTCTTTGCGTTCTTTGATTATATATTTACTTATATGCTATGCTTTAACTTCTTTATGTGTTGTTATTATCTAATTATGTTGTTAGGTGCGGTATAATTTTCCTACAATATTACTGTCTTAAGAATAAGAACAAATTTGGTGAGTTGCCCAGTCTTACTAGACATGACATTGATTCATGCTAGTGTCGGAAATTTGGCCATTCTAAAACAACATGCATACATTTTAATGATGGCGGTATCAAACGACTTGATTGTTATGTTCTAAGTTTTGACATAGATTAATTTGTGCTAGTACTTTTCATTTAAATAGTAAGAAACCGTAACAAACTTGTTAAGATAAAAACATTTATACGCACGTCGTGTTAAAAAACCGACCCCCCCCCCTCCTTCACGCGTCTGTGGTGTGTTTAGTGAGATGTTAGTCGTTGGACCAAACGATAAGTGGAGGAAGAGTATTGATGCCAAAGGTTGAAAAAGTAGCCGTCGGTTAACATATAAAAAAGAAAGAACTTCTTTTATTTTAATTTTAATTAATTATAAACACTATAAAGACCGCAATACCATTTCATATTTATTCAAACTTTCAAACATATTCAATCACATTAATATAAAAACATAAATGGATTCCGAACAATTCTTGTTTACATCATCGATGAAGAATAATAAGTGCATAGTATAAATATGGAGTTTCTAAAAGAGGGACGACATAATACATCAATTAGGGCAAATTGCATAAAAATATACTCATCTTATGTCCAATTTCAATTAAAGGTATCATTTTTTTTCTCAATTTAAGGTACCCGATTTTTTTTTTGGGCCGATTTAGGAATTTTTATTTCGTTAATAAATTACATGTTTGCTCCTTGAGTTTGTATAGGCATTTCATGTTTGGTCTATTTTCGTCCGTTTCATACGCTTGCATACGTTTCGTCCATTTTATATGTTTCGTCCTTTTTACGTTTTTCCGATTTTACGTTTCGTCCATTTTGCACGTTTTCGACTTTTTGCACGTTTTCGTTCGTTTTACGTTTCGTCCGTTTTGAGCGTTTTCGTCTCTATTTGCACCTTTCGTATGTTTTACGTTTTCGTCCGTTTTACATGTTTCCGTCTATTTTACGTTTTCGTCCGTTTTGCGTTTCGTCCAAAACGCGTTTCGGACGAAAACGTGTAAAACGGAAGAAAACGTGCAAAACGGACTGGGCGGCGTAAAAGCGAGCGAAACGTGTAAAATGCATAAACGACGGCAAAAGCGACGAAACATACAAAACGGACGCAAACGGTAAAATGGACGAAACGCAAAACAGATGAAAACATGCAAAACGTATGAAAACGTGTGAAAACGGACGAAAACGTTTGAAAACGGACGAAAATAGACCAAACATGAAATGCCTATACAAACTCAAGGACCAAACATGTAATTTACTAACGAAATGGTTAATGGAAGTTCGGAAAAAACCTAAATCGGCCCAAAAAAAAGTCGTGTACCTTAAATTGAGAAAAAAAAAAAAAAGAAAAAAAGAGTAGTACCTTTAATTGAAATTGGACATAAGATGGGTACCTTTTTATGCAATTTGCCCCATCAATTATCGTGGTGAAAGTTCAAGAATCAAAAGAATCTCGTTACCACGATTCATGATAAATAGAGATAGTTATGGTTCTCATGATCGTCTAGTTGTCGCCTACTTCTCTGATAATCCAATGTAGGTTCCGAATGAGACAATCACTATACACGCATTGTCCGGGATGTAACTGATGATTCTCCCTATTTTCAACTAACTAATGATTGTACGGGAAGAGTCGCATTTCTGCATTGATGAAGTGTACCTCAACAATTCGTCAATTGGCATACGACACCCTTCCTGATGCTCTAGTCGATTATTTGCAAATACGTGCGAAAATGTTTCATGATTCTGTTGAATATTTCTGTAAGGCTATTATAGACATATATGGTGCTGAGTTTTTGCGAAGACCTTCTTATACAGATGTTGAGAAATTCTATGCATATCACGAGAGAGAATATGTTCTTTGAATCTTGATTTTTGGTTAACTTGTCATGCATATGCTATTTGGAATAAGTAATTTGAATTTGATATTTTTCTTATCGGTTGCTTATAGACTGGAATAAGTAGATATAAATTTGTGTTAGTAAAGAATAAGCAATTCCAAAGTAAAGAATAAGCAATTCCAAACACATCACAAATTACATAGTAGCAGGTTCGATTCACTTTAACATCTATTATTAATTGTAATATCATACAACTTTTGCTTTATATAGTCTATAATAATATGATTTTTAAAAAAATAATCTATTATTAATTGTAATATCATACAACTTTTGCTTTATATAATTGATAATAATATGATTTTTTTTAAAATAGATAAAATAAAGATTAAATGTATTTTAGTGCCGCCTTAAGTGCTGTTAAGTAGTACCACTACTTAGCAACACAAGTAAACGGATTAAAAGTAAAGAATAAGCAATTCCAAACACATCACAAATTACATAGTAGCAGGTTCGATTCACTTTAACATCTATTATTAATTGTAATATCATACAACTTTTGCTTTATATAGTCTATAATAATATGATTTTTAAAAAAATAATCTATTATTAATTGTAATATCATACAACTTTTGCTTTATATAATTGATAATAATATGATTTTTTTTAAAATAGATAAAATTAAGATTAAATGTATTTTAGTGCCGCCTTAAGTGCTGTTAAGTAGTCCCACTACTTAGCAACACAAGTAAACGGATTAAAATTCATTTTAGTCCAAACTAATCTTGTTCATATACCTATACATATATATACCTATTTTCGTTTACAAACTCCACCTATGTGGGATAGTTGGAACTTTGAAACTTCGATGACCTTTTTAAGCTCAATAACATAAATATGTAAGTCCAGTTTGCTCTTTTCTAATAAGATTGAAGTATTTGATTTTAGTTTAGTTGTAATTCAAGAGATCGGTGGTTGAATTCAACTTAGGCATTTTGGTATTCATATATATCTTCAAGTTTCGTTCTTAGCTTTTCAAAATTACACATATGGTATGTACTCTTGAAACTTGTCATCCAAGCGATTCCTAAAATGACTGTCGACAAAACTGTCTTTTTTATGAACCGTTCACGTTATAATTTCTTAAAACCATTTGTCTAATATTCGTAAGGTTTAAGAACGAAATCCATTATTTCATTTATACCACCAGGACCATTTATATAATCTACAGTAAACATATCGTTTTTACACGTTTGGCACGTTAGAGAGATAATGTAACCCAAACCAACCCGTTTGTTATATAACGGATTGGAATTTGCTCATCTAGTATTCTTCCTCTTGATTTTGGAGACACGACGTCCGATTGTGTATGGGTTGGCAGCAAAGGGAGAATATGGAGCTAGAAGAGTGATCGAGATGTTAAAAGATTAGCTAGAGCTTACAATAGCTCTTTCCGGCTGTCAACTCTCAATGATATTACCAGGAACCATGTTAGAACACACACTGACAATCGGCTCAATCGCCTTTGTAGAATGAAGTTTCTAATTATTTTAACAAGAGGTAGCAATAAACACCCGAAATGGCATGAAAAGTACTTGAGCGCTTACAACGTTCCAATAAACACCCGATAGCTTGTGCTCGAAAGTCCGCAACCCATAGAAAACAATAAACTCTTATGTTATAATGGTCCAAAATGTTTTACAAAATAATACAAAGACCAAACAAATATTCCTTCAGTGTCCTTTATGTTATAACTTACATTTTTCACAACATTAAACAAAATAAACCCCACCCCTTTTTCTTCCTGATCTAAGAAAAAAAAAAGAATTGCTAAATTTGATCTCCCTATCAATAAAATACAACTATCGTATCACGTCATCCGGTTCATTTTTGGGTATATGTTACATAAATCTAAAAGACTCGTTCACCCGTAGCGTAGACGTTCCAAAATATGGCTGTGACAAAATATAGGCCTGCTGTAACGGTTAAGAATGCTTGGAACGATCCCAGCCATTGCACAAAGTAACCTGTCCCGATTGTGCTGATTATCGCCGCCAACGTACCGGCAGAGTTTGAAATTCCTGTTTTTGGGAATGTAAAAAGGGATTAATTTCTAAATGATGTGAATATACATGCACGCTTGCACGATAAAAAGATGTTGGAAATATGTACCGTGCAAAAATCCTGCATATTGTGGAGCGATATCCTGGTAAAAGACAGATAAAGGGAGAAAAAAATGAGTTTTTATTTACGGAACATGGTTTAATTCGAAAGAGTGGTACTTGAAATTCACTCTAGCAAAAAATAATTTTCGAATAAGACGCACTACACCATATTTGGCAAGATATGAGTAGTACTAAAACGGTTTTCTGCATTTATAAGCTGTATTGATGGACAGACTGCGTAACGGGTCAAAGTGGGCAAGGGTTGAAACAGATCATTATTCTAGTACAGCGGGTCAAGTTGGGTTGACCAGTAAAAAGTCTTTACACTAATTATGATATACTATATAAATACTCGATAAGTTTGTGAGTTTCAACCAATTTGACACCTCCCCCATTTCTAATAAAACACAAACCAAATCGACCCATTTCTAGTAAATTGGTTGAAACTGCCACCTCTTGCCACTTCCGCAAGAACACAGAGTTACTTTGCAACGACAACAAATGAGTCCCCCAAAATATCTCATAAATCAAACATCAATTCCTTAATCTTTAAAGGTCCGAATTTGACTTTGGATTCAAAATATTTGGTATTAATGGAAGATCAATCTTACTTGCATATTTAACAGGAAGCCGGCTTGACTTAAAGCACTAAAGCTGAGTGCCACTGTAATGAGAACCGATGCACCCACAGGTGTCTTGGCATAGTTCAAGCAAAGCAAAACAACCTCGGCCCGATGAAACCAATTAACTGCACATTCAACGTGATTTGATCATAATAAGATTTCGAACGCTTATCATATAAGTGAACGAGAAATACAAAAAAATAAACGCCTTAGTGTTCCTGTATGAAGATTACCTGCATGACTTTACGAACAAAGGTCAATGAGTTTTCCGCCTTAGTATTAAGCTTGAATTACTTAGTTTCATGTTATCGACAACTAATTGTAATTACGGAGTATGAATTTTATTGTAACATAAACATTATTGATTGTTATATGATATAAATTTTGTCAAAAAATTTAATGACGAAATGCGCATTGATACT
The DNA here is from genome assembly GCA_022545495.1 of Chrysanthemum lavandulifolium. Taxonomy (NCBI): domain Eukaryota; kingdom Viridiplantae; phylum Streptophyta; class Magnoliopsida; order Asterales; family Asteraceae; genus Chrysanthemum; species Chrysanthemum lavandulifolium. The sequence continues at coordinate 314,761,635 of CM040241.1, read as the reverse complement.
GAAGAATGTAAGCGTACGAGGCGTACAACATCGTAAACCAAATTCTAAAGTACAAAAATTCATTTTATCCTAAAATAACCTATTGTATAGGCTTTTATATATATACCCACGTTTGGTTACAACCTCCACCAATGTGGGATAGTTGGAAGCCTTTTTAAACATTTGGTTCCGACATCTATAATTGTATTTTTAAGATTGAAGTATTTAGTTTTCTGATTTAGTGTTAAATGAGGGATTAATGGTAGATTTCCTCATTAGATAGTTTACATTCTCTACAACATAAGCGAAATATTTGTTTTGGTGTTAAGTAATACTAGTCATACTCATCCTAAAGTCTCTTTACATTGTCGTACAACTAGAAAATAATGCTGGCTTAATCTTACTTGTAAGGTGATCATTGATGAATTATACTCATTCTTCATGGCGCAAAGTTTTAAACTTAAAACTCATATAGATTATGATAATAAACATATAGCTTAGAACTGATGTTGATTAAGTCATTGAAAGTATGGTGCGGATGAGTAATGGTTCGGTAGTAGAAAACCAAATGTCATTAAGGCTTTTTACCGAGTGGAAAAGAGGCGAGGACAAAATATATAAATTATCACAATATGAGTTTATGCGAAGACCTACTTATACCGATGTCGAGAAACTCTATGCATATCACGAGGGAGAATATGTTCTTGATTTGGTTAACTTATCATGTATATATGCTATTTGTAATTAAGTAATTTTGAGGGTGTTTAAGATTCTTCTTATCAGTTGCTTATAGACTAAAATAAGTAGATAAAAATTGGTGTTAGTAAAGAATAAGCAATCCCAAACAGACCGCAAATCATCATAGAAGTTGTAAGTTCGGTTTAATAGTAATAATATACAACTTTTGCTTTATATAGTCGAGTTTGTTAAGTAATACTAGTCATACTCATCCTAAAGTCTCTTTACATTGTCGTACAACTAGAAAATAATGCTGGCTTAATCTTACTTGTAAGGTGATCATTGATGAATTATACTCATTCTTCATGGCGCAAAGTTTTAAACTTAAAACTCATATAGATTATGATAATAAACATATAGCTTAGAACTGATGTTGATTAAGTCATTGAAAGTATGGTGCGGATGAGTAATGGTTCGGTAGTAGAAAACCAAATGTCATTAAGGCTTTTTACCGAGTGGAAAAGAGGCGAGGACAAAATATATAAATTATCACAATATGAGTTTATGCGAAGACCTACTTATACCGATGTCGAAACTCTATGCATATCACGAGGAGAATATGTTCTTGATTTGGTTAACTTATCATGTATATATGCTATTTGTAATTAAGTAATTTTGAGGGTGTTTAAGATTCTTCTTATCAGTTGCTTATAGACTAAAATAAGTAGATAAAAATTGGTGTTAGTAAAGAATAAGCAATCCCAAACAGACCGCAAATCATCATAGAAGTTGTAAGTTCGGTTTAATAGTAATAATATACAACTTTTGCTTTATATAGTCGAGTTTGTTAAAAAATAGATAAAATAAAGACGAAATGTATTCTAGTCCCCCCTATTGGGTTACTTTAGTAGTTACTCTACTAAAGCCTACCGTAAGAGGACTAGAATTCATTTTTGTCCAAATTAATGTTGTGCATGTACCTGTAGATATATACCTATTATGGTTTACAAACTCCACCTATGTGGGATAGTTGGAGAACATTTCAAACTCTCATAAGTTCCAACATTTGTAACGGCACTTGAACCTTTAATGATATTTTTATGTTCAATAACATAAATATGTGAAGTCCTGTTTGCTCTTCTCTAATAAGACTGAAGTATTTGGTTCTAATTTCGCTATAAGCCTGTAATATGAGAGATCGGTGGTCGAATCCAGTAAGGCCTTTTTGCTATGTTTTGAATATGTTTCTGATTGGGTAGTAAATTACCTAAATGATCCTTTTGGTATGTATATATATCGCAAGTTTCGTTCTTAACTTTTCAAAATTAAACATATGGTATGTATTTTTGAAACTTGTCATCAAACGGTTCACGAAATGGATGTTGGCTATATGAACCGTTCATGTTATAATTTTATAAAACCATTTGTCTAATATTCGTAAGGTTTAAGGATAAAATCCATTATTTCATTTATACCACCGGGACCATTTATATAATATACTCTGAATATATCGTTTTTACACGATCGGCGTGTTAGAGATATAATGTAACCTGGATTTGCTCATCTAGTATTCTTCCTCTTGATTTTGCAAACGGGACGTCCGGTTGTGTATGGGTTGGCAGGAAAGGGAGTACATGGAGCTAGAAGAATGATTGAGATGTCAAAAGATGAGCTTGAGCTTACAATGGCTCTTTCCGGCTGTCCAACTCTCAATGATATTAAGAACACAGACTGACACTCGGCTCAATCGCCTTTGTAGAATGTAGTTTCCAATTATTTTATCAAGAAGCATTCGAAGTATAATTTACAAGATAAGATATAGTTCAATGACATTGTACCAGATACATATAAAATGATTTGTCAAATCTAAACCAACTAATACATTGGTAAAGTTAAGAACACTAGTTAAATGTTATACGAGCCATACTACTGGAACGCCGCAAAATGGCCTAAAAAGTACACAAACGCTAACAACGTTCCAATAAACACCCGGTAGCTTGTGTTCAAAAGTTGGCCAACCCACAGAAAGCAATAAACTCTTATGTTATAATGGTCCAAAATGTTTTACAAAATAATACAAAGACCAAACAAATATTCTTACGTGTCCTTTATGTTATAACTTACATTTTCACAACATTAAAAACAAACCCCACCCCTTTTCTTCCCGATCTAAGAAAAAGAAAGAATTGCTAAATTTGATCTCCTATCAATAAAATACAACTATCGTATCACGTTATCGAGTTCATTTTGGGTATATATTACGTAAATCTAAAGACTCGTTCACCCGTAGCATAGACGTTCCAAAATATGGTTTGTGACAAAATATAGGCCTCTTGTAACGGTTAAGAATGTTTGGAGCGATCCCACCATTGCACAAAGTAACTTGTCCGATTGTGCTTTGATTATCGCACAATGTACCGCAGAGTTTGAAATTCATGTTTTTGGAATGTAAAGAGATTAATTTCTAAATGATGTGAATATACTTGCGGATAAAAGATGTTATAAATACGCCGTGTAGAAATCACGCATCTTGTGGTGCGATATCCTGGTAAAAGATGTAAAAGGGGGAAAATTTAGTTTTTATTCACGGAACATGGTTTAATTCGAAGAGTGGTACTTGAAATTCACTCTATCAAAAATTATTTTGAATAAGACACTCACACCATATTTGGCAAGATATGAGTAGTACTACAACGGTTTTCAACATTTATAAAATTGTATTGATGGACAGATGCTAGAATGGGTCAAAGTGGGCAAGGTTGAAACAAATCATTATTCTAGTACAGCGGGTCAAATTGGGTTGACCTGTAAAAAGTCTTTTCACTAATTAAGATATACTATATAAATACTCGATAAGTTTGCGATTTTCAACCAATTTGAAACCTCCCCCATTTCTACCATTTCTAATAAAACACAAACCAAATCGACCCATTTCTAGTAAATTGGTTGAAACTGCCACCTCTTGCCACTTCCGCAAGAACACAGAGTTACTTTTCAACGACACAATGGTTTAACAAATGAGTCCCCAAAAATATCTCATAAATCAAACATTATTCCCTTGATCTATAAAAGTGCGAATTTGACTTTGGATTCGAAATATTTGGCATTAATGGCTGATGACTCTTACTTGCATATTTAGCAGGAATCCGGCTTGACTGAAAGCGCTAAAGCTGAATGCCACCGTAATGAGAACCGATGCAGCCACTGGTGTCTTGGCATAGTTCAAGCCGAGCAAAGCCAACCCTGGCCCAACGAAACCAATTGACTTTAGACGTTTATTATATCAATTTAAAAAAAAAATGTATTTGCCTTGAAGATTACCTGCATTGAGCTTAGCGTCTTAGGACGCAAGTGCCTAGAGGTCTTGGGTTCGAACCCTGGGAAGAAAATTAATCCTCCATTGGCCACAGAGGTTCACTTGTGCCGACTCCGGGCTATCCAAAAAGGTAGTCGCCCTGGGATTAGTCGGCTCGCAATGTCGAGTCGGAAACCCAGGTATAAAAAAAAAAAAAGAAAAAAAAAAGATTACCTGCATGACTTTACGAACAAACGTCAATGCGTGGCCCGCCTTAGTATTAAGCTTGAATTACTTAGTTCCATGGCTTTGGAAAACTTACTTTTGTGATTCTGTTGTACTTACGTTATCGATAACTAATTGTAATTATGATTTTTTTTAAACATAAAAATTATTGAATATTGATTGTTATATAATATAAATTTTGTTAAAAAAAAAAGTTTAATGATGAAATAAACTTTAATTCTTTCGAACTTCAGTGCACGAGGTGTACAACATCGTGAACCTAGTTTCAGAGTACTAAAACTTATTTCAACCTAAACTAACCTATTGTATATGCTTTTATATATATACTCACATTTGGTTACAACCTCCACCAATGTGGGACAGTTGGGACCAACATTTATAAGTTCCGGCATCTATAACTGTATTTGTAACTGTCTTTTTTATGTACCGTTCGTGTTGTAATTTTCTAATACCATTTGTCTAACATTCGGAAGGTTTAAGAACAAAATCCATAATTTCATTTATACCACCGGGACCATTTACTATGATTATAACATTTTTACACGTTTGGCACGTTAGGGATATAATGTAACCCAAATCAACCCGTTTATTATAAATGGATTGGAATTTGCTCATCTAGTCTTCCTCTTGATTTTGCGATCAGGACGTCCGGTTGTGTATGGAGAGTATATGGAGCTAGAACAGTGAATGAGATGTTAAAAGATTAGCTAGAGCTTACAACGGCTCAATCTGGATGTCCAACTCTAAGTGATATTACCATGAACCATGTTGGAACACAGACTCACAATCGGCTCAATCGCCTTTGTAGAATTAACTTTCCAATTATTTTATCAAGTGGCCTAAAAAGTACTTGAGCGCTTACAAATTTCCAATAAACACACCCGATAGCTTGTGCTCGAAAGTCAGCAACCCACAGAAAGCAATAAACTCTTATGTTAAAATGGTCCAAAATGTTTTACAAAATAATACAAAGACCAAACAAATATTCCTTTATGATATAACTTACATTTTTCACAACATTAAACAAAATAAACCCCAACCCTTTTTCATCCTGATCTAAGAAAAAAAGAAAGAATTGCTAAATTTGATCTCCCTATCAATAAAATACAACTATCGTATCACGTTATCGAGTTCATTTTTGGGTATATGTTACATAAATCTAAAAGACTCGTTCACCCGTAGCGTAGACGTTCCAAAATATGGTTGTGACAAAATATAGGCATGCGGTAACGGTTAAAATTGCTTGGAACGATCCCAGCCATTGCACAAAGTAACCTGTCCCGATTGTGCTGATTATCGCAGCCAATGTACCGGCAGAGTTTGAAATTCCTGTTTTGGAATGTAAAAGGATTAATTTCTAAATCATGTAAATGTACTTGCACGTTTGCGGTGTAAAAGATGTTGGAAATATGTACGTGTAGAAATCGCATATTGTGGTGCGATATCCGGTAAAAGACAGAAAAGGGAGAAAAATGAGTTTTATTTACGGAACATGGTTTAATTCAAAAGAGTGGTACTTGAAATTCACTCTAGCAAGAAATTATTTTCGAATAAGACACACCACACCATATTTGGCAAGATATGAGTAGTACTACAACGGTTTTCTACATTTATAAGCTGTATTGATGGACAGACTGCGTAATGGGTCAAAGTGGGCAAGGGTTGAAACATATCATTATTCTAGTACAACGGGTCAAGTTGGGTTGACCAATAAAAAGTCTTTTCACTAATTATGATATACTCCGTACTATATAAATACTCGATAAGTTTGTGAGTTTCAAACAATTTGACACCTCCCGCATTTCTACCATTTCTAATAAAACACAAACCAAATCGACCCATTTCTAGTAAATTGGTTGAAACTGCCACCTCTTGCCACTTCCGCAAGAACACAGAGTTACTTTGCAATGACACAATGGTTTAACAAATTAGTCCCCTAAAATATCTCATAAATCAAACATTATTCCCTTGATCTATAAAGGTCCGAATTTGACTTTGGAATAGAATTATTTGGCATAATGCCAAATAACTCTTACTGCATATTTTGCAAGAATCGACTTGATTGAAAGCGTTGAAGCTAGCGAGTGCAAGCTGTAATGAGTAACCGATGCAACCACGGTGTCTTGGCATAGTTCAAGCAAAGCAAAGCCAACCACGCCCAATGAAACCAATTGTTGCACATTCAACGTGATTTGATCATAATCGATTTGAGCGCTTATCATATAAGTAAGCGAGAAATACAAAAAATAAACGCCTTAGTGTTCATGTATGAAAATTACCTGCATGACTTTATGAAAAAAGATTAATGAGTGTTCCGCCTTAGTATTAAGCTTGAATTACTTAGTTTCATGTTATCAATAACTTATTGTAATTACGGAGTATGAATTTTATTGTAACATAAACATTATTGATTGTTATATGATATAAATTTTGTCAAAAATTTTAATGACGAAATGCGCTTTGATACTGAAGAATTTAAGCGTACGAGGCGTACAACATCGTAAACCAAATTCTAAAGTACTAAAATTTATTTTATCCTAAAATAACCTATTGTATAGGCTTTTATATATATACCCACATTTGGTTACAACCTCCACCAATGTGGGATAGTTGGTAGCCTTTTCAAACATTTGGTTCCGACATCTATAATTGTATTTTTAAGATTGAAGTATTTAGTTTTCTGATTTAGTGTTAAATGAGGGATTAATGGTAGATTTCCTCATTAGATAGTTTACATTCTCTACAACATAAGCGAAATATTTGCTTTGGTGTTAAGTAATACTAGTCATACTCATCCTAAAGTCTCTTTACATTGTCGTACAACTAGAAAATAATGTTGGCTTAATCTTACTTGTAAGGTGATCATTGATGAATTATACTCATTCTTCATTACGCAAAGCTGTAAACTTAAAACTCATATAGATTATGACTAATAAAGATACAGCTCAAAACGATGTTGATTAAGTCATCGTAAGTATTGTGTTGATGAGTATTGGTACGGTAGCAGAAAACCAAATGTCTGTTAGGCTTTTTATCGGGTGGAAACTAACAAGTCAGTTTAGACTAACGTGTAAACAACATCAGTTATGGTATTATATGTGTTCTTGGTTTTGTTACAACTTATTATGTATGAACCCATCATGTTTGTAAATTATTTTAGCATCACTTTTGTTTGGAATGAGTAAAAAACGATTAAGCAGTTTAAATCAGCAATCCCAAACAACCCCAAAAAATCATCATAGAAGTAGTAAGCTTGATTACTTATACTGGGTGTAGTAAGGAACGACGAACACGTCCTTCGTCCTCACCGACGTGTCGTGTTCCCCCATATACACGTCTGTATGGTGTGTTTTTGCGAGATGTTGGTCATTGGACCAATAGACTCATGGAGGAAGAGTATTGATGTCTCATTCCTATTCGTTGTTATGATGTTCCATATTCAAAGTGCGTTTCTGTGTCAGAAGAAGGCTCGGCTTTAAAACCGTACGTGGAGCTTCCGCGGCGGGAACTGGGCTTGGCTTGGTTAGTAGTGCCCGCCGTAACTGGAGCAGGCTACCATGACGAACTTGTTCAATCGAGGCCACAGCCTGATGAGTTGACCATTCCTCCACCCCGCCTACCGGTTATCGTGCCCACGGTAAACACTGGGTAATTTTTCTATACATCGAAGCTTCCATGGTCCAAAGGTGGAAATCTTTGGGGATGAGCTCGATGGCTAATTCGTTCGGCTCAGCAGCTTACAGAGCGGTTACCACTTGTAGGCTCATTACTGAGTATCATCCATGTAATGATCCTAGTGGGGATTCTTACTCTCAAACCGGGTCATTTTTTGATTGATTAGAAAGATCAACCCCGGCCCTAGTGGCTATAAAACAAGCTCGTATTCTTTTTTCTCTCAAATAAAAGCGGCTGTGGTTTGAGGAGCAAATAGTGTCACTCCCCGGTTCACCAAGGAATATTTAGGTTAAACAAAAGTAGCCGTTGGTTAATATATAAAAAAGAAAAAACTTTTTTAATTTAATTTTTAATTAAATTTAAACACTATAAATACCCCAATACCATTTCATATTTATTCACACTTTCAAAACATATTCAATCACATTAATATAAGTACATAAATGGATTCCGAACAATTCATATTTACATCCTCGGATGAAGAATAAGGAGTTAATAGTATAAATCTCAAGTTTCTAAAAAGGCGATGACATAATATATTAATTATTTTGGTGAAAGCTCAAGAAGCAAATAAAGCTTGTTACCACTAATCACGATAAATAGAAATTGTTACGATTGTCTAGTTGCCGCTTCCTTCTCTGAAAATCCAATGTAGGTTCAGAATAAGACGATCACTATACACGCATTTCCGAGATGTAACTGATGATTATCCGTATTTTCAACTAACTAATGATTGTATGGGAAGAGTGGCATTTCCGTATTGATGAAGTGTACCTCGACAATTCCTCAATTGGCATACGACACCGTTCTTGACGCTCTAGATGAATATTTGCAAACACGTGCGAAAACTTTATGTGATTCTTTTGAATATTTTGATAAGGCTATTATGGACATACATGGAGATGAGTTTTTGCGAAGACCTATACTACTTATACTGATGTCGAGAAACTCTATGCATATCACGAGGGAGAATAGGTTCTTGATTTGGTTAACTTATCTTGTATATATGCTATTTGAAATAAGTAAATTTGAGGGTGTTTGAGATTCTTCTTATTAGTTGCTTATAGACTTTAATAAGTAGATAAAAATTGGTGTTAGTAAAGAATAAGCAATCCCAAACGGACCACAAATCATCATAGAAGTAGTAAATTCGGTTCACTTTAACATCTATTATTAGTTGTAATATCATACAACGTGTGCTTTATATAGCCTATAATAATGTAAGTTTTTAAAAAAAAAATGAATAAAAATAAAGAAGAAATGTATTTTAGTCCGCCTATTTGCATAATAGAAGTATTAAGTTCGGTTCACGTTAACATCTATTATTAATTGTAATATAATACAACTTTTGCTTTATATAGCCAATAGCAATATAAGTTTGTTAAAAAATGGATAAAAATAAAGACGAATCATTGAATTAGTAAGTTCAGTTCACTTTAACATCTATTATTAATATCATACAACTTTTGCTTTATATAGCCGATGATAATACAAGTTTGTTAAAAAAATGAATAAAAATAAAAACGAAATGTATTTTAGTCTGCATAGACTAGAAGATAAGTAGACCCACTACTTATCCACCCAAGTATACGGACTATAATTCATTTTAGTCCAAACTAATTTTGTGCATATACGTGTACATATATACCTATTATGGTTTACGAACTCCATCTATGTGGGATAGTTGGAAAACTTTTAAAACTCTTATAGTTCCAACATTTATACCGACACTTGAAACTTTGATGACCTTTTTAAGTTCAATAACATAAATATGTGTAGTCCTGTTTGCTCTTCTCTAATAAGATTGAAGTACTTGATTTTAGTCTTGTTGTAATTCGAGATCGGTGGTGAATTCCACTTAGGCATTTTGGTATGTATATATATCCGCAAGTTTCGTTCTTAACTTTTCAAAATTACACATATGGTATGTACTCTTGAAACTTGTCATCCAAACGGTTCTTAAAATGAATGTCGGCAAAACTGTCTTTTTTATAGACCATTCATGTTATAACTTTCTAAAACCATCTGTCTAATATTCATAAGGTTTAAGGACAAAATCCAACGAAGGTTACATATTCGGTCAAGAAGAAGAAACTTATAATATCGTAGACACTCACGGATATTTTGGTCTATTGATCTTCCAATATGCTAGTTTCAACAACTCTCGTTCTTTACATTTCTTCCTAGCTGCTTGGCCTGTAGTAGGTATTTGGTTCACGGCTTTCAACCTAAATGGTTTCAGTTTCGACCAATCAGTAGCTGATAGTCAAGGCCGTGTAATTAACAATTGGGTTGATATCATTAACCGTGCTAACCTTGGTATGGAAGTTATGCATGAACATAATGCTCATAATTTCCCTCTAACTTTGCTTCATCTACAAATGGATAAGACTGTGGTCTGATTGTATAGGAGTAGTTTTTGAACTAAAAAAGGAGCAATAGCTTTCCTCTTGTTTTATCAAGAGAGTGTTATTGCTCCTATTTTTCATTTAGTATTATTTGCCTTACACAATTTCTTTAAAAATAATAAGGACTTTTTATAGTTTAGTTCGATTTGCTTGTTTTCTCTTTGTATTCATATTCATTTATATTATAGATTTGTATACTCTATTCCTAACTTTTTATGAAGTTTGATTTCCAATTATTTATATATTCTACAGTAAACATATCGTTTTTACACATTTGGCACGTTAGAGATATAATGTAACCCAAATCAACCCGTTTGCTATAAAACCTATTTAAATTTGCTCATCTAGTATTCTTCCTCTTGATTTTGCAGACACGATGTCCGATTGTGTATGGGTTGGCAGCAAAGGGAGTATATGGAGCTAGAACAGTGAATGAGATGTTAAAAGATTAGCTAGAGCTTACAATGGCTCTTTCTGGTTGTCCAAGTCTCAATGATATTACCATGAACCATGTTAGGACAGAGACTGACAATCGCCTTGTAGATCCATATAAAATGTTTTGTCAAATCTAAATTAACTAATACATTGGTAAAGTTTAGAACATCGGTTAGATGTGAGACGAGTCATATTAGTGGAAGGCCCCGAAATGGCCTAAAGAGTACTCAGGCACTTACAACGTTCCAATAAACACCCGATAGCTTGTGTGTGAGGTCGACCAACCCACATAAAGCAATAAACTTAAATAATGTGATGAAAAAAATGACATTTAGAGCAGCCGGTACAGTGGCTTCCATCCCCACCAAGTCCGACGTGGCGTCGGTTTTGGCGCCGCCAAGTCCAACGCCAGTTACTTAAATAATGTGATGAAAAAAATTACATTTAGAGCCGCCAGTTACAAATTTGACTTTGGATTCGAACTATATGGCATTTATGGTAGATAAATCTTACTTGCATATCTAACAGAAAGCCGGCTTGACTGAAAGCTGAGTGCCACTGTAATGAGAACTGATGCGACCATTGGTGTCTTGGCATAGTTCAAGCAAAAGCAAATCCAACCCCGACCCAATGAAACCAGTTGACTGCACATTCAACATTATTTGATCATATTCAGATTTCGAACACTTATCAATGAGTCGTCTGCGTTAGTATTAAGCTTGAATTACTTTTTTTTGTCTTTGGGAAAACTTACCTTTGTGATTCTGTTATACTTATGTTATCGATAACAAATTGTAAATATAAATTTTATTAAAACATAAAGATTATCGATTGTTATATAATATAAATTTTGTTAAAAAAAATTAATGACGAAGTGAGCTTTAATTCTGCATAATTGTAGTTCACAAGGTGTACAATGTCGTAAACCAAATTCCATAGTACTAAAATTCATTTTAGCATAAAGTAATATAGGGTATAGGCTTTTACATATATACCCACATTTTGTTACAACCTCCGCTAATGTAGGACAGTTAAGACCCTTTTGAGTTTTCAAACATTTATAAGTTCCGACATGTATAACTGTTTTTATTTTAAAGTTGGATGAAATTTCGATTTCATTGACTAAATCAGTGATTATGCCCAATTTGCTCTTCTTTAATATTGAAGTATTTAGTTTTTTATATACTGTTAAATGAGGGATTAGTTTACATTGTCGTGCAACTAGAAAATGATGCTTAATCTTACCTGTAAGGCGATCATTGATGAATTATGCTCATTCTTCATGACGGAAAGCTGTAAACCTAAAAATCATATTGATTATGACTAATAAACATATAGCTCAGAACAATGTTGATTATGTCATAGTAAGTATGGTGCTGATGAGTAATGGTTCGGTAGCAGAAAACCGGGTAGAAACTAACAAGTCAGTTTAGACTACTTTGTAAACAACATCAGTTATGGTATTACTGTTTTAAGCAATCCCAAACAAACCACAAATAATCATAGAAGTAGTTAGTTCGGTTCACTTTAACATCTATTATTAATTGTAGTATCCTACAACTTTTGCTTTATATAGCCGATAATAGTATAATTTTTCTTAAAAAGGGATTAAAAATAAAGACGAAATGTATTTCAGTCCGCCAATTGGGTTCCAAAGTAGCACGCTACTTTGCCACCCAAGTAAATGGACTAGAATTCATTTTAGTCCAAACTATTCTTTTACAAACTCCACCTATGTGGGATAGTTGGAAAACTTTTCAAACTCTCATAAGTTCCAACATTCGCAATGGCACTTGAACCTTCGATGACCTTTTTAAGTTCAATAACATAAATATGTGAAGCCCTGATTGCTCTTCTCTAATAAGATCGAAGAATTTGGTTCTAGTTTAGCTCTAATATGAGAGATCAGTGGTCGAATTCAATTAGGCCTTTTTATTATGTTTTAAAATGCCTTTCAAAAAAAAAATTATGTTTTAAAATATGTTTCTAAATGGGTAGTAAATCACTTAGGTGGTCCTTTTGGTATGTATATATATTTGCAAGTTTCGTTCTTAACTTTTCAAAGTTACACATATGGTATGTACTCTTGAAACTTGTCATCCAAACGGTTCCTAAAATGAATGTCGACAAAACTGTATTTTTATGAACCGTTCATGTTATAATTTTCTTAAACCATTTGTCTAATATTCTTAAAGTTTAAAGATGAAATCCATAATTTCATTTATACCACTGGGACCATTTCTATAATCTACTCTAATATATCGTTTTTACGCGTTAGAGATACAATGTAACCCAAACCAACCCGTTTATTATTGTTATGTACACATCACCATTCACCAATAATGATCTGATAACAAGAAAGTTTATTCAGAAGACAACAATGTAATACACTCGGTGACAGTGATTGGAACTGAATACATATGTCTGCTGATGTTATAAAGAAGTGAAAAGTCACATGCTTATTTTTTTTACAAATCACCTCCATTTCAATTGCACCTATATACAAATAAAGTGATTTGTCAAATCTAAACCAACTAACACATTGGTAAAGTTTAGAACATTAGTTAAATGTTAGACGAGTCATACTACTGGAATGCCACCAATAAACACCCGATAGCTTGTGCTCGAAAGTCGACCAACCCACATAAAGCAAAACTCAAATAATTTGATGAAAAAAAGGACAATTATGTTATAATTGTCCATAATGGTTTAACAAATAATACAAAGACCAAACGTATAAATTATAAAAAGAAAGAAAAACAAGAAAAAGAAAAAAAGAATTGGTAATTGTAAGTATAAATTATAAAAGAGAAAAACTTACCTTTGTGTTTCTGTTTTACTTATGTTATCGATAACTAATTGTAATTATAAATTTTATTAACACATAAACATTATTGATTGTTCTTTTTTTAAAGTGAAACTTTATAGATACTCAATTGTACAAAGTCTTAAACACTAATCATAGACATCCCTATGTCGTGTTAAAAGACCTCTGATTAAACATAATAGCTATACTAGACACTAATACTTTAATAGCATTTAAATTTAGGGTTAATGGTCTAGAAAATATACAAACTTTCCACTTTTTACTATTGTGACAATAAACTTTTTTTCCTATTGTAACAAAATAACTTTAATGACTACTATTGTAACCAAATGGCACGATTAATTACCACTTAAGTTGGCGGTTAATTACCACGATTAATTACCATTTGGTTACAATAGTAGTCATTAAGTTATTTTGTTACAATAGGAAAAAAAAAGTTTATTGTCACAATAGTAAAAAGTGAAAAGTTTGTATATTTTCCAGACCATTAACCCTTAAATTTACATACAACCTATAGAATTCACTACTTCTACTCTACCATTCTTTTCATCTTTACATTCCATTTCATCTCCACACTTTTAACTGCCATTGAATCTTTCACTTGCAAACTCATCATCTTCAGTTTTACAGTTTCTTTTATTGTTTCACTTCTTTTATCCTAACATTATTTTCAGGGCTGGCAAATGAATTTGAAGGCCCCGGGCGAAAAATAAAAAGAGGTCCCATCAAAACTAAAAAAAAAAACTTAAAGGGGCGCGTAAAAGGTATTCATTTATAACAATTTCTTATAAAGAGGCATCTCAATGACGTTTTATTTATTGTGGCAAGATGAGTTGTATTTAACTAATGAAATTTACAAAGAAGATGCATTCAGACATATACGTAGGGGTGGCACTTTCTGACCCGACACGAAACCCGACCTTAAACCGAAACGAAAGTTAACAGGTTCGGGTTGTGCTAAATAGATTTCGGGTGGGTCGACCTATCTAACCTGTTTATTAAACAGCTCAGTTTGGGGTTGAGAATAAAATAAGCGGGTCGACCTACCAACTCATTTATGATTTTTTTTTCATAAACTCAAAGTTATTTATATTTTATTATGCGGGTTACATGTGTTAAACGGGTCGACCCAACAACCTGTTTAACTCGTGTAATGTACCAACTTTTGTATATAAAAAGAGTTAAATGGGTCAACCTGAAACCCGCTGAACCGATTCAACCTGTTATAACATATTTAACTCATGTAACCTATTTAACCCACCGACCCAAGTATATATACGGGTTAAATGGGTTAGGTTCGGCTGACCCGATGATTTAAATGAGTCAGGTTTAGGTTGGGATTTTCTGACCCGCCAACCTGACAACCCGAAGCCGACCCGAATTGCTACCCCTAATATATAGCATAAGCACATAAAATGAGGCCCCTTAGATTGTGAGGCCCTGTGCGACAGCACCACTTGCACACACTTTTCGCCGCCACTTATTATTATAACAAAAATTATATTATATAACAATTATTGATTGTTTATATAATATAAATTTTGTTAAAAAAGATTTAATGACAAAATGAACCTTCGTTCTTTCAAGCTGAAGTCTATGAGGTGTACAACGTCATGAACCAAGTTTGAAAGTACTAAACTTCATTGTACTCAAAACTAACCATTGTTATATGCTTTTATATATATACCCACATTTGATTACAACCTCCACCAATGTGGGATAATTGGGACCCTTTTCAAACATTTATAAGTTCAAACATCTATAACTGTATTTTAAAGATTGAAGTTTTTATTTTTTGATTTACAGTTAAATGAGGGATTAATGGTAGATTTTCTCTTTATGTAGTTTACATTATAGAAGCGAAATGTTTGCTTTGGTGTTAAGTAATACTAGTCAATTAATACTCGGTCCTAAAGTCTTTTTACATAGTTTATATTGTCGTGCAACTAGAAAATGATGCTTAGTCTTACATGTAAGGCAATCATTGACGAATTACACTCATTCTTATTGATGCAAAGTTGTAAGCGAAAAAATAATTGATTATGACTAATAAACATATAGCTCACAACGATGTTGATTAAGTCATAATAAGTATTGTGTTGATCAGTACTGGTTCGGTAGTGGAAAACCAAATGTCAGTGAGGTTTTTTATTGGGTGGAAAAGAGGCGAGGACATAATATATGAATTATCATGGTGAAAGTTCAAGAATAAAAAAAGCTCGTTACTACAAATCACAATATACAGAGATTGTTACGGCTCCCATGATCGTCTAGTTGCCGCTTACTTCTCTGAAAACCCAATGCATGATGAATAAACATTCCGTAAGCAGTTTCGAATGAGACGATCAGTATACAGGCATTGTCCGAGAGGTGATTGATGATAATGATTGTACGTGAAGAGTGGCATTTCCGCATTGATGAAGTGTACATTTGCAATTCGTTAATTGGCATGCGACACCATTCATAATGCTATAGATGAATATTTGAAAACACATGGGTAAACTTTTCAAGATTCTCTTGAATATTTTTGTAAGGCTATTATAGACATATATGGAGATGAGTTTTTGCGAAGACCTTCTTATACCAATGTCGAGAAACTCTATGCCTATCACGAGGGAGAATATGTTCTTGATTTGGTTGACTTTCATGTATATATGGTATTTGAAATAAGTAAGTTTGAGGGTGTTTGAGATTGTTCTTATTAGTTGCTTATAGACTAAAATAAGTAGATAAAAATTGGTGTTAGTAAAGAATAAGCAATCCCAAACATACCACAAATCATCATTGAAGTAGTAAGTTCGTTTCACTTTAACATCTATTATTAATTGTAATATCAAACAACTTTTGCTTTATATAGCCAATAATAATTTAAGCTTGCTAAAAAAATTGATAAAAATGTTGACAAAACGTGTTCTAGTCTACTTGTGCTCGTGAGTAGTGCAAGCAAGTAATTGCAGTTAACCCAAGTAAATGAACTAGAATTCATTTTAGTCAAAACCAACCTTGTGTATATACTGATTTTTGTTTACAAACTCCACCTATGTGGGATAGTTGGAAAACTTTTCAAAGTCTCATTAGTTCCGACATTTGTAACTGTACTTGAAACTTCGATGACCTTTTTAAGTTCAATAACATAAATATGTGAAATCCTGTTTGCTCTTCTCTAGTAAGATTGAAGTATTTGATTTTAGTTTAGTTGTAACACAAGAGATCCGTGGTCCAATTCCTCTTAGGCATTTTTATTTTGTTATGAAATATGTTTCGTTCTTAACTTTTCAAAAGTGCTCAAGCGCTTACAATAGCTTGTGCTCGAAAGTCAGACCAACATTTATAACGATACTCAATTGTACTAGACACTAATACTTTAATAGCATTTAAATTTACATACAACTCTAGAATTAGCTACTTCTACTCTACCATTCTATTATCTATGGATTCTTTTCATCTTAACATTCCATTTCATCTCCACACTTTTTTTTTTGAACGGCAATTGTAGGTAGCTACATGACTCCTAGCCCAGAAGGCGTAGCGAGCTCACACAACCAGGTTGGGTCCAGCCCAAAAGGCAATGACACCCTTCCCTTTACGCACGCGGGAGAAAACCCATGTCGCCCTAGACAAGACTCGAACTTGAGACCTTACCTAGAAGGGTAAAACGTCCATACCGCTAGACTAGAGGCCCTTTGGTTCATCTCCACACTTTTAACTACCGTTGAATCTTTCACTTGCAAACTAATCATCTTCAGTTTTACACTTTTACAATTTCTTTTATTTTTTGACACAACTCTGTTTCACTTCTTTTATCCTAGCATTATTTTCAGGGCCGGCAAATGAATTTGGAGGCCTCGAGAGAAAATTAAAAAGAGGCCCCATCAAAACTAAAAACTTAAAGGTGTGCATAAAAGGTGTTCATTTATAACAATTTCTTATAATGAGACTTTTAATGACGTTTTATTTATTGTGACAAGATAAGTCATATTTAATTAATGAGATTTACAAAGAAGATGCATTTAAATATATTGCATAAGTACATAAAGTGAAGCCCATTAGATTGTGGGGCCCTGTGCGACGGCACCACTTGCACATACTCTTTGCCGCCACTGATTATTTTACCAAAATTTATATTATATAACAATTATTGATTGTTTATGTAATATAAATTTTGTTGTAATATAAATTTTGTAAAAAAAATTTAATGACGAAATGAACTTTCGTTCTTTCGAGCTGAAGTTTACGAGGTGTAAACAACATCAGTTATGGTATTACTGTGTTAAGAACAAAATTTGGCGAGTTGCTCAATCTTACTAGACATGAGATTGATTCAATCTAGTGTCACAAATTTGGTCGTTCTAAAACAACATGCATATATTTAATGTATGGCGGTATCAAACAGCTTGATTGTTATGTTCTAAGTTTTGACATAGATTAATTTGTGCTAGTACTTTTCATTTAAATAGTAAGAACCCGTTACAAACTTGTTAAGACAAAAACATTTATACAAGCGTCGTGTTTAAAAGCGACAACCCCCACAAAGGTTAAAAAAAGTAGCCGTTGGTTAATATAAAAAGAACGAACTTTTTTAAAAATTCATTATAAACACTATAAATACCGCAATACTATTTTATATCTATTCATACTTTCAAACGTATTCAGTCACATTAATATAAATACATAAATGGAGTCCGAACAATTCATGTTTACATCTTTGGATGAAGACTAATAACTTAATTAAACTCCAAAATACATCTATGTGTTTACTCATTTTCACACAATACATCACTCTCCGATAAGTTGAGACATATACATCCCTTCATTAATAAACGTTAACCACCATACATCCAAGAGGATGAACGGTGCAATTTATTCTCGTTATCTTCTAAGTTGGATCTAACATGACATAAATATTTGCTCCGTTAGTCCCCAAAGATGTATAATGTCTAACGGTTGTTATGATTTTTATTTTTATTTATTTATTTATTTATTTATTTTATTTTTATATTTTATATTATGTATTTTTATTTTTGGTCTTATTTTTTATTTATTATTTTTTATTATTATTATTTTATTTTTATTATTATTCAAAATGAAGTTGTTAATACTTGATACAAGATGAGATGATGAGGTGTTTGGATTTAGGTTTTCTATTTTTAAGATCTTAATAGCCTTGCTTCAAACAATAGAAACCCAAATCCAAACACCTCCTCGCCCTATTTTCATACAGTATTTTTCAACCACATTCTTTTATCAAGTTACTTGATAGAAAAATGAGGTTGAAAAAACTTGATAGAAAAATGAGGTTGAAAAATACGAAAATAAAGTGAGGTGGTATTTAGATTTTCGTTTTCCATATTTGAAGATAAAGATAAATGATATTTGGTTGGATTTTCTAAAGAAACCAATATTAATAATAATAAGAATAATAGTAATAATAACCACAACAACAACAATAATAATGGGAGCCCAGATTGTTTGAGGCTCCCCACTAACTTCTTGTAATCCTATAATTTTGTTTCTAATGAAAATGATGTTTATAATAATAATAATAATAATAATAATAATAATAATAATAATAATAATAATAATAATATGAAGAAATGATGCGGACACCGTTCTTCTTTGGAGCGTATGGTCATCGCTCGGACCGGTTTTGGCGGTGACGGTGGAGACTCGCCACCTTACCTTTTGCTTTTCGGGACTTGGTTTATATTGCGGTGATGTCTTGAACTATGCCTTCCTTACTTCTAGACTTCAATCAATTGGCCTCTGAGACTAAGCTTCTTCATGGTTCGGGTATTGTAGCTCGCCGGTCCTCTTTGATGATGTTTTATGTACTTTCAATGTGAATATGGATATTGACCTTTTGAGTAACCCTAGCGGTCGCTGCCCCAAACTTATGAAGAAATTGGCGGATATATATTTCGATGCGGTTTCCCAAACTGTTGAATCTACTTTCCATCTTTCCCCGACGGATGGCGTTATGGAGTTCTTTAAAGGAGGATCACACGGATTGGCTTAGGGTGGCTCCGATATCCGGATTGGGACAAACTATGAATGCCGTGGCTTATCGTTGTGTCTTGTGCTATCGTTTGGGTGTTCCTTTTTCTTTGTTCAAGTACCGTGTTACGCTGCTCTAAGGTTTTCACGGAGATATTTACGGGATCACGCTGTTTCGCTTGTGGTATTGTTGGCATTAAACATCGGCACAACCTTGTGCGTGATGTTCTTGTGGATATATGCTCTCGGTCGGGATTTACGCTCGTAAGGAGGTGGATATTGGGCTTTTGGAGATGGGGATGATCCTTGCGACCGGCGACATATTACTCTACTCTTGGGATAGTGGTCGTGGCGTATGTGTTGATCTTACGGGTTCGCCGCCTTTGACGCAATCCGGTTTGATTGATTTTATACCGAGGCGGCGATCGGTGATCTTTGCCACACGTAAGCGTGTCCGTACGATGCTAAATGTGCGGATATTGGATATGGGTTTCTCCTTCTCTTTTTCTTCGTTTGGAGAACTTGAGAAAGATGCGATTACCTTACTTAAGCGTATTCGACGATTCTCTATGACTCGGGACTTTGGGCGCGTGCGATGGTTCATATTTTTAATAGGATTGGTTTTACCATTGCTAGAGGTGTGGGGGCTCGAGTTGGTTTCGAGGCTCCCACTAATTTTGTAATCCTATAAGTTTTTACTAAAAGTGTGATTTTGATAAAAAATAAAAATAAAAATAATAAATAATAATAATAATAATAATAATAATAATAATAATAATAATAATAATAATAAAAGGATAAAAGAATAAACAAAATAAAAATAAAAGCGAAAATCGTAAAGAAGATTATAAAATATAAAATAAATAAAATATATAAATAAATAAAAGAAATAATACATAAATAATAATATAAATATAAATAACTAATATAAATATAGATTATAACAAACGTTATACATTATACATCCCGAGAACTAACCAAGCAAATATTTAGGTCATGTTATATCCAAGTTAAAAGATAACGGCAAAAATTGCACCATTCGTCCTCATGGATGTATGGTGGTTAACGTTTATTAACTGAGTGATGTATATGTTTCAACTTATCGGTGAGGATGTATGGTGTGAAAATAAGTAAAACAAAGGATGTATTTTGGAGTTTACTCTAAGTTGATAGTATAAATCTAGAGTTTTTAAAAGAGTCGACGAGATATTGTATGAATTATCATGATAAAAGTTCAAGAATCCAAAAAAGCTCGTTACCACGAATCACGATAAATAGAGATCGTTACTGTTCTCATCTAGTTGACGCTTATTTCTTTGAAAACCCAATGTATAGACGAAAATACATTCCGTAAGCGGTTTCGAATGAGACGATCACTGTACACGCATTGTCCGAGATGTAATTGTTGATTCTCTGTATTTTCAACTAACTAATGATTGTATGGGAAAAGTGGCATTTCCGCATAGATGAAGTGAACCTCGACAATTTGTCAATTGGCATACGACACCGGTCCTGATGCTCTAGACAAATATTTGCAAACACGTGCGAAAGCTCTTTGTGATTCTCTTGAGTATTTCTATAAGTCCTACTTATACAAATGTCGAGAAACTATGCATATCACGAGGAAGAATTGTTGCTGATTTGGTTAACTTATCATGTATATATGCTATTTGGAATAAGCAATTTTGAGGGTGTTTGAGATTCTTCTAATCAGTTGCTTACGATAAGTAGATAAAAATTGGTGTTAGTTAATAATAAGAAATCCCAAACATACCACAAATCATCATAGAAGTAAGTTCGATTCACTTTAACATCTATTACTAATTGTAATATCATACAACTTTTTTTTTGCTTTATATAGCCGATAATAATATAAGTTTGTTAAAAAAAACAGATAAAATAAAGACGAAATGTATTTTAATCCGGATACTTACGTTCAGAATTAAATCCCTAATTCACCACCCAAGTAAACGGACTAGAATTCATTTTAGTCCAAACTAATCTTGCGTATATACCTGTACATATATACCTATTTTGGTTTACAAACTCCACCTATGTGGGATAGTTGAAAAACTTTTCAAATTCTCATAAGATCCAACATTTGTAATGGCACTTGAAACTTGGATTACTTTTAAAGTTCAATAACATAAATATGTGAAGTCCTATTTGCTCTTCTCTAATAAGATTGAAGTATTTGGTTCTAGTTTAGCTTTAATATGAGAGATCGGTGGTGAATTCTACTTGGGCCTTTTTATTATGTTTGAAATATGTTTCTAAATGGGTAGTAGATTACCTAAGTGCGAGGCGGAGAAAGGGTGTTGGGGGGGGGGTCACAAGGGTCACGTGCCCCTAAGGAAAAAAAATTGTAGTGTAAAAGAATAATCGAGATGTATTAAATTACCTAAATGGAGCTAGAAGAATAATCGAGATTTTAAAAGATTAGCTAAAGCTTACAACGGCTCTTTCTGGATGTCCAACTCTCAACTCAAAGATATTACCAGGAACCATTTTAGAGCACAGACTGACAATCGGCTCAATCGCCTTTGTAGAATGTAGTTTCCAATTATTTTATCAAGAAGCATTTGAAGTATACTTTACCAGATAAGATATAGTTCAATGACTTTGAAACGGATCCATATAAAATGATATGTCAAATCTAAACCATCTAATACATTGGTAAATGATAGACGAGTCATACTACTGGAACGCCGCAAAATGGCCTAAAAAGTACACAAACGCTTACAACGTTCCAATAAACACCCATTAGCTTGTGTTTGAAAGTCGGCCAACCCACAGAAAGCAATAAACTCTTATGTTATGATGGTCCAAAATGTTTTACAAAATAATACAAAGACCAAAAAATATTCCTTCTGTGTCCTTTATGTTATAACTTACATTTTTCACAACATTAAACAAAATAAACCCCACCCCTTTCGAGTATAAATTTTAAGTATAAATTTTCTCGCACCCTTTCGAGTTTAAGGTACACTTTGACTTTTGAGGTCAAATTTGAATATTATTTTTCAGATATGAATTTGTCACTTCATTTTTAGGGAAATTATACGACAATGTAATGAACATTTACGTTTTTGTCATTTCTATGTAATAGTTACTTATTTTTACCATTTGACCTTATAAGTCAAAGCATACCTCTTTGATGTTTTTAATAACAGATGAAAGTGATCGAATCTCTACATTTGCAGTTAAAACTATCTGTTGTAGCTAAACCAAATTCTGTAACGTGGATTAACGAGCTTAAATCTGGCCTATCTTCATTCTCATCCACCACCGGAGGGTTAACCATATGTCATATTTTCTAAAGATTTGTGGGGCAAAGACCTGGCTGCTATAAAGTTTGTTGTTTGAGTTAAGTTTATTTCATGACTTTTATATGACTTTTTTTTTTACATGAACTAAATATCGCCGATTTGTGTCTTTGTTTCCCCATCGGTAGATTGCAACTGCCAATTATATGTCATTGAGAGAGACAACAACAACAATAGCATGTCATGTAAATTTTGCTGATTGCCAATAATTTGTTTTCTCTTATTATGTTTAATCTTTGGTATATGTGGCGCCTTGAAAGCGCTAGTTATGGTTCGTTAGTAAAAAGTTTTCCGTTAAAATGAAATATTTCATTGCTTTTATCCTAAACATTTTTTTAACAAAATTTATATTATATAAATTTGTTTAAAAAAATTGGCGACGAAATGAGCTTTACCTCTTAGAATTCAGTTCACGAGATACTAGGTCGTGAACATAGTTCCAAAGAACTAAAATTCATTTTATCTTAAACTAACCTATTCTATATGCTTTTACATATATACCCACATTTGGTTACAACCTCCATCAATGTGGGGATAGTTGCGACCCTTTCCAGTTTTCAAACGAATATAAGTTCTGACATCTGTAATTGTATTTTTAAAGTTGGATAACTTTTCGATTTCATTGACCAAAATAGTAATCATGCCCAATTTACATTGTCGTGCAACTAGAAAATGATGCTTACTCTTACTTGTAAGGCGATCAATGATGATATTATGCTTATTCTTCATGACGCAAAGTTGCAAACTTAAAACTCATATAGATTATGACTAATAAACATATAGCTCAGAACGATGTTGATTAATTAGTAATAAGTATGGTGCTGATGAGTAATGGTTCGGTTGCAGAAAACCAAATGTCAGTTAGGCTTTTTATCGGGTGGAAACTAACAAGTCAGTTTAGAGTAGACTACCATGTAAACAACATCAGTTATGGTATTACACTATTACTGTCTTAAGAACAAATTTGGTGAGTTGTTGCTCAGTCTTACTAGACATGACATTGATTCATTCTAGTGTCGGAAATTTGGTCATTCTAAAACAACATGCATATATTTTAACAGAAGTAGCCGGTATCAAACAGGTTGATTGTTATGTTCTAAGTTTTGACATAGATTAATTTGTGCTAGTACTTCTCATTTAAATTGTTAGAAACCATAACAAACTTATCTATGACATTTGCATTTAGGCAAGTACCATACAATCAGGGAACTTGGAAACGTAAGAATGATGCAAAAACTTCCACATCTAATCCATTCTCAGTGTTGGCAAATGAAGGTCCTAGTGGTGTGCATGATGAAAATAATGCTAGAACAGTAGGTAGTATACAACAATCTAAAGTGGGTTGAACAAGATAAATCAGATGATGATGACATTGAGAATGTCTATGATGAAATAAATGTTACTGAGGTGGTTGATAATCCGGCACCAAAAGCATCGGGGGCAAGCACTCCCATTGAGAAAGTTCCCAATGTATAGTATCGCTGCATGGAACATCAGGGGATTGAACCACACCCCTAAACAAAAGGAGGTTCGTCAAGTTATAGTGATAATAACCTTAATGTGTGTGCTATTCTTGAGTCTCATGTAGATATTGGAAAACTTGATAAAGTATGTTTTTAAAGTATGTGCTAAATGGAAGTGGCTATCGAACGGTAGTGTTTGTTTGAAAGATACTCGAATTATACTAGGATGGAATGATGACTATGTTGATGTCATGGCCTTGTCATGTACCAGCCAAGTTGTTCATGCCCAAATAATGCTAAAAGCTGATCAAAAGGCGCTCTACTATACGTTTGTGTATGCTGCTAATTTGTATGTTACTCGTAGAGATCTTTGGCAAAGCTTATGTGAGCACAAGCAATTTGTGCATGATAGTCCATGGATCATTATGGGTGATTTCAACTCAACCCTTTTCATTGAAGATACGTATTATGGATCATCTGATGTCAACATATCCATGAGAGAGTTTAATGCTTGTGTTAATAACATCGAGGTAAACGATGTTAATAGTACTGTCTGCATTTTACTTGGAATCAAAAACCAAATGCGGAAGTTGGAATTTTA
The DNA here is from genome assembly GCA_022545495.1 of Chrysanthemum lavandulifolium. Lineage (NCBI taxonomy): Eukaryota > Viridiplantae > Streptophyta > Magnoliopsida > Asterales > Asteraceae > Chrysanthemum > Chrysanthemum lavandulifolium. The sequence goes on along the minus strand of CM040241.1, from coordinate 314,736,708 downwards.
AAGAAGATTGACCGTGTAATGTGCAACACGAGCTTCAAACAGAGTATCCAGCGTCTTATGCTATCTTTCAACCATATCGTACATCCGATCATTCCCTGGCGGTATTGAAAATCAGGAAGGTGACCAAAGACAAACCTAAACCATTTAAATTCTGCAACTTTCTTGTTTATAAACCTGCTTTTATGAACTTGGTGGTGGAAAATTGGTGTTTGAATGTTCAAGGTCATAATATGTTTAAGCTTGTCAAGAAAATGCGCTACGTGAAAAAGCCTCTTCGAAAACTCCTGAGTCATTAAGGAAATATTCATGATCGTGTAGTTAGACTTCGTCCTGAACTTGACGAGGTTCAAAAAGAGCTAGATAAAAACCCGTCTTCAACAGCCATCCGTGATGAAGAAGCGTCTTACCTTACTGCCTATACACAAGTTGTGCTAGATGAAGAGCGGTTTTTGAAACAAAGGGCAAAGATAGATTGGCTGCGTGAGGGGGATTCTAATACATCCTATTTCCACCGATCTGTTAAGGCTAGAGTAAGTAGAAGTCGAATTGATTGTGTCATGGGCCGTGATAATATCTATGAAGGAAGTAATGTTCCTAAAGTATTTGTTGATCATTATATGGAATTCCTTGGTGTTGAGAGCCCTGTTACACCTCTTAATGTTATTATGAAGAAAAAAAAAAAAAAAAAAAAAAAAAGAAAAAAAAAAAAAAAAAAACTTGTTCTGTTATTCAAAAGTAAATTTAATTAAACTTTTCAATGCATTTTATTAATCTAGGTTTCTTGTCTGTAGCGGTGTTCTGAAAATCGGTTTAATGCGAGTGATTAACCGTCTCGATTTTCACTAACCGGCCTTATTAGTCGGTTTGGTCAAAATCGGTCAACATACCGATTAATCGGATAAAATCGGGCATAATCGGACAAATATCGGATAAATCGACCAACTCGGTTACGGATAGAAATAGGTCAAATCGGCATAAATCCATAAAATCGGAAGAAAAATTGGCTAGATCGGCTAAATTGGGCATATAATTTCAAAATTTAATAACTTTATATATATATATATAATCCGCAAAATCGGAAGAAAAATTGGCTAGATCGGCTAAATTGGGCATATAATTTCAAAATTTAATAACTTTATATATATATATATAATCCAATCCGATTAATCCCCGACTAATTTCCGCCTAACCAATTAATCGCTAGGTGGTACCCGGCCGCACAGCTACCACCTAGCTAATTTTATAACCTTGACTATAGCTTAAATTTATTTACTCCCATTATTCGTTTCAATTTTCAAAATTAGTTGTAATGATTGTACTCCGTCACTACAACAATGACGACTTTTGACGGGGACATACGATTCGTAAACTTATATACACAATATATAATATAAGTTTGTTAAAAAAAAATGAATAAAAATAAAGACAAAACGTATTCTAGTCCTCTTACTCGGGAGGTTAAGTAGTTCCGCTACTTAGCTAACACAAGTAAACGGACTAGAATTCATATTAGTCCAACCTAACATTGTGTATATACCTGTACATATATACTTATTTTGGTTTACAAACTCCACCTATGTGGGACAGTTGGTGAACTTTTCAAACTCTCATAAGTTCCAACATTTATAACGGCACTTGAAACTTGGATGACCTTTTTTTAAGTTCAATAACCTAAATATGTGAAGTCTTGTTTGCTCTAATAAGATTGAAGTATTTGGTTCTAGTTTAGCTGTAATATGAGAGATCGGTGGTCGAATTCTACTTGGGCCTTTTTATTATGTTTGAAATATGTTTCTAAATGGGTAGTAAATTACCTAAGTGCAGAGGCGGAGATTTGGGGGGAGGGTGGCCACAAGGTCACGTGCCCCCCTAAGGAAAAAAAATTGTAGTGTAAAAGAATAATCGAGATGTATTAAATTACCTAGATGGAGCTAGAAGAATAATCGAGATGTTAAAAGATTAGCTAAAGCTTACAACGGCTCTTTCTCGATGTACAACTCTCAACTCAATGATATTACCAGGAACCATTTTAGAGCACAGACTGACAATCGGCTCAATCGCCTTTGTAGAATGTAGTTTCCAATTATTTTATCAATAAGCATTTGAAGTACACTTTACCACATAAGATATAGTTCAATGACATTGAAACATAACCATATAAAATGATATGTCAAATCTAAACCAACTAATACATTGGTTAAGTTTAGAACATTAGTTAAATGTTAGGCGAGTCATACTCTTTGGAACGCCCATAAAATGGCCTAAAAAGTACTGGCAGCACTAACGTTCCAATAAACACCCATTAGCTTGTGTTTGAAAGTCGGCCAACCCACAGTAAGCAATAAACTCTTATGTTATAATGGTCCAAAATGTTTTACAAAATAATACAAAGACCAAACAAATATTCCTTCTGTGTCCTTTATGTTATAACTAAAAATTTTCACAACATTAAACAAAATAAACCCCACTCCTTTTTCTTCCTGATCTAAGAAAAAAGAAAGAATTGCTAATTGTAAGTATAAATTTTCTCACACCCTTTCGAGTTTAAGGTATACTTTGACTTTTGAGGTCAAATTTGAATATTATTTTTCAGATATGAATTTGTTCTTACTCTATCAAGGTATTTAATTGGGCAACTTGCAATAAAAAGTAAAATATGGTCACTTCATTTTTAGGGAAATTATACGACAATGTAATGAACATTTACGTTTTTGTCATTTCTATGTAATAGTTACTTATTTTTACCATTTGACCTTGTATATATGACAAGTTAGTCAAAAGTCAATCAGTTTGACCTTACAAGTCAAAACTGCCATTCTTGAATCAATGGATGTGAGTATATGAACTCAGTTATTTTAACGACAGTAGAGCCCACGTGTACTGGTGTACATAAAGTTTTACTAAAAACGTTAAATTTTTTTGCTGTTTAGGAGCTTCAAAAGATGGGGACAGAAGAATTATTAAGACATCGTATGCTCAAATTTCGCAAGATTGGTGGGTTCCAAGAAGGACTACCTGTTGATCCCGAAAGGAAAGTCAACATGAAAAGAAAAGAAGAACCGAGACCTGGGCTCATTTCAGACAAAGAAATAAAACCCCCAACCCCTTTTTCTTCATGATTTAAGAAAAAAAGAAAGAATTGCTAATTGTAAGTATAAATTATATAAATAATTTACCTTTGTGTTTCTGTTTACTTATGTTATGGATAACAAATTATAATTATAAACTTTACTAAAACATAACATTATCGATTATTATATAATATAAATTTAGTTAAAAAAATAAAAAGATTTAAAGGATAAAATGAGCCTTTGCACTTTCGGATGAAGAGACCTGAGGTCTATGACATCAGGGTACTAAGTTCCAAAGTACTAAAATTCATTTTATTCCAAACTAACCAATGTTATATGCCTTTACATATATACCTACATTTGGTTACAGCCTCCACCAATGTGGGACTGTTGACTTTTCAAACATGTATAAGTTCCGACATCTATAACTGTATTTTTTTAAGTTGGATGACCTTTCGATTTCTTTGACTAAAATAGTAATTATGCCCAATTTGCTCTTTTTTAAGATTGAAGTATTTGGTTTTTCTTTAATGTTAAAAGAGGGATTAATGGTTTACATTGTCATGCAACTAGAAAATGATGCTTAATCTTACTTGTAAGGCGATCATTAATGACTTATGCTCATTCTCATGACACAAAGTTATAAACTAAAAACTCACATAGATTATGACTAATAAACATATGGCTCAGAACGATGTTGATCAAGTCATCGTATAGCTCAGAATGATGTTGATGAGTAATGGTTCGGTAGCAGAAAACCAAATGTCAGTTAGGCTTTTTATCGGGTAGAAAATAACAAGTCAGTTTAGACTACTCAGTAAACAACATCAGTTATGGTGAGTTCTCAATCTTACTAGACATGAATCACATGATATTGATTCATTCTAGTGTTAGAAATTTGGTCATTCTAAAACAACATGCATATATTTTAATAGAAGTGGCTGGTATCAAACAGGTTGATTGTTATGTTCTAAATTTTGACAGAGATTAGTTTGTGCTAGTAAATTTCATTTGAATAGTAAGAAACCATTACAAACTTATTAAGATAAAAACATCTATACACTTGCGAAGAAAATACAAATAAAAAGCAATCTTAGGATGCCCAGGTAAAGGCACTCAATCCTCCCATTTTCCACGTCATATCGCCTCTCTCTCCGTGACTTTCGGTGATTGGGTGCCTCACTAAAAACGACCATGATCATTTTTTATTTTTTTTTTTTTTTTAATACAAACTAAAATTTCATTAATAATAATTTTAACACATTTTTTTTTTTTTTTAATTTCATTCTTTTTAAGCATTTTTTTAACATTTTTAACACATAACTTTGAATGTTTTGTTGTGTTTGATAGGTTGCAAGAACTTGATTTGAAGTGAAAATTTTCTATATATAAGTTAGGCCATGTTTCTTTTTCTTTTGGAGGATGTATATAATAATTTTTTTTAATTGGGGCCCACACAAATGTGTTAGTGTGTCATGTAACAGAAGGCTTTAAACCGCACATTTTACCCACATCTATTTAAGTGTGCGAATGTGGGGAAAAAAATAAACGCACCCTTATCACCTTGAGGAGATCATCATCTCCAAAAATCTCTCATCGCCATTTGTTCTTAGCACGGTCAAAGTTTAAAATAAAGAAAAAAAAGAAAGAAAGCAAATGCGAGTCGATCGTGTTGACGACCAAGTTGGTTTCCAAAACTCACTCGATCGATTGCTTGCAGTAGGACGATCGATTGGAGATCAATCGTATGATTCGATCGACTAACCTTACTGCGTCCAGCCTTATCTATATTATCAAAAATATTAATGTAGCCATTGATGATAGTCGTTGGACCAACTCACTCGTGGAGGAAGAGTATTGATGCCAAAGGTTAAAAAAGTAGCCGTTGATTAATATTATAGAAAAGAAGAAAAAAAAATTGTAAGGCTATTATGGACATATATTGAGATGAATTTTTGCGAAGACCTACTTATACTGATGTCCATAAACTCTATGCATATCACGAGGGAGAATATGTTCTTGAGTTGGTTAACTTATGATGTATATATATGCTATCTGAAATAAGTTTGAGGTTGCTTGAGATTCTTTTTATTAGTAAAGAATAAGCAATCCCAAACACGCCACAAATCACATAGTAGTAGGTTAGATTCACTTTAACATCTATTATTAATTGTAGTGATAATTTCATCTATATCCTTGAAAACTTTATAATTACATCAATATCCTTATAAAATTTGAAATTACATCAATATCCTTTCAAAACTTCAAAATCACCATAGATGTCCAAATATTCAATTCATTGACAATTAAATGATTTAAAGATATAAGAATTATATTTTAAATATGACTTAATAAGTATTTGACTTATTTACCCTTTAACTAGAAAAGAATCATCACATATCCAGTTTTCATCAAATGTCTATGTTAGTCGATATTCCCAACAAATCCAACCTCCATGATGTAATTCAATTATGCTCGATATTAACATTCGATTTTTGTTTTCATTTTCAATGTAAAGTCCAATTGATTAATAAATTTAACCTGTTTCATGTGGGTAAGGGAAAAGCATTTGTGGAAAGAATCAAAGGATAGAAAAATAATGGTTAGTTATCAATGAATCAAAATTCATTTTAAAATCATAAAACTGAAAAGGGTTTTTTTTTTTTTCTTTGTAAAGTTTTGTTGTTGCTTGTTCTTCTGTCGTTTGCAAAAGCTTTAATATTGTTATTGTTAAATTGTATTGAATATTGAATTTAAAGAACCCATTTAATAGTAAACGATCAAACGAAATTCATAAAGTATACAATTTCATGGTTTCAAATTACCAAGAAGAAGACAAGCATGAAAGGTGAATAAACTGGAAATGGGCAATAAGGGTGAAAAGGTCAAATTCTTGTTTAGTCATGTTTAAAATTGATTTTTATCTTTTAAAATTATTTTATTACGATTAAATTGAATATTTGGATAAATTTGAGGATTTTGATGTTTTAAAAGGATATTGATGTAATTATAAAATTTACAAGGATATTGATGTAATTATGAAGTTTTGGAATGATATAGATGAAATTCTCAACTTTTGCTTTTATACTAGCGGGACACGTGCGTTGCGTGCGGGTACCGTGTGATTATATATTTTTTGGCGATAATCTTTTCAAAGTACTTTTATATGATGGCACGGTATTTCAGCCGTAAATCCAAAATGGTTCCATCTTTAGCAAAATTCAACAACTCGAATAGTTAACGAGTCGAGTCGGGTCGGGTCAGTGGTGTCAATTCAACACCGACTCACTTATACCAAAACATCGAACACATTTTTCTATCAAGTGTTTCCGTATCAATGCATAATATTATTTGACTTTTGGTAGACCTTTTTGAACATTAATGTAATTATTAAAAGAAAGTTAGTACTTTGACTTTAAATGACACGGATGGAGGAAGATGCCACCAACTCCATACTTTTCTCCAAATGGTGGAGGCGTATGGGCAGCCCGATGAGGCAATGATCGGGTCCTCGTCATGAATGCCACATAAAGGACACAGTGCGAAATGGCCTAAAATGTACTCAACGCTACAACATTCCAATAAACACGTGATAGCTTGTGCTCGAAAGTCGACCAACCCACGAAAGCAATAAACTTGAATAATGTCATGAAAAAATGACATTTATGGTATGATGGTCAATAATGTTTATATAACACATTTTCACAACATTAAACAAAACAAAATAAACCTCGCCCTTTCTCTTCACGATCTAAGAAAAAAAAAAGAATTGCTAATTGTAAGTATAAATTATAAAAAGAAAAACTTACCTTTGTGTTTCTGTTTTACTTATGTTATGGATAATAACAAATTTTAATTATAAACTTTACTAAAACATAAACATTATCGGTTCTTATATAATATAAATTTTGTTTTAAAAAAAGATTTAATGATGAAATGAGCTTTAGTTCTGGGGACTTAGAATCATGAGGTCTCGACATCATGAACCAAGACCCAAAGTACTAAAATTCATTTTATTCTAAACTAAACAATGTAATATGCCTTTATATATATACCGCATTTGGTTACAACCTCCACCAATGTGGGACGGTTGGGACTCTTTCTAGTATTCAAACATTTATAAGTTCCGACATCTATCACTGTATTTTTAAAATTGGATGACTTTTCGATTTCATTGACTAAAATAGTAATTATGCCCAATTTGCTATTCTTTAAGATTGAAGTATTTAGTTTTTTATTTACTCTTAAATGAGGGATTAATGGTTTACATTGTCGTGCAACTAGAAAATGATGCTTAATCTTACTTGTAAGGCGATCATTGATGAATCATGCTCATTCTTCTTGACACAAAGTTGTAAACTTAAAACTCATATAGATTATGACTAATAAACATATAGCTCATAATGATGTTGATTAAGTCATATAGAAAGTATTGTGTTGATGAGTAATGGTTCGGTAGCACAAAACAAAGAGGCGAGGACAATATATATAAATTATCATAGTATGAGTTTATGCCAAGACCTACTTATACCGATGTCGAGAAACTCTACGTATATCATGAGGAAGAATATGTTCTTGATTTGGTTAACTTATCATGTATATATGCTATTTGAAATAAGTTATTTTGAGGGTGTTTGAGATTCTTTTTATGAGAATTAGTGGATAATTAGGCCCAAGCTTGATTTGTGGGTTTTGAGAATTAGGGTTTTACCATTATAAATAATGGTTATCAATAAAGTTATACTGAGTCTAACATGGTATAGGAGCGGGTCTGATCCTCAGACCCGGTGGCTATGTTGAGCGCCTCTCATAAAGCACCCGTCAAACCCTAAGCCTCCTAATTATCCACTATGAAGACAGCGTCTCTCTATGTTCGTCCTTGGATCTGCACGCAAAGAAAGAAGAAAAACAGATATTTATAGGAATCGGATGATTGATCTATAATTGGTCATCTTGATAAGTGATTCGTAATATATGATTGTTTATTTGTATATGTTTATTTGAAGCTTTTGATTATTAAAAAAGTTACTCAATTGTTTGTTTTGTTTTATATCGAATCCGGTATTAATTCTCGAGGCGATTTTGTTGGTGTCGAATCTAGGGTTCTTATCCCGAGGCGACTTTTGTTGGTGTCGAATCTAAGGTTCTTATTCCAGAGACGACTTTCGTTGGTGTCGAATTTAGGGTTCTTATTCCCAAGACATTATTTGGAATACTTTGAGTTATCCCGTTTTATTTTTGTTATTGTTTTATTTTGCTTTTTAGTTTCTACTCTAGTTCGAACTTTAGCGATTTCGCCCTTTCGAGCTGGGGAGTATTAGTGGATAATTAGGCCCAAGCCCGATTTGTGAGTTTTGGGAATTAGGGTTTACCATTATAAATAATGGTCATCAATAAAGTTATACTACTGAGGGTTTTAATGGAGTCTAACAATGAGTTGCTTGTGGACTAAAACATGTACATAAAAATTGGTATTAGTAAACAATAAGCAATCCCAAACAGACCACAAATCATCATAGAAGTAGTATGTTCGGTTCACTTTAACATGTATTATTAATTGTAATATCATAGAACTCTTGCTTTATATAGCAAATAATAATATAAGTTTGTTAAAAAGAATAAAAATAAAACGAAATGTATTTTAGTCCGCTTATTTGCATCATAAAAGTAGTAAGTTAGGTTCACTTTAACATCTATTATTAATTGTAATATTATACAACTTTTGCTTTATATAGATAATAATATAAGTTTGTTAAAAATGAATAAAAATAAAGGCGAAATGTATTTTAGTCCGTGGCATCGGGGGTGAAGTAGCTCAACTACTTGCCACCCAAATAAACGGACAGAATTCATTTAGTCCAAACTAATCTGGTGTAAATCCGTGTAGATATATATCTATTTTGGTTTACAAACTCCACCTATGTGTGATAGTTCGAAAACTTTTAAAACTCTTATAAATTCCAAAATTTGTAAGGGCACTTGAAACTTCAATGACCTTTTTAAGTTCAATAACATAAATTTGGGAAGTCCCGTTTGCTCATTTAATAAGGTTGAAGTATTTGGTTTTAGTTTAGCTGTAATACAAGTGATCGGTGGCCGAATTCAAGCAATCCCAAACATACCACAAATCATAATAGAAGTAGTAAGTTCGATTCACTTTAATATCCATTATTAATTGTAATATCATACAAGTTTGTTAAAAAAGAAAAAGCATAAAATAAAAATGTATTTTAGTCTAGCTACTTCAGTTCTAAGTAGTGACCCTACTTCTAAGCTAAGTAAATGGAGTATAAGTACGATCTGCATGAGGTGTATACATGTACATATATACCTGTTTAGGTTTACAAAGTCCACCTATGTGGGATAGTTAGAGAATTTTTTAAGCTAGGGATGAGCACGGTACCGGTCCCGTTCCGATCCCGTACCGACTTAGTGGTACAGATTTTTTTCCAAGCATAAATTAGTGGTACCGGTACCGTACCGAACGGGACTCGGATACCGGTACCGGGAAATCAGGTTTTCCCCCTTTTTTAGAGAATTTCCCGATTTGGTACCGGTCCCGTACCAAACTAGTGGTCGATTTTTTTTAACCTTATTTCGTAATCCCGGTACCATACCGTATTTCAAAAATCGGTACCATTTCGGTAAGGTACCGGTACGGTTCCGGGATTCGGTTCGAAATGCTATCCCTATTTTAAACTCTCATAAGTTTTAACATTTATAACGGCACTTGAGATTTTGATGACATTTTTAAATTCAATAACATAAATAGCTGTAGTATGAGATATCAGTGGTCAAATTCAATTAGGCCTTTTTATTATGTTTTGAAATATGTTTCTAAATGGATAGTAAATTGCCTAAGTGGTCATTTTGGTATGTATAAATAAGTTTCGTTCTTTAACTTTTCAAAATTACAAAATGGATGTCGGCAAAACTGTCTTTTTTATGGACCGTTCATGTTATAATTTTCTAAAACCATTTGTCTAATATTCGTAAGGTTTAAGAACAAAATCCATAATTTCATTTATACCACCGGGACCATTTATATAATCTACACTAAACATATCGTTTTTACACGTTTGGCAAGTTAGAGATATAATGTAACCCAAATCAACCCGTTTTCTATAAAACGTATTTAAATTTGCTCATCTAGTATTCTTCCTCTTGATTTTGCAGACACGATGTCCGATTGTGTATGGGTTGGCAGCAAAGGGAGTATATGGAGCTAGAAGAGTGATCGAGATGTTAAAAGATTAGCTAGAGCTTACAACGGATCTTTCTGGATGTCCAACTCTGAATGATATTACCAGGAACCATGTTAGAACACATATTGACAGTCGGCTCAATCGCCTTTGTAGAATGTAGTTTCCAATTATTTTATCAAGAAGCATTTGAAGTATACTTTACCAGATAAGATATAGTTCAAGGACATTGAAACAAATCCATATAAAATGATTTGTCAAATCTAAACCAACTAATACATTGGTAAAGTTAGAACATTGGTTAAATGTGAGACGAGTCATATTAGTGTTATGCCGCGAAATGGCCTAAGAAGTACTCAAGCGCTTGCAATGTTCCAATAAACACCCGATAGCTTCTGCTTGAATTGAAGTCGACCAACCCACATAAAACAATAAACTTAAATAATGTGATGAAAAAATGACATTTAGAGCAGCGGGTACCGTGGCTTCCACCCCACCAAGTCCGACATGGCGTCGGTTTTGGCGCCGCCATCCTCCGCCAAGTCAACGTCAGTTACTTTAATAATGTGATGAAAAAATTACATTTAGAGCCACCAGTACCAAATTTGACTTTGGATTCGAACTATATGGCATTTATGGTAGATAACTCTTACTTGCATATCTAACAGGAAGCGGCTTGATTGAAAGCACTAAGCGAGTGCCCTTTGTAATGAGAACCGATGCAACCACTGCGTGTCTTGGCATAGTTCAAGCAAAGCAAAGCCAACCCCAACCCAATGAAACCAATTGACTGCACATTCAACATGATTTGATCATATTCGATTTGAGCGATTATCATATCGGTAAACAAAATACAAATAAAATAAGCCTTAGTGTTCATGTATGATAGCTCAATGAGTCGTCTGCGTTAGTATTAATCTTGAATTATTACTTTTTTTTATGTCTTTGGAAAAACTTACCTTTGTGATTCTGTTATACTTATGTTATCGATAACTAATTGTAATTATGTTTTTTTTTAAAACATAAACATTATTGATTGTTATATAATATAAATTTTGTTAAAAAAAAGTTTAGTGACGAAATAAACTTTAATTCTTTCGAACTTCGGTTCACGAGGTGTACAACGTCGTGAACCTAGATTCAAAGTACTAAAATTTATTTCAACTTAAACTAACCTATTGTATATACTTTTCTATATATACTCACATTTAGTTACAACCTCCACCAATGTGGGACATCCAAACATTTATAAGTTCCGGCATCTATAACTGTATTTTTAACTGTCTTTTTTATGGACCGTTCGTGTTGTAATTTTCTAATACCATTTGTCTAACATTCGTAAGGTTTAAGAACAAAATCCATAATTTCATTTATACCACCGGGACCATTTATATAATCTACTATGATTATAACATTTTTACGTTTGTACGTTAGGGATATAATGTAACCCAAATCAACCCGTTTATTATTAAGCGGTTGGAATTGCTCATCTAGTATTCTTCCTCTTGATTTTGTGATCATGACGTCTGGTTGTGTATGGGTTGGTAGCAAAGGGAGTATATGGAGCTAGAGCAGTTAATGAGATGTTAAAAGATTAGCTAGAGCTTACAACGGCTCAAACTGGATGTCCAACTCTAAGTGATATTACCATGAACCATGTTAGAACACAGACTACTTAATCGGCTCAATCGCCTTTGTAGAATGAAGTTTCCAATTATTTTATCAAGAGGTAGCAATAAAAACCGAAATGGCCTAAAAGTACTTGGCGCTTACACGTTCAAAAACACCCGATAGCTTGTGCTCGAAAGACAACCACCGAAAGCAATAAACTCTTATGTTTTAAAGGTCCAAAATGTTTTACAAAATAATACAAAGACCAAACAAATATTCATACATGTCCTTTATGTTATAACACATTTTCACAACATTAAAAACAAAATAAACCCACCCCTTTTTCTTCACGATCTAAGAAAAAAGAAAGAATTGCTAAATTTGATCTCCTATCAATAAAATACAGACAATCGTATCCGTCATCAGGTTCATTTTGGGTATATGTTACATAAATCTAAAAAGCGGTTCACCCGTAGCGTAGGCGTTCCAAAATATGGTTGTGACAAAATATAGGCTTCTTTATGTGGTTAAGAATGCTTGGAGCGATCCAAGCCATTGCACAAAGTAACTTTGTCGATTGTCGCGATTATCGCACCAATGTACTGTGAGTTTGAAATTCTGTTTTGGAATGTAAAAGGATTAATTTCTAAATGATGTGAATATAGATGCTGCGCTTGCGGGGTAAAAGATGTTGGAAATCGTGCTGTGTAGAAATCACGCATATTGTGGTGCGATATCGTGGTAAAAGGCGAAAAAGGGAGAAAAAAATGAGTTTTATTTACGGAACATGGTTTAATTCGAAGATTGATACTTGACGTATAACGGGTCAAAGTGGGCAAGGGTTGAAAGCAGATCATTATTTTAATACAACGGGTCAAGTTGGGTTGGCGGTAAAAGTCTTTTCACTAATTGTGATATACTATAAAATACTCGATAAGTTTGTGAGCTTCAACCAATTTGACCCATTTCTAGTAAATTGGTCGAAACTGCCACCTCTTGCCACTTCCGCAAGAACACAGACTTACTTTGCAACGACACAAAGGTTTAACAAATGAGTCCCCCAAAATATCTCATAAATCAAACATTATTCCCTTGATCTATAAAGGTCCAAATTTGACTTTGGATTCAAAATATTTGGTTTAAATGGCGAATAAATCTTACTTGCGTATTTTTAACAGGAAGCCGGCTTGACTGAAAGAACTAAAGCTAAGTGCCACTTTGTAATGAGAACCGATGCAACCACGGTGTCTTGGCATAGTTCAAGCAAAGCAAAGCCAACCCGGCCCAATGAAACCAATAGGCGCACATTTAACATGATTATCATATTGATTTTAGGCGTTTATTATATCGATGAACGAGGAGAAAAAAAAAAAAAAAAAAAAAAAAAAAGCGTTAGTGTTCATGTATGAAGATTACGCATGACTTTAAGAACAAAGGTCAATGAGTATTAAGCTTGAATTACTTAGTTTCATGGCTTTGGAAAACTTACCTTTGTGATTCTGTTTTACTTATGTTATTGATAACTAATTGTAATTAAAATTTTATTAAAAAATTAATGACGAAATGAGCTTTAATACTAACGAATTGACGAATTGCAGTTCACGAGTAAAACCTCGTGAACCAGTTTCAAAGTACTAAAATTCATTTTATCTTAAACTAACCTTTTGTATATGCTTTTATATATTTGAGGTGATTTGCATCCTCCTTATTTTGATTGAGACACTCAATGTACAAGTATACAGTGGAGTGCTAGAATCACAAACAAACTTTCACAAAAAAAACTCTCGCAAAATGAGGTGGATGTGTTTGATTGATGTATTTTGGTATATGTTCTCTCTCTTCTTTTTATTAAACCAATCAAACACATCCACTCTCGGTTTAAAGTTGGATGACTTTTGGATTTCATTGACTAAAATAGTAATCATGCCTAATTTGCTCTTTTTAAGATTGAAGTATTTAGCTTTCTATTTCTTGTTAAATGAGGATTAAATTGTCGTGCAACTAGAAAATGATGCTTAATCTTACTTGTAAGGAGATCATTGATGAATTATGCTCATTGTTCATGGCCTAAAGTTGTAAACTAAAACTCATATAGATAATGACTAATAAACATATAGCTCGGTTTGATTAAGTCGTAAGTATTTTGTTGATGAGTAATGGTTCGGTAGCGAGAAAACCAAATGTCATTAAGGCCTTTATCGGTGGAAAGAGGCGAGGACAATATATATAAATTATCATGGTATAAGTTTATGCGAAGACCTACTTATACCGATGTCGAGAAACTCTATGTATATCATGAGGGAGAATATGTTCTTGATTTGGTTAAGTTATCATGTATATATGCTATTTGAAATAAGTAATTTTGAGGGTGCAAGAGAATCTTCTTATCATTTGCTTATAGACTAAAATAAATAAATAAAAATTGGTGTTAGTAGAGATTAACCATTTGGCCAGACCATAAATCATCATAGAACTGCATATACACCCATTAAAACTTAAATATTATATATTTTCTTAAAATACAAGTTTTCAATGCGTGATGTACAATGCATGTTAAGCATGTTTTGGGTATATATATGCAAATATGCAAGTTTTAGTAATTATATATGTAATTGCTCATTTATTAATTGTAATATGATACAACTTTTGCTTTATATAACCGATAATAATATAAGTTGTTAAAAATGAATAAAAATTAAACGAAATGTATTTTAGTCCGAAAAGTGAAATGGAAAGTAGCTTTACTACTTCACCACCCAAGTAAACGGGTTAGAATTCATTTTAGTCCAAACTAAGTAACTTAACCATAGAGTTTTCAATGCGTGATGTACAATGCATGTTAAACATGTTTTGGGTATATATATGCAAATATGCAAGTTTTAGTGGGTATATATGTAATTGCCCCTTTATTAGTTGTAATATGATACAAATTTTGCTTTATATAACCGATAATAATATAAGTTGTTAAAAATGAATAAAAATTAAACGAAATGAATTTTAGTCCGAAAAGTGAAATTGAAAGTAGCTTTACTACTTCACCACCCAAGTAAATGGATTAGAATTCATTTTAGTCCAAACTAATCTTGTGTAAATTCGTGTACATATATACCTATTTTGGTTTACAAACTTCTCTTATGTGGGATAGTTAGAGAACTTTTAAAACTCTAATAAGTTCCAACATTTGTAATTAGGAAATGATTTGCACACTCTCACTTTTTATTGGCACACTCCAATGCGTGTATTAGACAGTTGTATTTTAAGTATAATATGCTTGTACATTGGAGTGTCCCGATAAATTGAAAGTGTGCAAATCACTTCCTAATAATTGCACTTGACACTTGGTGACCTTTTAAGTTCAATAACATAAATTTGTGAAGTCCCGTTTGCTCTTTTATTTAATAAGATTGAAGTATTTGGTTTTGGTTTTAGTTTTAGCTATAATATGAGTGATTTGGTGGTCGAATTCCACCTAGGCATTTAGGTATACCCATTGTTACAACCTTCACCAATGTGGGATAGTTGAGACCCATTTCAAACCTTTATAAGTTCTGACATTTATAAGTGTATCTTTAAACTTGGATGACCTTTTGATTTCATTGACTAAAATAGTAATCATGCCCAATTTGCTTTATGTTTAGCACGAGGGAGAATATGTTCTTGGTTTGGTTAACTTAACATGTATATATGCTATTTGAAATAAGTAATTTTGAGTGTGGTTGAGATTCTTTTTATCAGTTGCTTATAGGCTAAAATAAGTAGATAAAAATTGGTGTTAGTAAAGAATAAGGAATCCCAAACAGACCACAAATCATAATAGAAGTAGTAAGTTTGATTCACTTTGACATTTATTATTAATTGTAATATCCTAGAACTTTTTCTTTATATAGCCGATAATAGTATAATTTTTGTAAAAAAATGAATAAAAATAAAGACGAAATGTATTTTAGTCTGTAAATTCGGGGGGTAAGTAGCGCTGCTACTTCGCCACCCAAGTATACGGACTAGAATTCATTTTAGTCCAAAGTAATCTTGCACATATTCCAATACATATATACTTATTTTGGTTTACAAACTCCACCTATGCGGGATAGTTGGAGAATTTTTCAAACTCTTGTAGGTTCCAACATTTATAACGGCGGTTGAAACTTCAATGACATTTTTAAGTTCAATAACATAAATATGTGAAGTCGTGTTTGCTCTTCTATTATAAGATTGAAGTATTTTTGAGTTTAAGGTACACTTTGATTTTTGAGGTCAAATTTGAATATTATTTTTCAGATATGAATTTGTTCTTACTTTATCAAGATATCTAATAGGGCAACTTGCAATAAAAAGTAAAATATGGTCACTTCATTTTTAGGGAAATTATACGACAATGTAATGAACATTTACGTTTTTGTCGTTTCTATGTAATTTTTTTTTTGAAAGATCAATAAAATTAAAAAACCAACAAAAAGGCTCTGTTTGAGGAGAAACCAGAACACCAACCAAACAATTACATCATGTTAAAATTACACCAATTATCCCATTTACATCTTTACATTTAGACCTCTTTTTGAACCATAGAAAACCAATCGCTTTAACCATGAAATAATCTCCACACTAGTACATGTCCGGTGTGAAAAGATCCGCTCATTTCTCGCTTTCCACATTTCCCAACACGCTACAATGATTAAACCTCTAATCACTTCACCCTTTACGCTTGAAACCCCCGCATGTTTATGAATCTCCATTAAGCTTGTCATGTAAATTTTGCTGATTGCCAATAATTTGTTTTCTCTTACTATGTTTAGTCTTTGTTATATGTGGCGTCTTGAAACCGCTAGTTATGGTTCGTTAGTAAAAAGTTTTCCGTTAAATAGTATCGTCATGATTCAGTTTTATTTGTTCTTACTGCTAAGGTGTAGAGTTATAAATGATTATGATTTAGGTTATAGATATTTAGTAGATGATAATGATGACGAGCTTAATTGTAAATTATGCTATGTCAAAAAGTCTTACTAGAAAAAGTTGGGCAACCAGTTAAAATGAGTGCGGGTGGGCAAGAGTTCCCAACGAGTAAATCTAGAATGCGTAAACAATGATTGTTTGGTCTAGTGGTAAACAATGATTGTGTGGGTGCAAGTCTCGTTGGAGACATAGGCCAAAAATGTACTCAAAACGGTTACAACATTCCAATAATGTTTTATAAAATAATGCAAATACCAAACAAAATATTCCTTCCTAGTATGCTTTCATGTTATAAACCATGTCTAATTTCTTGTACGTCTTAAAATTAAGAGTGGCGATGCGTTCGTGCATTATATGTAGTACTAGCGAGTCTTGCAGCGTTCTGACGGTGGTCTCGAAATAATTTTTTTGATGAATAATGTATTTTAGTTTATTATGTTCTTTTAACAATAAATTTATGGATATCAAAAATTTTGTATAGCCGTGCTCGTTCGGACTCGAACCCGTTGGCCGTGTCTCTGCTCGGGCTCGAGCCCGTTGGTCGCGCCGTTCGGCTCAAGCCCATTGGCCCGTTGCTCGTTCGGGCTTGAATATTTGTATAATGTCTTTATTATTTGTAGTAGTGAAATTTAATGCAAGAATTGTGTTTAATTTGGTTGTACAATATGCTTGATAATTTGTATTTCTTATGTAAGGGGTGTTTTAATAACTGTATTAATTGTATTTATTGACCAGTTAAATAATTGACAACATTAAATAGCATTAATGTAGTGTTTTGCTGTACACTATGCTTTTTGTCTTGTACGTCTGAAAATTATATGCATTAAAGTGTTGTACACTATGTTTCTTTTCTTGTAAGTAGTAGTTATTATAGTCATTAATAACATTGACCACTTTAATCGCATTAATATTGTAAGTCTGAAAATTACATAATGCTTATTTTGTTGTAAATCTGAAAATTGGTTCCAGCTATTGTACATTGTGCTTAACTGGTTGTAATTTTTGGTGAAAGGGTGCTTTTAATAGCATTAATGTTGTTTGATAGAATTTTGGTCTTAACATGGCATCACGCTTTATTTTGTTGTACAATATGCTTACTTTGTTGTAATTCTGAAAATTTGGTGTATTAAAGTGTTGTAAACCATGCTTAATTTTTTGTACGTCTTAAAATTAAAAGTGAGGTGCCTTCGTGCATTATAAGTAGTATAGATAGATATAAATTTTGTTAAAAAATAAAAATAAAAAACTATAATAATAATAGAAAAAGATTTAAATGATGAAATGAGCCTTCGTGCTTTGGGACTTCGAAAACTGAGGTCTACGACATCAGTTCCCCAACTTCCAAAGTACTAAAATTCATTTTATTTTAAACTAACCAATGTTATACGCCTTTATATATATACTCATATTTGGTTACAACCTCCACCAATATGGGACGGTTGAGACCCTTTCCAGTTTTCAAACATGTATAAGTTCTGAAATCTATAGCTATATTTTTAAAGTTGGGTGACTATTCAATTTCATTTGACTAAAATAGTAAAATAGTAATCATGCCCAATTTGCTCTTCTTTAAGATTGAAGTATTTGGTTTTTCTTTACTCTTATATGAGGGATTAATAGTTTACATTTTCATGCAACTAGAAAATGATGCTTAATCTTACGTGTAAGGCGATCATTGATGAATTATGCTCATCCTTCTTGACGCAAAGTTGTAAACTTAAAACTCATATAGATTATGACTGGTAAACATATAGCTCAAAAAGACGAAATGTATTTCAATCCACCTTACGGAATGCTTTTGTAGTTGCACCGCTAAAGCTAACCGTAAGCGGACTATAATTCATTTTAGTTCAAACTTACCTTTGTGATTCTGTTATAAACTTAAAACTCATATAGATTATGACTAATAAACATATAGCTCAGAACGATGTTGATTAAGTCATATAGAAAGTATTGTGTTGATGAGTAATCATGCCCAATTGTCATGGTGAAAGTACAAAACCAAATGTCATTAAGGCTTTTTATCTGGTGGAAAGAGGCGAGGACATAATATATGAATCATCATGGTGAAAGTTCTGACATCCATAACTGTATTTTTAAAGCTGGATGACTTTTCGATTTCATTGTCTAAAATAGTAATCATGCCCAATTTACATTGTTGTGCAACCAGAAAATGATGCTTACTCTTACTTGTAAGGCGATCATTGATGAATAATGTTCATTTTTCATGATGTAAAGTTGTAACTAAAAACGCATATAGAAGTTGACTAATAAACATATAGCTCAGGACGATGTTGAAGTCATAGTAAGTATTGTATTGATGTGTAATGGTTCTGAAGCAGAAAACCATATGTCAGTTAGGCTTTTTATCGGGTGGAAACAACATCAGTTATGGTCAGGGCTGGCTTTCAACCTGTGCGGGCTGCCCAACCGCACAGGGCCCAGAATTTGTTGAGGGCCTCAAATTTTGATTCAAGCCCAACATATATATGAATAAGAGTAGTAATCAAGTTGTAAAAGGCCCAAGAAGAAGTGGCCAGACGACTATTCCAGCATTTATAAGTACAAAGAATCATAAACTATTTATTTTGACACAAACACGCATATAGATGACTGGTTAAGACAAGTGCAAATAGAAAAAGAATCGAATAACCTGTTAAAATGAACGTCGTCAAGGGCCTCATTTGTGATCATGGCACAGGGCCCGAAATCCACGGGACGGCCCTGGTTATGGTATTACTGTGTTAAGAACAAATTTGGTGAGTTGCTCAGTCTTACTAGACATGACATCGATTCATGCTAGTGTCGGAAATTTGGTCATTCTAAAACAACATGCATATATTCTAACATAAGTGGCCGGTATCGAACAGGTTGATTGTTATGTTCTAAGTTTTGACATAGATTAATTTGTGTTGGTACTTTTCATTTAAATAGTAAGAAACCGTAACCAACTTATTAAGATAAAAACATCTATACACTTCTAAAATAAAATACAAATAAAAAAGCAATCTTATCTATATGATCAAAAATATTACTGTAGTGTTTTTTTGAGATGTTGGTCGTTGGACAAACCGACTCGTGGAGGAAGAGTATTGATGCCAAAGGTTAAAAAAGTAGCCGTTGGTTAATATATAGAAAAAAAAAACTTTTTATTTTTTATTTTGTAAGGTTATTATGGACATATATGGAATGGTTCGGTAGCAGAACACTAATGTCAGTCAGGTTTTTTATCAGGTAAAAACTAACAAGTCAGTTTAAACTACTTTGTAAACAACATCAGTTATGGTATTACTGTTTTAAGCAATCCCAACAGACCACAAATCATCATAGAAGTAGTAACTTCGGTTCACTTTAACATCTGTTATTAATTGTAGTATCCTACAAGTTTTGCTTTATATAGCCGATAATAGTATAATTTTTGTAAAAAAATGAATAAAAATACAGACGAAACGCATTTTAGTCCGCAGTTTCAGGAGGTAAGTAAACGGACTAGAATTCATTTTAGTCCAAACTAATCTTGTTTAAATTCTTGTACATATATACCTATTTTGGTTTACAAACTCCTCCTATGTGGGATAGTTAGAGAACTTTTAAAACTCTCATAAGTTCCAACATTTGTAATTGCACTTGAAACTTCAATGACCTTTTTAAGTTCAATAACATAAATTTGTGAAGTCCCGTTTGCTCTTTTATTGAATAAGATTGAAGTATTTGGTTTTGGTTTTAGTTTTAGTTGTAATACGAGTGATTTGGTGGTCGAATTCCATTTAGGCAATTAGGTACCACTGTTACAATCTCCACCAACGTGGGACAGTTGAAACCCATTTCAAATCTTTATAAGTTCTAACATTTATAACTATATCCTTAAAGTTGGACGACTTTTTGATTTCATTGACTAAAATAGTAATCATGCCCAATTTGCTTTATGTTTATCACGAGGGAGAATATGTTCTTGATTTGATTAACTTATCATGTATATATGCTATTTGAAATAAGTAATTTTGAGTGTGTTTGAGACTCTTCTTATCAGTTGCTTATAGACTAAAATAAGTAGATAAAAATTGGTGTTAGTAAAGAATAAGGAATCCCAAAGACCACAAATCATCATAAAAATAGTAAGTTCGATTCACTTTGACATTTATTATTAATTGTAATATTATACAACTTTTGCTTTATATAGCCTATAATAATATAAGTATGTTTAAAAAAATGGATAAAATAGATAAGAGATGTATCTTAGTCCGCTTAGTTTGGCAGTTAAGTAATTCCTCTACTTAGCTAACACAAGTAAAAGGACTAGAATTTATTTTAGTCAAAACTATCCTTATATACATGTACATATATAACTATTTTGGTTTACAAACTCCACCTATGTGGGATGGAGAACTTTTCAAACTCTCATAAGTTCCAACATTTATAACGGCTACTTAAAGACCTTTTTAAGTTTAATAAAATAAATATGTGAAGTCCTGTTTGCTCTTCTCTAATAAGATAAAAGTATTTGGTTTTAGTTTAGCTCTAATATGAGAAATCGGTGGTCGAATTCTACCTAAGTGCAAAGGCGGAGATAAGGGGGGTCACAAGGGTCACGTGCCCCTTTAGCGAAAAATATTGTAGTGTAAAAGAATAATCGAGATGTATTAAATTACCTATATGGAGCTAGAAGAATAATCGAGATGTTAAAAGATTAGCTAAAGCTTACAACGGCTCTTTCTGGATGTCCAACTCTCAATGATATTACCAGGAACCATGTTAGAACACAGACTGACAATCGGCTCAATCGCCTTTGTAGAATGTAGTTTCCAATTATTTTAACAAGAAGCATTTGAAGTATAATTTACAAGATAAGATATAGTTCAATGACATTGTACCAGATCCATATAAAATGATTTGTGAAATCTAAACCAACTAATACATTGGTAAAGTTTAGAACACTAGTTAAATGTTAGACGAGCCATACTACTGGAACGCCGCAAAATGGCCTAAAAAGTACACAAACGCTTACAATGTTCCACTAAACACCCGATAGCTTTTGCTCGAAAGTCAGCCAACCCACAGAAAGCAATAAACTCTTATGTTAAAATGGTCCAAAATGTTTTACAAAATAATACAAAGACCAAACAAATATTCCTTTATGTTATAACTTACATTTTTCACAACATTAAACAAAATAAACCCCACCCCTTTTTCTTCCTGATCTAAGAAAAAAAGAAAGAATTGCTAAATTTGATCTCCCTATCAATAAAATACAACTACCGTATCACGTCATCCGGTTCATTTTTGGGTATATGTTACATAAAATTAAAAGACTCGTTCACCCGTAGCATAGACGTTCCAAAATATGGCTGTGACAAAATATAGGCCTGCTGTAGCAGTTAAGAATGCTTGGAACGATCCCAACCATTGCACAAAGTAACCTGTCGATTGTGCTGATTATCGCAGCCAATGTACCGCAGAGTTTGAAATTCCTGTTTTTGGAATGTAAAAGAGATTAATTTCTAAATGACGTGAATATACATGCACGGTTGCAGGGTAAAAAGATGTTGGAAATATGTACCGTGTAGAAATCCTGCATATTGTGGTGCGATATCCTGGTAAAAGACAGAAAAAGGGAGAAAAAAATGAGTTTTTATTTACGGAATCGGAACATGATTTAATTCGAAAGAGTGGTACTTGAAATTCACTCTAGCAAAAAATTATTTTCGAATAAGACACACCACACCATATTTGGCAAGATATGAGTAGTACTACAACGGTTTTCTACATTTATAAGCTGTATTGATGGACAGACTGCATAACGGGTCAAAGTGGGCAAGAGTTGAAACAGATCATTATTCTAGTACAGCGGGTCAAGTTGGGTTGACCAGTAAAAAGTCTTTTCACTAATTATGATATACTATATAAATACTCAGTAAGTTTGTGAGTTTCAAACAATTTGACACCTCCCGCATTTCTAATAAAACACAAACCAAATCGACCCATTTCTAGTAAATTGGTTGAAACACAATGGTTTAACAAATGAGTCCCCCAAAATATCTCATAAATCAAGCATTATTCCCTTGATCTATAAAGGTCCGAATTTGACTTTGGATTCGAAATATCTGGTGTTAATGGCAGATGAATCTTACTTGCATATTTAACAGGAATCCGGCTTGACTGAAAGCGCTAAAGCTGAGTGCCACCGTAATGAGTACCGATGCAACCACAGGTGTCTTGGCATAGTTTAAAGCGAGCAAAGCCAACCCTGGCCCAATGAAACCAATTGACTGCACATTCAACATGATTTGATCATATTCAGATTTGAACGCTTATCATATCAGTAAGCGAGAAATACAAAAAAAAAACGCCTTAGTGCTCATGTATAAAGCTTACCTGCATGACTTTACGGACAAAGGTCAATGAATGTCCTGCTTGGATTAGATAATCAGAAGCAGCACCGCAACATACCCTGAGAACGCCATTGTTCCCCATGGGACTGCACTAAACCAAGCTGCTTGTTTTAAGTTTACATTAAATACCTATTTATCACAAAAAACGTTTCATAGATTAATTAGTAACCACGTTCAAATGACATGTATGAAGTGTAGCTCAAACATAAGAACCGAAAAGCCTAATAAATGAAAACAACACTCACAGTTTTAAAATAAACAGGCATCCACGAGAGAAGAACAAAGTATCCCTGCAGCCATAAAAATACATTATAATTTTATTTTTTTAAATAATAGATTTTTTATACATATAACCCTATAAAAACAGGGAGGGAAATAGAACTCACCCAGTTGTTAGTAACATTAGCAAAAATGATGGCCCATGTCGGCATTTTCGACAGCAATAGGCGTAGAGGAGGAAGTTCACCCTTCTTTAATGGGGCGGAGCCTTTGTTTTCCCGCTTGAATCAATCTTAACTCGGAACTGCTTATAGAAGGACTATCTTGAGGATAATTTGTAACCCCAGTGTCCACGTTGTTAGCCATAGAAGACCAAGAGAGGAGAAAAGATAGAATGGACCGGAAAGTCCAACTGATGCCATCACTATAGGCGTTAGCACTAATCCCACAACATTTCCAAGGTGAAATCCACCCATAGATAAACCAACGGCGGTAGCTCTCATTACATGGAAACCACCTAATAAAATTGAACCAAATAATGAGATTATTGACGGAATGGAAGTTTAACAAAGAGTTAATGAGCACTAAACTTTCATTGCAATTACGTAGCAAAATGAAAGTTTACGTGCTAAAAGGGTTAACTGAATGAACATTTACGTAATAAAACTTTACCCTGATAAAAGGATATTCATTGCAGGAAACGCAACTCCTTCAGCAAGACCAAAGAAAGCACGAACGGCTAGAAGGCTAGCTGTGGAATGATTTGCGGCCCATGGAGTAAGAAGAGTGGCTAAAGACCACAAGAATACACCCCAAGCTATCATTCGTTTTCCTCCATATTTGTCCACCAAAGCTCCTCCGATAATGGATGAAAAAATGTACCCCCATAGAAACGATGACTATTCATGCCAAATTTAAATATTTGTCGGTTAGTGTTAGATATTTATTGCCTTAGACATGAAATAATCTTTAAAGAAACGAAAAAGAAAAGCCTTGGTCATATGATTTGATTTTCGGGGTCTCATTATTGGTCTATCACTAAATTTAAGTCATACACACGGAAAGTATGACTAAGACCAATAAAATGTGATAAGATTACAGGATACCTATACGTCATATATTAATCCATATTCTAAGAGATGTGATTCATGCGTTAATTTCATTCAATAAGTATGAAAGAAAATCTTATTTGTTAATATGATATGATATAAAAGAATGAAATAATAAACACTTTCTTGCCTTTTGTTGCTTCCTAAAGATCAACAATAGGACAAAAGTAAGGGTAGGTAATCAGGCACAACTGGACCATGAAAATCGCATATACTTGTCAACAAAGCTTACTTCCAAGAAATGGCTGCTAATGATTTTACAACTTGATTCAGCTGACATAATTTTTGGTTTTAAAATGAAAATAAAATATGGGATTAAAATTGGATTTTACTCAATTGACTAAAGATCAAAATTTTATAATTTGCAAGTTTATTACATACTATTATGATGCGAGTATGGGACCCAAAGCTTTTCCAACCAACCTTTTTCATGTCAAACAATTAGTCAATCACAAAAGATTGATCATTAGTCTTCACCTAGAATGAGGAAACTTAATAAAGGTGCATAACACAATTGACTATGCAATTTCACAAACCTAACGCCAATACTATAACCTTCAAAAATATAATCCGTTTTTTTACGTTAAATATCAAGTTTAGTTACTTTTTGACTTTTAACGGTAAGCTACAAAATGTTTTAACTGTCGTAATGGAAGGCATAAGCTACAGGCTAGACGCCTAGACCTAAAGCCTAAACCTTAGAGAATGTAAGTCGTGAAACAAATAAAGCACGAAAACACAAGTACATTAATAAGCTAAAATAAATATCATCAAGAATCCAGGACAACTAGGGGTGTTTGGGAATGCTTATTGGAGCTCTAAGACCATTCAAAACAGCTTATTTTACAATAAGAAAAACATATATCACCAAGAATCCAGGAAAACTAGGGGGGCGTTTGGGAATGCTTATTGGAACTGTAAGACTATTCAAAACAGCTTATTTTACAATAAGCACCCAAAACACTGTTATGTCAAAATGCAATAAACAGATAAACCACACAAACGGACAAATACATCAATAAGTACCCATTGCTTATATATCAACATCAACTATTCATGGCAATTAGGGGGTGTACGGTTTTAGTTATAAACAGATTTCATAAGCAATTCCAAACAACTCAAATTTGAAAGGTTCAAGTTCAAGTTTAATAAGTTTCATCAATGCTTATATAAACTAAAAGTCTGAAACACATATCAGCTATTGAGGACAATTAGGGGGTGTTTGGGATTGCTTATTAGAAAAGCTTATTTCACAATAAGCACCCCAAGATATACTAGTAAAAAGTCATATCCAATAATCAAAATGGTAAAACAGTAAAAAGGAAAAAAAAAAATTTACCTGCACAATACCTAAGAAAGAACTACTCCAACCATGTTTAGCAGCAAGAGGAACAATAGCAACAGACATAACAACTCTATCAGCATTACACAAACACATCACACATGCCATTAGAGCCACCACCTTTAACCTCTCAGGCACAACAAAACCACCTTCTTTCCCTCTTCCCCCAAACACCCTTCTCCCAATCCCCTCCGCCGTACACCTCACCACCCCCACCTTACTCCGGCCACCACCTTCCACCCTCAAATTACCCCACTTACACTCACCTTTATCACTTGCCCTCAAAAGGGGTTGGTTAAAATGAGCTAAGCTCAAATGGGTATTTTTCAGATTTTCAAATCTTGGCCGGAATGTTGGTGAACCATAGCTTCCGGCGAAACTCCGGCAGCCACCGTCCACCGTGCTCCGGCCACCTTTATTCAATATCCTCAAAAGGGGTTGCTTAAAATGACTAGAGCTCAAATGGGTATTTTTCAGATTTGAATATCTTGACCGGAATGATGGTGAACTAGAGCTTCCGGTGGCTATTCCGGCCATGGTGGAAAGTGTAAATTTAAAAAAGCTGAGGGGCTATTTGGTATTATTGCTATTATTATAATACTACCATGTTGTTGTTTTTGAAGTATGAAGTTTGAAAATGGTGGGATTATATGAAGGGGTGTTTGGTGGTGAGGGTATTATGGTAATTTCATGTGGGTGTGTTACATAAGGTTCCAACGTGGCAAAACGTGGCAATTGGTCAAAATGTGTTACCAAACACTCGGCAACTCAACAACCCCCGGTGACTGGCTATAGCCGGTGATGAGTTGTGGGTAGGTGAGAAACCTGGCTGGGTTGTATATTTCATACTTCACCTAATTCTTTATGACCCGGTGTTATGGTATGTTTGACGTAAGGGGCTGAGGTTGGGGTTGAGGTTGGGACTGGTGCTTATATTATAAGTTGAAACTAAAATTTTTATTTTTATAAACTAGTTTGGTAAATTACTTTAAGTTGAGGCTTATTATTGTAAAATTACTAAAAGTGACATATAATTAAATTAGCATATGTATATATTAAATATTTTTGTAAGTAATTAAGTAATTTGATCACAACGAGAACTTATATTTGAGGCTTATAAAAACTTTAGCCTCATTTTTAGGGTTGGGGCTTATAGGTGGGGCTTGGGCTTATAATTTCAAAAGCCTCCCTATAAGCTTCTACGTCAAACGAGGTTTATAAGGGGCTTTTGAAATTTAAACCCCATAAGCCCTTAGCCAAACACATCCTTATACTCATCATCTTCACGTGAGCATCACATTATTATTTAACAAATTATTATATCCATCATTATATAAGTGTTATGATCACCACCAAACCCAAAATATAAAAATATATGACTTTATACAAACATAACACATGATATACTCCGAAAAAAAAAAAAAAAAAAAAAAAAACGCACGGTCGAACTTGTGTAATGAAAACCCCGCGTGAAGACATGTTGGTTAAGCGGTCCTTCCCTACCAACTCTTACTCTTAGATATTCAAAATAAATAAATGATAAGAAATAATCTTGGATCGGGCATAACAGGGACAGAGGGGACAACAAGTCCTCCTTCTCCCTCACGCGTAAAAGTTAATGCATTACCATCATGCCATGTGATGGTAGATTTTTCAGTTGAATCGATGGTGTAGATCATCAATTTTTTTTTCTTGTTCCATGTGTGTATATTTGTTTTTTCTTTTTAAAAAAAATATATATTGCATGATATGTTTGTGTTTTCGGTGGGTATTTATGCTACTTTACAATATATTTGAGACATTTTCAAAATAGAAGGCAAAAAATTATAAGAAAAACACTCAATAATAATGAAAAATGAAGTTACATTTGAAAATTTAAGTATATTAAAATTTTAAACTTTAACAGCCCTCGAATAAATACTTAATAAATATTATTTTTAAAATACATCTACAATGAAAAATATATATTATTATACATATAGTACAAATTAATAAAACAAATAAAACTTCATACATTTTATATGAAAATAAGTTGATGATACATAGGTTTTTAAAACCGGACAGGACCAACAGGTTCAACCGATTTAACCGGAAATCGGAATCATCATCGATTCGTCTAGCCAATAAAAGCCATCCGAAAATGAACCTGAGAAGACCGTCAGAACCGGTAAAAACGAATTCATCGGCCCGGAATGGGATAATTTTCTTCATGTTTTTCCATGGTTAATCAGCTCGTCATTGTTATTGTTGGTGTCTGGACTTCAATAACAAGTTACCCCCGTCGCAATGCGCGGGTACCTGCTAGTGTTTGAATAATGAATTTAACGGTCTTTATCACATTTGTTTGATAGTCAAAAAGTCAGAAAACATGATTATTTAAAAGAAAGTTTAGCATTTTTCTTTTTTAAAAAGAAAAGAAAAGAAAAGAAAAATGATGTGACGGTAATGTTGTTAAGATGTTGGTGACCATTAATCGTGTTCTAAGGCTAAAGGAAGTGATGGTGACCGGCTCACCATCCACATCAGCTTTCTCTCTCATGTCGCTTCCCCTTACTCTCTCTCACCTTTCACCCGTTTATGTCACCTTCTCCTCAACTTTCATTAAAATACCCACTTTATCTGAATATATTTCACTAAATATCTCTGTGTTCATGAAACAAAAAAGAACATTTACTTTTTAAAAATGGGCCCCACAAGTTTTGCACTTCACTTTGGTGAGCCAATCATCAAACTTGTGCAATTTGAACGTGACATCTCACTTCTATTTTGATAGTCACCATCCACTTGGTACTAATGATGAACCGTTCACCCACTACTCCAAATGGCCTAATAAAACATGACTATAAACTACATAAGTTCATAAGACTAAAAGCATGTTTAAACAAATATGATAGGTTTGTTGAAAAAAAATTATGTTATACATAATATTGATCTTCCAAAGTTTCTTATTATAAAGATGGGTCATATGAAATTTATGAATGAATTGCTTCCTTTGTCGGTGTAAATAAATTGTGACAAATGTGTGATCAAGATGTTGTGATATATTTCTCTACATGTTAGTAGTTTATTCTGAACGTGCTATATATACTAGGGCTTTGACAAAATTTCAATGGTCGAAATTTTCTTTTTTTTTTTTTTGTGATAGCAATGAGATTCGTACAACATTCTTGTTTGTTGTTGGATATCATTTACATAGATTTGTACCGACAGACACACATCCCCTAAGTTTTAGATCTTACTGTCTCCTTACCTTTTAGAGGGGAGGGAGTGGGCATCGGGTAAGGCTTCGGGTATGTTAAGGTATGGTGGTCTGCGTCACGTCGTTTAGGTCTTGAAATCGGGATCAAATCGGTTTCACGGCCGATCGGTTATGTTCCCACACACTTTATTTTTTTTCTTTTTGTGAAAGGTAGTTTTGGGTAGGATTGGGTACCACTCCTTTTACTTTGAGTAGTGTTATGGTAGAATTGGGTTGTTTTGAGTTTGAGGGTTTTATTGGATATATGTGATGTAGCAATTTGGGTAGAATTGGGTACTAGGTGACCACTCCCTCCCCCTTAGTGTCCAACTAAACTAAAAGATGTACAATGGTTAGGTACATGTATATACTTGTTGTGTTTTACACGATTCTAGCTAATGGATCTTGAAAACTGACATACGTAATCATACATATATGATTTATAACTTGTGTGGTTAGAATGTTAGACGTGCAATATATATGTAATTAGTGATTAAAACCCCTTATTATGAAGGGTTATGCTAAACATAGTCTTAAAGGTATACTTAAAAATAGGGAATATATCACTCAATAGTAAATCAAGTTTTAAGAATGTTCTAATTTGATACCTCAAACTTTATATCAATCAAAAAACAATTAAAGTTTCATAAGTGTTTGATTGTTGTGTAATTTTCTAAAATTAGTGTGCTATAAGTATACATGTATACATTAACATGTTATACATTAATACTAAACAATAAACACACACCCTCTAAATTTCACTACTACCAACCAACTTTATGTACAATCCGTTAATGCGCGACTAAACATAAATAATAACCACAAAATAATAACCAATTTTAAGAAGTGTTTTGTTCAAGTCATTTTAATATAAAAATTACACAATGAAACAAATTTGAAACTTTGATGGTTTTTATAGTTGATATAAAATTTGAGATACAAAATTAAAAAAATCTCAAACTTTGTTACTATTTGATGATTTTCACCCTAAAAAAAATACATGCATAATTGCTGGTACATAAAGTCAGTTGAGAATTTTTAAATGCATGGACTGACAAATGCATATCTGAATATTTTAGACGTAGCTAAGAGTTACAGTTAGCAAATTCTATTATGTAATTATAATTTTATACAACTTTTTAAAAGGATCATCATTTGATTTCCTTGACAATTGATTTTTAGGTGTCCACTATAATGCTCTACAAGAATGTTGATACACAGAGCATATCGGGTAACTTTAAGCAGTTTTAAATTAATTCGGATAATTTTAAATATAATTAAAAGATTTACAAAGTTGGAGACATCCATTTACATACTTAATAAAAGAGGTTGTATAAACTAAGAGCATCCACAATAATAGACCTTTTAAATAGGTTTATAATATGTCAAATCATTAATTTATAAAATATAAAACTATTATCACTTTTATAATTATATCAGATGTTCAAACATAACACATGCAGTAAATTATGAAAAGTTTTAGCATCTTGGTCTCTTCGTCTGGCATGTAGATATAACCATGAATGTTTCATTATGGTTGAAACAAAAAATAAATCTTTTCATAGCTTTTAGACCTTTTTATAAACTTCTTATAATGGATGCCTAAAGCATCACTTTAAAAATATGTGTATTGAAATCCACTAATTTAGATAATGCAAGCAACTTGATAGAGTGGGTTGCAACTTTTATCATATATATGTTTTTTTTATATAAAATAGATCACAATTAATTATGTCTTTTAGATAACTATTATAAAAATGATGTAACCTATAGGATTTAAAAAAATAAAACAAGCTATACCTACCCATATTTTCCTATGTTTTGCATCACATAGAATAAATGGTGTTTGTTCAAATATATTTTGTTATCACATATGTTTTTTTAAACAATAGTCAATTAATTAAGTTTTTAAGCTAGTTATTATAAAAGTGACACTATATATTAACCTGTTACCTATTTGATTTGGAAGATAAAACAAGCTATACCAACCCATATTTCCTATGTTTTGCATCACATGTGAAAGCAATCAATGGTGTTTATTCAAATATATTTTGTTAACAACTTCTATACTAGGAGTTCCAAGATGGTTCCAAAAAGCCACCAGTTTGACTTCTTGATCATACTTGTTAGGTTGTTAGACTTTTTAGTAATTAAAGACTTATTATTTTTCTTTTTTCATCTATAAAATAATAATTGAATGGATTAAAATTATTTGAGGATATAAATAATGATATATCTTATTAGTTTATTTATCCTATTTATAAAACATTTATATCATTTTCTTTAATTCTTATCTTAAAAACTTTAAAAATCATTTCAATTACTAAAATACCTTTAATTAAAAATGATAACAATATCTATTATTAAATTACTATTTTAAATATTGTTTAATCCTCAAATTTTAACCTTTTTCATTTATAGCCCATAATTTTTTTTTTCTCTCGTAATGACTACATATTAAATTCATAAATTGCATCAAATGTCACTCTAAAACACAAGTTTACTTGCTTTGTGCGAATATCGTCTAGTATAAACTAGCGGGTTAACCGCTGCGTTGCGAAGGAGTCGTTGCCTCGATCATTTTATTCACGGGAATGAATTTGCTAAAGTTTTTTTTTTTTTTTTTTTTTTTTTTTTTTTGCTTGTTCATGCGCGGG
This sequence comes from Chrysanthemum lavandulifolium, assembly GCA_022545495.1. NCBI lineage: Eukaryota > Viridiplantae > Streptophyta > Magnoliopsida > Asterales > Asteraceae > Chrysanthemum > Chrysanthemum lavandulifolium. Next base: position 314,704,920 of record CM040241.1, on the reverse strand, counting down.
TTCTTCTCATAACGCACGCAGTCTTATTCATCCCCGATGAGTTTTAGTATATATATATAATAAATATATTTTGATTGTGGTCATTTACTAAGTAAGTTTTGTTTAATCCATGATAGTCAAAGGCTCAAAGCAAATGTTCAAACTTCAAATAGACCAACTAGATTTTATATAAATGGTTGGAAATTGTTTCAACTTGATAATAGAAATAGTAATTGTTTCAACTTGATAATAGAAATAGTAATTATTTGTTTCATGTGAAATGATCAAGTTGCACAAATCTGAAAGCCTCCAACGGGTACAATAGATAAAAGTTTTTTACTACTGTATTTCAAAAAGCTATTTGAAAAAGTTTCATTACATAAAAGACTTTTTGAAAAAGTTAAAACTTGGTAAAGTTTAGTTTTTTCCTAAAAGCTCCGATCATTAAATATGTTATGCATTAAATACATCAAATTTTTAATGATTTGATGCATTGCAGATGTTTTACTATATTAAACTCTAAGCGCAGGCACACTCGTGACAGGGTCACCCTCACATCGATTTCTCTCTCCGTGACTGAGACACCAAGTTAGTTAGACAATCAATGATTTTTTTTTTTTTTTTTTTTTTTTTTTTTTTAATATCAAATGTGACATATTTTTTGTGTATACCATCGGTCGAAAAACGACCGATTGTCTATTTCTTAAGTGCTCAACCGATATTTGACCGATACTCCACAAAGGAGTGACCGATGTTAACATGGTCATTGTGAGATTTTTGCGTTGACCAACCGATGTTAAAACCACGATTGTGCCCGGCCTAAAGATATTTTTAAACTTGTCAAACCAAGATATTTTGTGCAATAGTTTTGGTATAGGGGTTCGTGAAATGATAGTTCTACCCTGGGTTACGAAAGATTTAATTTTGGTGACTTTTTGGCTAACAAGTAAAGGAGTGTCGGCACATCTTTCTATTCCATACATGTTTCTTCTCGAGCTTTCTAAAATTACTTTCTCCGTCTCATTTTTATTGTCCACCTCAATAAAGAAAAAGTTACAAATTATGATAGACGTAATTAGTGAAGTATTGAGCAGATAAAATATCTTTTTTGCCTTTGTATTCAAAGATAGGTTGACTTTTCGGAAAAGACTTTCAAACTAGAATTCGAAAAATATTTATTTGCAAGTCTTATCAAATGAAAGATGATGATCTTTTTTAGACAAATGTAAATAGTAATAAGGATAATAAAAAGGGGAGGAAGAGAATCCCTTTAAACCATAAGATATTATGCGTTTTTCTTCACCTTTTTTTCATAACATCAAGGGACGGCGCCAAGATCATAACGAAGGTCGCGTTTTCGGATTTGACGCCATCACCACCAACTCAAATGATTTTTTTTTTTTTTTTTTGGTGTTTATGTGTGTGTCTTTTGTGTTTACGTGTGTGTTTGTAATGTTATATGTGTTTGGGTTGTGACTTATTATTATTATTATTATTATTATTATTATTATTATTATTATTATTATTATTATTATTAAAAACATCACTTTCATTAAACAAAACCAATGGATTATAAGAAATTAGTGGGGAGCCTCGAAACAATCTTGGCTCCTACACCTTTAAGAATAGCAAACTAATCCTCATCGAAGATATGAGCACAGCAGGCTCCAATGTCTTGAGTTATAGAGAACTTCGGATCCGCTTAAGTAAGGTCACCGCGTCCTCAAGTTCTCCCAAGGAGGAAAATGAGAAGGGGTGAACCCATATCCAATGTCTGTACATTTGGCTCAGTATTTGGTGCACTTACGTTTCTGGCGTCAATCATTTGCGACGGCACAAAATCCATCATACTAGTTTGTGTGAGGAGGGACGACCGGTCAATCGACACATATGTCCCGCCTCCATCCCAAGAATAGAGCAAGATATCTGCTGGCCGTAGACTTGCTCCTTTCTCCACCCAATCCGATGTCAACCTCTTTACGAGTGAGACCCCGGATCGAGAACAGATATCAATCAAAGTGTCACGACTATGTTGTGCCGATGCTTAATACCAATAGTGCCGACACATGATACAAGATGGTCCGTAAATATCCCCAGTGAAAACCTTGGAGCAAGTCGAACACGACATCTGAAGCGAGAAGAGGGGCGCCTGGTCGATAACATAATACATATCTGTAAGTTCGGCATTCATAGTGCATCCCTCCAATTATCGGGACCACTCTGAGCCGATCTGAGTATGGTCTTCCATTTGCGATCTCCTTTATATCGGGACCACTCTGACCAGGTCAATTATTATTATTATTATTATTATACCTTTTAGTTTAAACCTTGTTTTTATATGTTTACATTATAAGTCTTTGAGATCGTTATTCTTACACCGTTAGTCATTTAGTTTTTTTTTTTTTTTTTTTTTTTTACATTTTGTCTTAAAATGTGTATACAATTTGGTTGAAAGGTATAAAATTTATTTGAAAAAATAAAATAAAAAAATAGCCTGTTCAGGGGTGCACAATGATACCAGATTTTCGTGTGATAGGAGGGATGATTGTTTTAGTGTCGTGGTGTATTCTGATGTTATGAAAAAAAATATGCTGATGTGACGACATTTTTTCATGGCACAAACGAGACGGCGCTAAAAGTACCCTACGCTCTTAAAATAATAATAGATATTTTTATTACCTTAGCTAAAACTTATTTGTTATTGTTCATTCTTGTCACCAACCTGATATAATCGTTTGATTTATTTGTTGCAAAGAAAACAACAAATTAGGTGTTTTGGCACGTGATAGAATAAACTTTTGTTTCAGGTTGATTTAGCGTGTTCACTTTCTTCGCCAAAAGTTAGCCCATGTATGGTGTTGAAAGTTCCAAAACGCAATGAACATGTGCATAGTGTTGGGATTTAATACTCATAACAATTATATAAAATCAAATAACATCATCAAAGCATGCAGCGGAAGTAATTAGGAATAATACATGTAAATTAACTAACCGAATTAAAAGTATGCGTGCCTTTTGCGAATCAATGCAATTAGGGTTTATGGAAAACCCCAAATTAGAATCAAGAACAAGAAACCCTAAACCCTAATAAATTAGGGTTTATGAATGTCGACCAACACCTATGTCGACCCACCAATGAAATCAACCACCAAGATTCACAAGCTCAGCGTGCTTGTTCTTCGTTCTTGTACACACGCACTAATAGCGATTTGATGTGAAAAGCTAGTTTCTTGATCACGAAACAAACCAAATACTTAATTCTTTAGTTAACAAATCGAATCCCTAGGGAAGGGAGTTCGACCGGCCACACAAAAGAAAGAGGAGAAGGAGAAATTAGGTTTGCAAGTCACCAAGATTAGGTTTAGAATGAACACAATAGGATTGTATTTATAGTTAACCAATCTTGGAGGACAGTTAATGTGTGGGTTGGGTTAGGAAACCCCAACCGATCGGCCAATCAATCCCAAAGGGATTCTAGATCCTTCCGACTTATAATTTCATCTCTAGTCCTTTAAGTTTACATTTAACGACCGTTAGCCAAACCTCGTTAAATATTAACCACTGTTAAGTATTTATTTCGTGACTAATAATTAATAATAATAACATTTTATATATTATAATTATTTACATCAATTCTCATACGTAATGTGTGCAATCCGAAGTCTCGAGTTCGAATCCGGTCATACTAATATTAATAATTATCTATAAACCTTCGACTCCCACTGGATATTACTTAATATAGTAATGACATTGGTTAGTCTAGCTTTCACACGCCAATGCCCCGGATCAAATCGAGTATGGTCTCCGGAAAAAACCATTTAATGATTCATCATTTTACTTATCCTTTTGTTACTAATACTACATTAACTATGAATATGGATCAAGTCATTTCATAAGTTAATATTACATTTTCGTTGTATTTCGATTGAACAAGATTACCAAGTCATCGAACATATTCCGAGATAGATCTTGGGTAAGGCCTTACAAACATCTTGCCAATCCTACGAGGGGCCCAAATATAGTATTATGCTTTGAAACAAATTCAAATGAACAAATTCTCTTGAATACAAACATAACTCATGAACTTTGTAACACTTAGAAAATAGCCCTTATAACTACCGATTACGGATAGCGTTAGACTATCTTACACAAATGCACTACATTCATAATAGTTATCACGGTATCTCAAGTCCGAGGATAAACACTTCATGATATACTTAATGACAAAGATCCATAAAGTATCATCATGTAAAGTTGGGATGAGTCCTATATTCAATTCATTGAATATCATGTGAATTTGGCATGTTCCACGCATCAATATACTTAAAGTATATTCTACCAAAACTCAGATTTGTCTTAATTCAATGACATTCCCACATCATTGATCGACAACGGACTTTTAGAATAACATAAGTTATTCACGGATTTAAACATGCAAATATAGGATATAATATTAAGAAAATGAAAAATAAACATAACCAATATTTTATTCCATTTAAATAATATTTGTTCATAACATCCCTTATCCAAATACTAAATAGATCAATGCATGATAATATTTGTTAATAAATTATGCCTCAAGTAATGACAATCATACTTGTTGACAAGGTATAATTTCAACTAACGTTGATCTATCGGAATTTTGAGAATACTTATTTCAAGAATTCAACTAGTGAAGTTCTTGTATGTGTGCATTCAAAATATCTTGATATTGCCACATAATATTTCATAAAGTGTGTGACATCCTCAAGCACCAATTTATGACAATCAAACTTTCAAACATTTTTAAAGTTTAAAGTATTCTTATTCTTTATTTTATAATGCAACTATGCTCTTAGTTGAGCACAACTAGTTCACATGGCCATTTACAAGGATGAAATCCTCCCATGACTAGTATTGAGTGTCATCTCAATTAAACCAAACATCATTGTATACAAACAACAATATGCTCTTTAAAATCTCCGTAAACTTCAATATCTACGATGTAATGTTTGATGCCTTCCAAACTTTCAAGTTTGTTGGCTATGACAATTTCGCAACAATTCTTGTATTGCTCATCCATAGAATTTTGAGAGCAAATCCAGTGAGGAATGTAATTCTAAATTCAAACATATTCCATTAGAATATTCATTACACTAGTTATCTAATAACTTCATTAGATATCAATGTTGTCAAATCATCTTGCATTCAAGCATGATACAACAAGATAACATGATGTACATGAAAAATCCTTATGTCAAACGAAGATTTAATTCATGTTCTACATATCCATTTTCTAAATGATATATCATGTTCTATTAGACTCATTTATTTTAATACCGCCATGTTTACTAACAATAAACATATACTCCAAGGTTGTATGTCTTATTTTCTAAATCTTTCATGTGAAGTTTCATTCCAAACTAGAACTTAACATTTAGCTTAGATGGAATGTTACTACCCACAACATATAAGATTTAAACAAAATAAACATAATACTCCCACTAGCTTTCAGGAATACTTAGAAATTATCTTATTTTAATTTTAAACCAAAACTTGGATTTAATAGTTAAACATAAGAATCATCTCCTAGATGCATGCATATATCCATTCTTGGATTCTTGCAGTTTGTACATTTTTAAAGATTATGTGAATTCATAAAACTCCTTTCGATTGCTTATCGTCCTCGCAAAAGCAATCACATAAGAAATAGTTTTAATATTCCATTGTCATTTTTCATATCAATGAAAATAAGTATGACAATCATAATCATTATATATTCAATGTGTCAAGGAAAGAATATTCAATCACAGTTAATTGCTTAAGTGTGATTAATAATCTTGTCACAAGTCATGTATTAAACACGTGTACAATTTTGTCCATATGATTTCTACACAAAGATTTAAACCACTAGGGTTTTCCTTCCTTTGAAGAAACTCATTACTATTAAGATAAAACAAGTATCCAAAGTTGATTATCTTCATGGACAACATCTTAACATTCATAGTATGAATAATTTACCACAATTCAATATTAGGTAATATATCATTATGATTAACAGGTTTACCATGATCCTGTAATTCATATTTCTCATCATATCAAATATTTGAGATATCCTTGCGGATCTATGAATGAGAATTCCATCATTTTGAGGTATACCATATATGACCTCATCATGATATTCACTAGTGTGCTTTAGAAGATTATGTTTTTTGTAATTGTAATTTAATCTCTTCAAGATCTAAACAAAACTCCCACTTGCTTTTGTAATTTAAAGACTATCTATAAATACTTTAGCAATTAGAACAACACTAAATTGTTTTCTTGTGGGATATTACAAAATACATTGACAGTTCGTAAATCTTGTTCATTAATAACCTACTCCATAAGTAGTTTTAACAAATCAGAACTTCAATATAAGACTCAATGTGATTCATCTCATTCCATACTAAAATGGTGTCTTATTAATCTTCTAGGTTTGAGTTTATTAAGTATATCCAATCAATACTCAATTTTCTAACCTTGATAACTTTTGGAAGAAAATAGGATATAGTTGTCTTGAATCAAACAATATGACAAAAGTTTGATTCTTCTAACTGAACATACCATATACATACAGTATTTCATTAGAATTAATATTGTAAGACAATCTAACAATATTTAAGATAAACATATTCCTTTTGGCCTACCTATTTACCAACTAAGTCAACTTAATGGTATAATAGAATATCCAAGCCAATTGCATGTTTTATAAAATAAGTATTCTTTGACCAAGTCAAAAGACATATGATTATAGTATCTTACTTTATATTATAAGTCTTTAAAAGACTTCATGTTTGTGAGTCTATCTGAAACACATAACCATGTATAATTTAAAGTTATTATGAACACCACGCCATGATTTCAATTAATTAATTTTCAAGTTAATAAACTATTTATGTCATTCCAAGAATACACAAATATTTAAAATAGCATTAGATTACTTTATTTTAATTATGTCATCCGTTGAAGTGTCCAACTTAAGAAACTGCAAAAGCATCCACGCCCGATCCCACGACAAGTGGAGATTTACCTTGAGATTACAATCTAGCCAAGATCTCACTTAACCTAAAATGTAACTTCAAATGTTTCTATAATTTGAATGACATAAGACATAAAAGCAGTCTATGTTATATTCTTGACACATGTTCTAAACAAGTCAATCTTATTAGAACGTTAATCTCTTATCTTACGATCAAGAGAATCCATTAATCATATTTGTATGTGTTTGTTCTTTTGCACACAATTAATCCTTCTCCCACTTGTGCATAGAACAACACCATATAGCAGATAAACACCATGACATTCGTTTGTTTATGTGAGCAATATGATAGTGTCATAGATATATAAGCATTACAAGTAGATGTAGGACCACTGAATTATCAAGGAATCGTTCATGATCGACTATCCTTGAGAATATGAATGTCTACATTTTTGAACATAATGTATTATTTCAAGAAAATCTAGAAATAATCGAGTTACTTCCAAGATAATAAATCTTGTAACTCCACTGAATTAGACAACGTTACAATAATGTCTTATTCGATGTACACCATACTCCCATTTGGATTTGACAACATTGTAAGTGTTTCATTAACCGTTGAAAATAACGTCTATTACGTTGCTACCCCTTTGTAAGACCATTCGTTACAATTACTTAGGTAATAAAGAGTGTATTCTACTTTGTAGATGATGAATCATCCATCATACTATTAACTTGAAAAATTGAGCATGCAATTTCTTCCTCAATAGGTCTACCATCCCCACAATGATGTGTAGCACCTTCAATTAGTCAAAACAAAACAACTAGATAAAATATACTAGTTTGTCTTTTACCAATTTTATGTAATTAGTCTAGCTTCTAATTTAATAACTCATAAAATATCAAACATGTTTTCTAGTTGACCAAAATGTCATATAAGAATTCAATCACCAACAGAGGGTAATGAAATCTCTTAAGGAAAACATGGTGTGCAATTTCTTAACTATTAAAGTTGCTATGAGTTATATTAGAATTTAGACAATTCTAATGTTCCTAACATACCTTTCTTAATCATGAAAAGGAATAGGATTGAGTCACACTCTTCTTCCATGGAAAAGAGTTTATGTTTGTCTTTTAGTAAATTTTTCTTGATCAAACATTCGTTTGAAAGCGAACTAGATCAATTTACCAAAGCCCAAACTACGTTTACGGTTTAATGTTGCATTAATACAATCAAAAGAATTAACAAAATTCAATTTTTAGTATTTTCGATAATTAAATCTTTCAAGAAAATAAAATACCCTTGGTCAATATTCATATTAACCATAGAATTTTCATTGAATCTAGGACCCTCGTTATCATAGTTTCACCACATCAGTTGATCTGCTAGTGATGAAAGTATAGAATAGGTAATTGTCGAAGAACAATAATTGACAAACAAGTTTGCAATTCCTAGAAAATATGGGATTTACAATTTTGCCAAAACAATTAATGCAAAACGTAAGCATGTTTCATCCCATCTTATGCCTTAAGTCATAGGTCTTACTAACTAACTTAATTAAGTTGTCTAACTTAGAAACTGCAAATCATAAAGCTGAGGTCTCACACAACAAAATAACTCACCTTGTTATTGTAATCTAGATCAAGGTCTCACATAACTAAATTACAACTTCAAGTATTTCATATCATTAGATGGCATAAACTTAAATTTAAAGGGTACAATTTTTGATGTGTAATCAAAACTTATGTATAAAAAGCATGCATACAACTTTATAACACAAAATTTTGAAAAACTTACTTGTATTTTAATTGCTAAGATTAAATTCTACAAAGTTTCAATCGATCGTTGAGAAACTTACAACTTTGCACTAAGATGCTTCGTACATAGAATGGTTATACTAGGTAGCTCAATCGAACTCACGAGGCGAGAGGACCGTGTAAGCGCAAAAGCATAACCTTAGACATCCATTCGGTCTTGTTGTGCGCTTCTTAAACAACCCTTTATAGTTTGTTCTAGTGGGTGAGCCGTTCTAACCATTTAGTACAATCGCATCAATCGATTAAAAGTTCAAGAATAATACTTAGATAACAAATCGGTTCGCCATTATTTAGTCAATTTAATTTTCTATTCATAAAAACCCTTTTGCTTACTAACATGTCAAACAATATATAAACAAAAAGCATTTTAATAAAATTAAAAGGAACTCAAATAATATATACATATAACTTAACAATTAACATATGTAAAACAATTAGCCACATGCATAATTATTTCGATAAAACCTAATAAACAATTCTAGGCGTAAAAAATGCATACATCAACTAGGGCTTTCAACTACAAGGTAGATGAGCCACATACATCGACAAGTCGATTGCGTAAGCCAAAGTCAATAGTATACCAAATAGCACATAACAAATTTTTATTAGTATAATTGAGGTCTTCCCCAATTCAATAATTATTAAATAAATAAAACATGTGTGTATCACTTAACAATTAATCAATAAACAATACTCCATGGCAAAACATGCATGTTCCACCATGGATTCCGCATAACAATTATCACCCAAGATACGCATATTACATGACACATAACAATTATTCATTAATTAACCACATAAAATTAGCATGCAATCCTAGGGTTTCTACAAGTTTTACAAAATTAAAACCTAATTAATATAAATTAAGGGTAATCGACCCTATATAAATAAAATTAGGGTTTCAAATTCAAAACCCTAGAAACCATAAAAGCATGCATATAATCATAAAGATTCAATTTTATGTGTTTGATAATTAATTACATCATATTAACGGCTCGTGATGCCACTGTTGGGATTTAATACTCATAACAATTATATAAAATCAAATAACATCATCAAAGCATGCAGCGGAAGTAATTAGGAATAATACATGTAAATTAACTAACCGAATTAAAAGTATGTGCGTACCTTTTGCGAATCAATGCAATTAGGGTTTATGGAAAAACCCCAAATTAGGATCAAGAACAAGAAACCCTAAACCCTAATAAATTAGGGTTTATGAATGTCGACCAACACCTATGTCGACCCACCAATGAAATCAACCACCAAGATTCACAAGCTCAAGCGTGCTTGTTCTTCGTTCTTGTACACACGTACTAATAGCGATTTGATGTGAAAAGCTAGTTTCTTGATCACGAAACAAACCAAATACTTAATTCTTTAGTTAAGCAAATCGAATCCCTATGGGAAGGGAGTTCGACCGACCACACAAAAGAAAGAGGAGAGGAGAGAAATTAGGTTTGCAAGTCACCAAGATTAGGTTTAGAATGAACACAATAGGATTGTATTTATAGTTAACCAATCTTGGAGGACAAGTTAATGTGTGGGTTGGGTTAGGAAACCCCAACCGATCGGCCAATCAATCCCAAAGGATTCTAGATCCTTCCGACTTATAATTTCATCTCTAGTCCTTTAAGTTTACATTTAACGACCGTTAGCCAAACCTCGTTAAATATTAACCACCGTTAAGTATTTATTTCGTGACTAATAATTAATAATAATAACATTTTATATATTATAATTATTTACATCAATTCTCATACGTAATGTGTGCAATCCGAAGTCTCGAGTTCGAATCCGGTCATACTAATATTAATAATTATCCATAAACCTTTCACATAGTCACTATATACTAGATGAATATCTTCAACTTAATAAATCATACAAGCAACGTCTTAAAATCTGGGTTAACCCAGCCGGTTCAAAGACCAGGTTGGATGTATTCGGATTTTTGCTTGTTTGAGAACTGTATTGAATTGTCAGTTTTTCGTTAATCCGATTTGATAAACTCGGCCAGGTCAACACTTTTGTTAAAAAAAACTTAACAATAGCTTTTTTTCCCATCAACCTTTCTAAGTTTACTTGATAAATTGAAGTCATGAGTAATAATGTTAGTTAAAATTTTGAAAAACACCAATTAGAATCAGGAACAATATTAGAAAAACCAACTAATATAGTTTTAATATAAACTGCTATAACTTATAATCATAAGTTTATTGTTGTTGAAAATCTTTACTATATTATTATAGATATAGAAATTAAAACCAAAGTTTATTTGTAGTCTCAAATTTTTTCAGTTTAATCGAATAGAGGAATATAGTCAGAATAATCATAAGATCATGCAACACTGCATATTTAATATAGAGAAAAAATGTATACATATCTAGAACCGGTTCGACCAGGTGGTTCAACCGATTGAACAGGTGACCTAGTGAACCGGGTCGATAAAAAAACTAGTTTTTAAAACATTGTATACGAGTCAAACAAGTTCGCGAAGAAGGTGTTGATCGCGAAGAAGGTGTTGATCGCGATGAATCTGTAAATGTTTGGTGCCATACTACTTAGATGTTTTGTGGTTCATTGATAGCTTTTGATCTGGTTGTTAATAGTGAGTATGTAGTAGCCTTATTCTATCATATATCCAGGGATGGAACCAAGGGGTTTTTGCGCGTGTCCGGAACTTTTAAAATTTTTCGATGTAGTGTTAAGTTTTGAGAAAAACATCAATTTTTTTAATGCATCTGGTCTTTTGAAATGTGTTTCTATATTACGCTGTCAAAGAAATTATACATCCAATCATATTTGATCCTTGTTCAATGATATATCTCATAACAATAATATTCTACAATATTTTGTTACATGTAGTCTTGTTCAGTTTCGTATCAACGAGGAACATCCCAACGTAGTTTAATTTATTTGTCAGCATGGTTAGTCAACATTTATAGTCGAGTGTTACAATATGATGATTAATCCAAATATCCATATATCTACCATATCATCTCTTAACATTACAGTTTGAGTTTTTTTTCCCCACGAACGGCGATTTTCTTACTCGCTAAAAAGAAGCTAGAAGAACATAAAAAAAGGGTTACAACACCGCTACAATGAGCTCTTACAATGGCCAAAAGGATTTCTAAGACCAATGCCAACGGGTTCGTCGGTTTGTCAACAGACATACAAAGGTTGCTTAACTGACACCGATGACACCATCTCGTCGGTGATGCGTCAGTTGAAGGTTCTTCGGTTTGGCGACGAGTTGGTGTGGGGCCTATTTGTGTTTTGTGTAAGTATTTCATATGTGTGTGAGCGTTTTGTGTGGTATATATGTTTAGTGGCACAAAAACAGACACGCCACCACTAGCAGGGGTGTGTCAGTTTAAAAAGTGCTCATGTGGCGCTGAGATGACTCAACTGAAACACAAACTGATGCGCACGGTTTGAAGTGGTTAATAAACAAAATCAATAAGTAAATAATATTTTTTAGAATATAAATCGAGAAACTAAAGGATGTATAAACTCTTGTATGTTTGAAAAAATTAGCAATAGCAGGGAGGAGTAGCTGCAAGTACTAGTTGTTTTTTTTTGTATGATAACGTTTGGTAACGTAGTTGCAGGTTTAATCATAATGCGTAAAACATCTCCTAAATGCTCAACATTCTTAAATATTACTTCATGAAGCGTTGGAAAAAAAGTATTCCGAAAAAAAAATAATAAAACAGCTTGTTGCTTGCCAAACAAGTATTAAAACAGCTTGTTGCTTGCCTAAACCCCTTGCGCCAAATACACCAAAGTTATAACGTCAAGATTAACCCCATATATTAAATATAGTAAGCACGTATATCTTTAAATTTAAGCAATATATTCCTAGTATATTTGAGAATATTATGTTTATCTAATTACTAAAATTAAGAAGGTGTTTCCTTAGTTGTTTATGACGGCGGACTTATGTTCAGCCTTTATATAAACCCTTCAATAACTAACTCATTATTCGGTGAATTCAAGGTCGAGGAACAATGGCATTAGAGAGAATCGTAAGTTTTGATCTTAGCGGATGCGAAAGTGAGAGTATGTCGTATATCATTGAGCAGGTATTAAGTAGAGTGCACACAAAGGATCTCGCTCGATGCAAGAGTGTTTGTAAGTCGTGGAAGCGTTTTATTACAGGAGGAAACAAGAGTGATATTCTTTAACTTTTTTAACTAAGTACTTATTGTACGTGCATGTGCATGGTATTTGATCTTCTTTAACTTCTTTTCGTGCTATGTCTTTGATTCTATATATATTTACTCGTTTCCCTTTTTTGATTTATCAGTTAATCGAAGAATGTCTTCCAGCTCCTAGACCAAGTGCCAGAGTTTGATGCCGATGACACGTTATCCCTGCTGTTTAAATCTATCGAATAATAGTTGTTAGTATGATGGTTTCTAAACGTTTTCCAAATAATTGTTCTTTGGTTGTTTTAATATAGATGTTTGAATTTGATCACTTTAATTAGTTTTGTTTTATGTTTCATGGTTTACATCAATTTTCTTATACGTAACTACGACAGACGTTGTTAATAACATTCCCTCAACTTAACTTTACGACACTGCGACAATCTCACATCTCGTATCTTTTTCAGTATACGTACGTATAACACTAATGAAACGCGTAAAACAGTTAGCTACATATGGGCAATTTCATAGGCCGACACTTGTTGAGGGCCTCAAATAGTACTAACAAAGCTCTACTTATGGCTGTAACAATATAGTAAAACAACAGAAACTTGTATCCTTAAACAAATCGAATAATGCGGGCATAAGTAACAGAAATCAAATTAAAATCAGTAACCTTTTCTCAAATCAGTTGTTGATCCTTTTGTTGGTGTCACGGTTACTTGTTGCGTGATGATGCATATAAACATATTCTTTATGTGTATCGTCATGGCCAACGATGTCGAAAACTTGAAATCATAAAGAACCAAAGCCTTCCCCTCCACAGGTTGTTTTCACTAATAAGTATTCGTCATCATTCAAACGACCCAAAATCTTTGTAATGCTGAATAACATGGTCCTTGATCAAACCGAAAAAGCCTTGTCCATTCTTTCTGCTTCAATACTGAAACTTCTATACCATTGTTATATCCAACTTCGGCGTTTAAATCAACTAACTGTGTGTCGTCTATCCAACCACCTCCGATTTTCTTATGAGGATTAATCGACCCGAATTCCTCCTTCTTAACATCAAAGTATACTACTTTTCTTATCTCGTTGGTGGCTTTCGATTTTGGCCTATTGTCATAATCGTTAGCGAACCAATATAAGCATCTATTAGCGTATACACATTTATCGACTTTGTGACAAGACAGGACTTGGGCTATCTCTCGCCATGTATTAGTTCCCAATACATGCACCATGGTGCACAGACTATTGTCAACTTTTTCACACTGATCAACTTGTCTATTTCGCAAAATACACGCCATCTTGAAAGTATTGGTTGAAGCATCAAAACCAAGCCCGCATGACTCTAGTACGTCTCCGCTAATGTAACTCCAAAATTCATGATGGCAACTCGTAACATTCTTTTCTTACGCTCTGTTCTCTATTTTTTTTTTAAGTAATGGAAGGGGAGGGGAAGGGAAATAAAAAAAGGGGTGTTTTTAAGATTTTTTTAAGATGGAAAGGTAGGGGACGGGAAGGTGGGAGGGAGGGAAAGGATGGATTTTTGTGTGTATTTTTGTTCCGTCCAATTTTGGGCGGATTGGGAAGGGAAACGGATTTTCACCATTACAGGCCTTTGTTAAATTACAATATTAACCTCAATATTCATGCAGATATATTCAAAACATCATCAATAGTTAAGTGTGTTTGGAGCTGAGTATATGAGATTTTAAGCTTTTATAAGACGTTTTTAAGAACGCAATGGGGTTTTTTTTCCTTTTCTTTTTTAAATGAGCTACATCTCATAAAATGGTCAACGCGATGAACATGTATTTGTTTTTGAAACAACTTATTGATCAGGAGCTTAATGTAGTTTTCAACTTTTTATGCGTACTTGACAAGGTAAACTCGGTCAAATTTTCAGGAAGCTCCTTTTAAATATTTACTCATTCTTATGAAGAATTTTTTTTTTTTTTTCTATTTTTTCTTATATATGGTTTGGGTAACAAGCTTAATTGTAAGATGTTATTAAAAAAAATGCATTCTAAAATGAGAAGTTAGTTATGATAACTTTTAAAGTAAGGTATAGTTAGAGACCATCTATCAAAACAAAGATATCATTTTTATGTTTTTAGCGTGACCAGTTGTTAATGAATGGGACATGAAAAGCTCGTGAGATCCAAGTGCTAGTGTTCATAGAATTTGGTTCAATAAAAATTAAAGAAAAACTAAATGTCAAATAAACCATTCTCAACCACTCATTTTTTCATCAAAACAATAAAATAAACTTTCACATTCATTTTTAAAAACTAAATATTTCACAAACATTGATCGTTAGACGAAACTAATCATATCATCACGACAAGTATAAAATTACCTTTAATTTGATATCGCACATCATATACTTTTGACGAAATTTTTTTCCAACCTTTTTGTGGGTTTAGGGTTTACGGTTAGGGCTTAGGTGTTTAGGATTTAGGGGTTTGACTTTTTTGGGTTAAGCTTTTTAGGGGTTAAGTGTTTAGGTTTCTTACGGTTGAGCGGATAGGGTTTAGGTTTTTTGGTTTAGCGGTTAGGGTTTTAGGGGTTAAGGGTTTAGGGGTTTTAGGGTTTAAGGGTTAGGGTTTTTAGGGTTTACGGGTTGTGTTAACACAAAAGAGGATTTTTAAAATTTTCATTTATAGTGTAATATATCGAAACCCGCAAAAAAGATAAAAAATAAGTTCGTCGAAAGTTTACAATATTCGATCTCTTTATAAAGATAATTTTATTCTTGTCGCAATGGTGTAATTAGTTTTATCTAACTATTAACGGTTTTTGAGATATTTAATTTTTAAATATAAGGGTGAAAGTAAATTTAATTAATTTGATCAAATCTTTTTATATAATAAAATAATTATATCATTTCGGAGTGTTTTTGCAAAATCCTTCTCGTTGGAAAAAAATTGGACCAATAGGAGAGGTTGATTTTGCCACATAAGCGAAATCGGGCGACGTGATTGGTTAATAAAAGTCAAATTTAAATTGATTTTGGTCAACATTTTCTTTATTTGGTGTAGAAATTTGGTTGGGAAGAAAAACATATAAAAATATAGGTGTCAAATTTGTGAAAACAAAAACTTTAAAAATAGGGGGCAATTAATAAAATTTTAGTGGTTAAATTTTTAAAAATTGTATAGATTTAAGTGTAATATTATAAGTTTCCATGGTTTTTAATAACTTTGGAAATTAAACAAATACTCTCTTATATTTTACACCTTATACTTTATAACTTAAAATACAATATATATGTTGTTTTAAAACTCCAACATATAAATATACATAAGATTATAAATGTCATTTTTACTATATATATTACTTAAAGACTCATTTATTTCATATTAAAAGTATGACAAATGTGGACAAGAATTTGAATATTAAATATGGCCAAATTATTGAAAACAAGAATATAATTATCAAATTGTAAGTACTAGCTACTGTAATATGAAAAAAAACGTGATTTTACTTATAACAACTACTCATGTAACTTTTATTTATTTATATAAGGATATGTAGAAAACATTTTTAAAAAACTTTAATGAATATATTTAACTTCATCAACATTTATTATGTGCAACTAAACTCGCATCTTGTGTACATCATAATATCAATAGTGAAATTTAAATAGAAACATCAACATCTATATCAGCTAAATATAGTTGAATCTTGAGTTGTCTAACAAATTTGTTTTTACAAAATTTGATTATACAAAATTCTAACGGATATAATGAATAATGAAAAACTCGTGCATAAATATATAATTATATGTAATTACCTTTAAGAACATAATATTTAGCATTGATACAAAATATTTTTTTTTTGTCCAAACCCTGTGCGTGCACATTTATTATAACTAGTATAAATGGTTGAGAATAAACCATTTGATCTTTAATTTTTATGTGATCTTTATCGATCTCACCCCAGTGTTCATATATACTTACGTAAGCATGAACATAATACAAGTAGCATATTGGTAATACGAGGGTATATTGGTAATTTGTGTAGCTTCTTTTCTTTTTCTTGCTACTTTAAAAAAAACTCAAGAACACACAAAAATAAATAACCACTTTCTTCTCATCCCATCCCCTACTTTGCCCTTTCCATTTCATCCCCTTTTATTTTTTAAATTTTAGACTTGAGAATAAAACGTTAGAGGAGGAATAACAACTGAAGAGATAGTATCCCAAACATAGCCTTGTGATAAATAAAACAAGCCATTGCAAGAACCTCGAATAATATGTTGTAAGAATTGTGTGGTTGTACATTTCTTTGATATCCGAATATCGCACCATAATATCGTAAGACTATGCGCCAAACACACCACTTATAACGTCAATCTTAATTAATTAACCTCATGTATTATAGTAAACATATCTTTTTAAATTTAAGCTATATATCCCTAGTATTTAAAAATATTATGTTTATCTAATTACTACAATTAAGGTGTTTCCTTAGTTGTTTAGGGCGGTGGACATACGTTCAGCCTTTATATAAACCCTTCAATAATTCGTTTATTGGTGAATTCAAGATCGAATAACAATGGCATTCACGCAAAGAGTCGTAAGTTTGATCTTAGCGGATGCAAAAGTGAGAGTATGTCATATATCATTGAGCAGGTATTATTAAGAATGCCCGTGAAGGTTCTCCTTCGATCATGCATGAGTGTGTGTAAGTCGTGGAAAAGTTTAATCTTAGACCCTGGTTTTGAAAAAGGTTATGCGAAAAAATCGGATATGGATATAAAAGTAAGTACTCATTAATGATTGATCTTATTGTGCATGGTATTTGATCTTCTTTAACTTCTTTTAGTGCTATGTCTTTGATTCTATATATATTTACTCGTTTCCCTTTTTTGATTTATCAGTTAATCGAAGAATGTCTTGCAGCTCCTAGACCAAGTGCCAGAGTTTGATGCCGATGACACGTTATCCCTGCTGTTCAAATCTATCGAATAATAGTTGTTAGTATGATGGTTTCTAAACGTTTTCCAAATAATTGTTCTTTGGTTGTTTTAATACAGATGTTTGAATATGATCACTTTAGTTTTGTTTTATGTTTCATTGTTAACTTTACGACACTGCGACAATCTCACATCTCACATCTTTTTCAGTGTATGTCTAACACTAGTGAAACGCGTAAAACAGTTAGCTACATATGTTTACCAAAGAGGAGTTTAAGCAAATTGTAACATGGGCAATTTCATAGGTCGACCACTTGTTGAGGGCCTCAAATAGTACTATCAAAGCTCTACTTATGACTATAACATTTATAGTAAAACAGCAGAAAACTTGTATCCTTACAAAAATCGAATAATGCCCTGCATAAGTTACAGGAATCAAAATAATTCAGGAACATTTTTTGAAAATCAGTTGTTGATCGAATAAGCACTTTTGTTGGTGTCACGGTCACTTGTTGCGCGATATATATAAAGATATTCTTTATGTGTGTCTTCATGGCCAACGATGTCGACATCATAGAGAACCAAGCCGTTTTTAAGGTTCAAAACAAACAATCGGTCCCCTCCACAGGTTGTTTTCATTAATATGTATTTGTCTTCGTTCAAACGACCCAAAATCTTTGTAATGCCGAAATAACATGGTCCTTGATCAAACCGAAAAAGCCTTGTCCATTCTTTCTGCTTCAATACTGAAACTTCTATACCATTGTTGATAATGTAGTTACATATATATCCAACTTCGCCGTTTAAATCAACTAACTGTGTGTCGTCTATCCAACCACCTCCGATTTTCTTATGAGGATTAATAGACCCGAATTCCTCCTTCTTAACATCAATGTATACTACTTTTCTTATCTCGTTGGTGGCTTTCGATTTTGGCCTATTGTCATAATCGTTAGCGAACCAATGTAAGCATCCATTAGCGTATACACATTTATCGACTATGGGACAAGATGGGACTTGGGGTATATCTCGCCATGTATTACTTCCCAATACATGCACCATGGTGCACAGACTATTGTCAACTTTTTCACACTGATCAACTTGTCTATTTCGCAAAATACACGCCATCTTGAAAGTATTGGTTGAAGCATCAAAATCACGCCCGCATGACTCTAGTACGTCTCGGCGAATGTAACACCAAATTCATGATGGGAACTCGTAACATTCTTTTCTTAGAGGAGGAATCTTTTTTTATATAATAAAGGAATTCTTCATTTCGGAGTAATTTTGTCAATTCATTCTTATTGAAAAAACAATTGAGCCAATAGGAGAGCTCGATTTCGCCACGTAAGCAAAATTGTGTGATGTGATTGGTTAATAAAAGTCAAAATTAAATTGATTTTGGTCAACCTTTAATTAATTTGGTGGAGAAATTTTGTTGAGACGAAAAACACATAAAAATATAAGTGTCAAATTTGTGAAAACAAAAACTTAAAAAAAGATGGGGTAATTAATAAATCTTTAGTGGTTAAATTTTTAAAAATTGTATAGAGTTAATTGAAATATTATAAATTTACATGCTTTTTTAATAACTTTAGAAATTAAACAAATACCCCCTTATACTTTATACCCCTTATACTTTATAACTTAAAAATATAATATATATGTTGTTTAAAACTCCAACATATAAATATACATAAGATTATAAATATCATTTTTTTACCATATATGTTTACTAAGGACTCATTTATTTCATATTAAAAGTATGACAAATGTGGACACGAATTTGAATATTAAATACAGTTAAATTATTGAAAACGAGAATATAATTATCAAATTGTACTGTAATATGAAGAAAAAAAACGTGATTGTACTTATAACAACTACTCATGTAATTTTATTTATTTATATAAGGATATGTAGAAAAACATTTTTAAAAAACTTTAAGGAGTATATTTTAATTTCATCAACGTTTATTATGTACAACTAAACTCGCATCTTGTGTACATCATAATATCAGTAGTGAAATTTAAATAGGAACATCAACAACTATATCATCTAATTATAGTTGAATCTTGAGTTATCTAACAAAACTTTTTACAAAATTTGATTATACAAAATTCTAATGGATTTAATGAATAATGAAAAACTCGTGCATAGGTATATAATTATATTTAATTACTTTTAAATACATAATATTCAGCATTGATACAAAATATTTTTTTTGTCAAAATCCTGTGCGTGCCGGTATTATAACTAGTAACAACTGAAGAGATAGTATCCCAAACATAGCCTTGTGATAAATAAAACAAGCCATTGCAAGAACCTCGAACAATATGTTGTAAGAATTGTGGTTGTACATTTCTTTGATATCCGAATATCGCACCATAATATATACATAATGCATAAATCATTTGTACAATTGTATTAGGCTGGTCGCATTCGTTCGAGTAACATCGGTTGGGCACGCAAATTTTCGAAGGTCGACCGATTTGGACATCGGTTGTCATGGATGTGGTGGCCGGTTGCCACATCGGGCGTGGTCCCAAAAAATCGAACACCGGTTCCTTTCTCACTCGATGTTGACGCTACCTTTTGCTTCCATTTCAACGTAAACATGCACATTAAATACAAAAATTAAAAACCGATCGTTTGGTCATACAAACAAAAAAAAATAAAAATTTCAAACCTATTTTACCACTCTATAAATACCCACTTCACCTCAAACACAATTCACAACTTACCATTTTCATTTACATTCAATTCAATCTAATTCTTATCCAACTTCAAAATGTCAAAGAAAAATACCCCACAATCAAAAACCCGACGATCACGACTACCCCAAAATGCCCCGGATCTAAATTTCTCACGGAAAACAACTTGAGTTAACCGGCATATCACCACAACAAAACCGGCCTCCTATTCGCTTTCGTCCAAGGTTTTGAATATCAATCACAACTACCCCAACCAAATCAAAACCAAAGCGCGTTTTATCTTAACCGTCCTTTTGTCCCACCGCGTTCTTACCACGATTCACGGCAAGAACCTAGTGGGTCGGTTACCATCCAAACATGGACTTCATTTATCCTTCTCAACCGTATCAACCTTATTCCCGATTCGAAGCACTAATCTAGACATGAATTTGGAAGATTGGATGCGGAGTATCGACACAAAACTACCCAAGTCAAGATGCTTCGATGGGACAAGGTTCGGTCACGGTTCGCACCACGGTTCATTCCATGGTTCCATTCCCGTTGGTGATTCGATGATGAGAAAACCGCTTCATCGAAGAGATGTCCCCATCAAACCAAAGCGACCATCTAGGCGTGCTTCAAAGGCCAAGGACAAAGGCAAAGCGGAAACAAGCGAGGGAAGCCAAGAAGCCGGCAGATCCATGGACAAAGGAGGAAGAGGTGGTGCTTTGTAAAGCTTGGGTCTATGTGTCGGGAAAGCGGCGAGAGAAGCGCCCGAACCGCTTCAAGTTTTGGGAGCAAGTGATCGAGTACTTTAACAAAGCGGCAAAGACCGAACCTATGACTCTATCAATACCAAATGAAAAGCGGAGATTCGTAATGAGGTTGGAAATTATTGTGCTATCATGGAGAATATCAAGAACGCCCATGGAAGCGGTGAGAATGATATCGACGACACCTCAAAAGCTCTTAAAGAATACCGTATGACGTACGGTCATGATTTCACTTTAGAGGAGTGCTACGAGGTGTTAAAGGGTCATGCTGCTTGGAAGGAGGTTGAGTTGCCGGCTTTATCAACAAATAGTCGGAAGAAAACAAATGGTTCTACCACTACCTGCGGTTCAACGGCACTCGTGATCCTTTCGATGTCTATGGCGTTGATGATTCTGCCGAGAAGCGACTAGAGAATCACGACCGGTGGTCGTGACAAAGGAAGGAAGAAAGCATCCTCCTCCTCGTGATGGTGATGTTCCATCGGACTCATTTATGTCGTTGGCCAAAATTTCTTAAGGACCAAGAAGCCGTCAAAAGAGGATAAAGGTAAGAATAAGCATGGTTTAGAAGATGCTTGGTTACGGTTGAGGAAAAAGAGCTCGAGATAAAGCAGCAAAACTTGAGCTCATGAGGACATCAAAGGAGTCCGACATCATCTTCTACAACACCCCAATCGACCCAAATTTGACCCGCCAACTAGAAGAGTTGGAGAAAGTTAAAGCGACAATCAAAGAACGTTACAATTTAGATTATTAGTTTAAGTATTCTAGTGTTTATTTGAATTTCGTATTGTAATTTTTTTTTTTTTTTTTAAATTAGTAGTGTAATTTTTTTTTTAATTTCAGTAATGTAATGTTTTGTTTTTAATTTGAATGAAATTTAAATTTAATGTTAAAATGTTTGAATTAAAAAAAAAAAAAAAAAAAAAAAAAATCTTGGGTCGTCATTGGGGCATCCGGGTTGTCCGGTCATTTGGAGAGAGAAATGACGTGGCGCAGTTGTCCTGTGTCGTCCGAGGTTGCGATCGAGACCGTAGCAAGTCTTTCTCTCTCCAAATTCCCACCAAACATTTTTTCAAATCAACCAATCAAATTATTAGGTTCATTTGTAGGCTTGATTAGTAGGCACAACAATCATTTTTCTATCGTAAGAGTAATGTTATTTAGACCTACAACCCAATCCTAAATATATATCTAATGCATAAATTACTTGTATAATTGTAACGTCAATCTTAACCTCATGTATTATAGTAAACATATCTTTTTAAATTTAAGCTATATATCCCTAGTATTTAAAAATATTAAGTTTATCTAATTACTACAATTAAGGTGTTTCCTTAGTTGTTTAGGACGGTGGACATACGTTCAGCCTTTATATAAACCCTTCAATAATTCGTTTTTTGTCAAGATCGAATAACAATGGCATTAGAGCAAAAAAGAATCGTAAGTTATGATCTTAGCGGATGCGAAAGTGAGATTATGTCATATATCATTGAGCAGGTATTCTTAAGAATGCGCGTGAAGGATATCTTTCGATGCAGGAGTGTGTGTAAGTCGTGGAATTGTTTACTCAGAAACCCTAGTTTTATAAAAGCTCATCTAAAAAGATCATTATATCGATGATATAGACTATATACAGAGGTAAGTTATCATTGATGATTGATCTTATTGTGCATGCATGTGCATGGTTTTTTATCTTCTTTTCGTGCTATGTCTTTGATTGTATATATATTTACTCGTTTCCCTTTTTGATTTATCAGTTAATCGAAGAACACCTTCCAGCATCTAGACCAGTACGTGCGAGAGTTTGATGCCGATGACACGTTATTGCTGCTGTTTAATTCTATCGAATAATATGGTTTCTAAACGTTTTCCAAATTGTTCTTCTTTGGTTGTTTTAATGAAGATATTTGAATAGGATCACTTTAGTTTTGTTTTATGTTTCATTGTTAACTTTACGACACTGCGAGAATCTCACATCTCAAATCTTTTTGAGTGTATGTCTAACACTAGTGAAACGCGTAAAGTGGTTAGCTACATATGTTTCCCAAAGAGGAGTTTAAGCAAATTGTAACATGGGCAATTTCAAATAGTAGTATCAAAGCTCTACTTATGACTATAACATGTATAGTAAAACAGCATAAAACTTGTATCCTTACAAAAATCGAATAATGCCCTGCATAAGTTAAAATCAGTTGTTGATCGAATAAGCACTTTTGTTGGTGTCACGGCCACTTGTTGCGCGGCATATTCAAAAAAAAAAACTTAAAAACGAAAAACTTAAAAAAAAAAAAAAAAAAAAAGTGAAAACACAATTTTTTTTTCCGAAAGTATATCAAAGTGCCTATTTATAGAAAGATAATTAAATGCTCGTCGTAATGGTATATATTTTTTTAACGACGATTAACGGTTTGAAAGATATTTATATTTGAAAAAAAATGAAAAAGTTGGGTTTTTCTAATTGTTGAAATTAATTTCATCCATTAGATCTAATAAAAATGGTGGGTGAAGATTGATCCCTTAGTATGTAAAGAAATTTTTGTCCTCAAATGATCTTAAATCTAAATGTAAATAGTAATAAGGATAATAAAAAGGGGAGGAAGAGAATCCCTTTAAACCATAAGATATTCTGCGTTTTTCTTCACGTTTTTTTTCATAACATCAAGGACGGCGCCAAGATCATAACGAAGGTCGCGTTTTTGGATTTGACGCCATCACCACCAACTAAAATGATTTTTTTTTTCTTTTTTTTTTATGTGTGTCTTTTGTGTTTACGTGTGTGTTTGTAATGTTTTATGTGTTTGGCTTGTGAAGTTTTATTATTATTATTTTGTTTAATACCTTTTTTGTTTAAACGTTGTTTTTATATGTTTACATTAAAAGTCTCTGAGATCGTTATTCTTATACCGTTAGTCCTTTAGTTACTTTTTTTTTTACATTTTTAGTCTTAAAATGTATATAAAATTTGGTTTAAATGTATAAAATAAAATGTGTTGTTTTATTTAAGGGAAAAAAAAGCCCTTTTCAGGGGTGCACAATGACACCGATTTTCGTGTGATAAGAGGAATGAGTGTTTTTAGTGTTGTGATGTATTCTGATGTTATGAAAAAATATGCTGATGTGACAACATTTTTTCACGACACAAATAAGACTGCGCCAAAAATACACTACATTCTTAAAATAATAATAGATATTATTATTACGTTAGGCTAGCCCCAATAGGCGATCGAGATCGACACCCACACTCGATCTTCATTCGATCCCATTATTGTAAGAAATCTCGATCGCAAGATTTTTGTATGAATTCGATCGTATATACGATCGACACAATACACACATAGAAACAAAACTCAGTTTTTAATTAAAGGTCATTTTTACTGGGGCACCCAATCGCCTGAAGGTCGCTGAAGAGAGAAAACTGACGTGGCAGGGAAAATTAGGGGGATTGGGGCTCCTTACTGGGGGCAGCCTTAGCTAAACTTATTTTGTTATTGTTCATTCTTGTCTCAACACCAACCTGATTTATTTGTTGCAAAGAAAACAACAAATTAGGTGTTCACTTTCTTCGCCAAAAGTTAGCCCATGTATGGTGTTGAAAGCTGAAACGCAATGCACATGTGCATAGTAACTACTAGATGAATACTCTTCGATTTCATAAATCATACAAGCAATATTTTAAAATTTGGGTTAACCGGCCGGTTCAACTAGTTGAACCAGAAACCGGTTCAAAGACCAGGCTGGATGTGTTCGGATTTTTTTTGCTTGTTTGAGAACTGTATTGAACCGTTAGTTTTTCGTTAACCCTATTTGATAAACTCGGCAAGGTTATAACTTTTTGTGAAAAAACCTAACAACAACTTTTTTTTTCCCATCAATCTTTCTAAGTTTAATTGATAAATTGAAGTGGTGTGTACTAATGTTAGTTAAAATTTTGTAAAAGAGTAAAGTGTGTTTATGAACAATATTAGAAAAACCAACTAATATAGTTTTAATATAAACTGCTATAACTTATAATCATAAGTTTATTGTTGCTGAAAATCTTTGCTATATTATTATAGATATAGAAATTAAAAACAAAGCTTATTGGTAGAGTTTCAATTTTTTTCAGTTTAATCGAATATAGTAATAAAGTCAGATTAATCATAAGATCATGCAACACTACATATATAGTATAGAGAAAAATAAGTATATATATCTAGAACCGGTTCGACCCGACGGTTCAACCGGTTGAACAGGTGACCTAGTGAACCGGGTCAATAAAAAAACTAGTTTTTAAAACATTGCATACGAGTCAAACAAGTTCGCGAAGAAGGTGTTGATCGCGATGAATCTATAAATGTTTGGTACCATACTACTTCGATGTTTTGTGGTTCATTGATAGCTTTTGATCTCGTTGTTAATAGTGAGTCTGTAGTAGCCTTATTGTATCATATATCTAGGGACGGAATCAGGGGTTCTTTCCGGTGCCCGGGACCTCTATAAATTTTTTCAATGTAGTGTTAATTTTTTAACAAAAATATCAATTTTTTTTTTCTCAATGCATCTTAAATGCATCTGACTCATCAAAATGTGTTTTGATATTACACTGTCAAAAAATTTGTGCATCAAGTCATATTTGATCCTGGTTCCGTGATATATCTCATGACAATAATATTCGACAATCTTTTGTTACATGTGGTCTTGTTCAGTTTCGTATCAACGAGGAACATCCCAACGTAGTTTAATTTATTTGTCAGTATGGTTAGTCAACATTTTATAGTCCAGTGTTACAATATAATGAATAAATCCAAATATCCATATATCTACCATATCATCTCTTAACAAGGGTTGCTTAACTGACACCGATGGCACCATCTCGTCGGTGATGCGTCAATTGAAGGTTCTTCGGTTTGGTGACGAGTTGGTGTGGGGCCTATTTGTGTTTTGTGTAAGTATTTCATATGTGTGTGAGCTTTTTGTGTGGTATATATGTTTAGTGACACAAAAACAGACACACCACCACTAGCAGGGGTGTGTCAGTTTAAAAAATGCTCATGTGGCGCTGAGATGACTCAACTTAAACACAAACTGACGCGTCACGGTTTAAAGTGGTTAATAAACAAAATCAATACGTAAATAATATTTGAGTAAAGTCCAAAATACTTCCCTGTGGTTTGCCCTGTTGCTCGCTTTACATCCCTAAACTTTTTTTTGGCACAAAATCATCCCTCCGTTAGTAAAGTTGGCACAAATACATCCCTCTGTTAGTAAAATCAGTTAATGAGGACTAACGGTGCAAATATATCTCCGTTATTTAACATTCGTTAAGAGATATTTACGTAAATCGTCCTTGTGGCAAGGAATAAATTGCAACCAAAGTCCTTAAATTTATTTACAAATTCGTCCCTGTGGTTAGACCGGTCAACGCCACGTGTCACCACTAGAGTGGTGCCATGTGTCATCGGGTCGGGTCGGGAAATGGGTCGGGTCGGGTTGCCACGTGGACCAATGAGGTGGTGCCACGTGGCATTGGTAAAATATACCACCACTTTGGCTCCCCCTGGATTCGAACCCGGGACGTTTGATTGGAAAGCAATGCTTTGCCCAACTGGGCTAGGCATAGCTTCAAGTATATTTCCCTAAATTTAATACATAACCCTTCCTAAAATTTAAAGGTCCAATTCAATAACACTAAAAGGTTCAATTTAGTTTTTGGCCTATCAATTTAATCAATTTAAGGGTTATATGGACTGTAAAAAAATAAATAAATATACCGTCGGACTCGTTTTTTCGTGCTCTTTCCAATGGTATGCTCGGAGAATTTTTTCGATTTCAAACGAACCTCGAAAAATGCGAAAACAAAGAAAAAACAAAGAAAACAAAGAAAAAACTCATCCACGGTGTGATGTTTCGGTTTCTTCACTCTTTTTTTTTTCCCAACTGAAACACAACTACAATTGATAAAAACTCAATCCCTTTGTTTTGATGATAGAAACGAATCTCAAGAACACTTTGTTTCGCTTGCTACTCCAAATAAAAGGTAGGTTATGTTCAGTATGATTTTCGCTTTTGTTCAAACCGAATTGAAGATGAGATGAAACCGATTGGTTTTATGTTCTCTTTAATATTCGAATATAAAATGAAGTTTATGCTTGAAGATCGATGATGGTTATCTCTTACACGGTTTGTGATAAACACGAATCGTTTCAATTAAAGGAGATTGACCGAGATCGAATTTCTTTGTTCGCTTTTTTTTTTTTTTTTTTTTTTTTTTATCGATGGTGTTGAATATGAGATGACGAGATGGGATGGGATTAGCGAAGTTAGTGGTTTGATATTTGTTGTCGTGAGTTATAGGATAGCTGGGATTGGATTTGCAGTTTGTTATGAGTCTGGATTGAAGATTGTTGTTTGTTGGTTTGTTATCAATTTAGACTCAACTTGATTTTCAATATGGAATCGCTTATCAATTTAGACTCAATTGCAAAAGATGAATATTAGGGTTTATGTTGGGAATTATTTTGGTAAAGTGAAAGAGGGTAAGAGGGTAAAGTGAAAAAAAAAAAAAAAAAAAAACTTAGATAGATGTTGAGGTGGAAAACTGATGTGGACTATTTACCGCTTACGTGGACACAACCGGAAATTGTAGGTGGTAAATGTGTGATTTAAGCATTGTTGGACGAGTTGAGGGGTCAAAGGGGGTATTTTTTTTATTCGCTACGTCGTACTAACATTTGTGACAAGTATGATGCTTGAATAGGTTATTTGCCCTTACATTTATATCCAACTTCGCCGTTTAAATCAACTAACTGTGTGTCTTCTATCCAACCACCTCCTATTTTCTTAGGAGGATTAATCGACCCGAATTCCTCATTCTTAACATCAAAGTATACTACTCTTCTTACTTCATTAGTGGCCTTTGATTTTGACCTATAGTCATAATCATTAGCGAACCAATTAATGTAAGCATCCATTAGCGTATACACATTTATCGACTATGGGACAAGATGGGACTTGGGGTATCTCTCGCCATGTATTAGTTCCCAATACATGCATCATGGTGCATAGATTCTTGTCAAGCTTTTCACATTGATCAACTTGTCCTTTTCGCAAAACACACACCATCTTGAAAGTATTGGTCGAAGCATCAAGATATTTTTGTTTTATTCGGTTATGTGTGGGCTATGTGGTGTTCTATAACTTGAGTGATGGAGGAAGGGTGTTTTTGGTTTAAGTTACATGTTTCCAGTTATAAAGAAAAAGTGTTAAGGTGACAACAGGTTTTGCTATAACACGAGACAAATAACCCTAAGGCACCTATTGCTCTTATTGTATCATATCTCATAACAATAAAATTCGACGGTCTTTTGTTACATGTGGTCTTAGTTTCGTATCTACAAGGACATCCCAACGTAGTTTAATTTGTCAATATGATTAGGCAACACTTATAGTCCAGTGTTTCAATATGATGAATAAGTAATCCAAAATTTATGCGCTCGAAGGATGTCGTTCGATGCAGGAGTGTTTGTAAGTCGTGGTGTCGTTTCACCGCAAGCCCTAGTTTTGTAAAAGCTCATTGAGCACGGAATATGGACATCTATTAAAGAGCGACGACAAATAGGCGCATGTGGGTTACATTTTTCATATCATATAATTTCTGTAACAAAGCTTATATTTCAAGTATAATTATCTTATAATCTTGTGTGTCAAACATGCAATAAATTTAAGTACTCGTTGATGATTGATCTTATTGTGCATGATCTTCTTTAACTTCTTTTTGTGCTATGTCTTTGTATTTATATTTACTCGTTTCCCTTTTTATTTTATCAGTTAATCGAACAACATCTTCTCCAGCTCCTAGCTACATATGTTTACCAAAGAGGAATTTGAGGCCTCAAATAGTACTATATATCCAAGCTCTACTTATGACTATAACAATATAGTAAAACAACAGAAAACTTGTATCCGTAAACAAATCGAATAATGCCCCGCATAAGTAACAGGAATCAAAATAAAATAAGCTATTGATCGAACAAGCAGTTTCGTATCAACAAGGAACATCACAACGTAAAAGCTAGAAGAACATATATATCATCTCTTTAACATTACGGTTAAACACTTTTTTTTTCTTGAAGGACGATTTTCATACTTGCTAACAAAAAGCTAGAAGAACATAAAGAGGTTACAACTTACAACACTGTAAGATATAGGATTTCACAAACACACTAAACCATGATCAAAGTGGGCGTTCAAGTATGTTTAGAGAGAAAGTTCTAGAGAGAAAAGGAAGAGAGTTGGGAACTATGTGAAACAAAGAAAATGGTATTGAGCTCAACCCTCTACCTTGGGAGGTAGAGGGTATTTATAGTTTCTTACAAACAAACGCCACCTACGGTGTGGATCGGGCATACAGGTGGGTAAAGACCGTCCAGTCCTCCACGGTGTTACATAACAAACTACTTAATAATATAACTTGACTACGACTACGAGCTTTCTAACGAATACATATACTTGAGGTGACCGACTCTTTAACGATCGAATTTTCTAATTCTAACAATCTCCCCAAGGGATGTCACCTCAATTTACAATGAATACAAACAGATATTACATTAGATTATTCTAGGATTCTTGATTAAGTCCTTTGCTCAGTAGCACGTAGTCTTTGATTCTTCATGTTTTGTATGTTTGGATAATTCAAGTGGATGTCTTTAACTGATCCACGTGATTATGAGTTTTGAGCCATCATTGAGATCATCAACAGACATAAATCTTTGACTCTTCCATTGTGGTGTTGGTATTATGTGATGTTGTGACATACGGACCGACATGCTCACATTACGGATCATGATATATTCTCATCGAGTAGCGGAAGCTTTTATTGATTCATGATATTGGCGCAGGTGTAGCGAAGCATGGAGTGAAAATGTCGAGTCATTGATGCACTAATCATGATTTCTTTCGAGATGAATGTATTGAGTGAGCAAGCGGCTATGGATTGATCGCTTTATTCGATCACCGCAAAGCGTCGGTCGACACGCATACAACGATTAGCAATAAAGTGCGAAAGTGTCTTTGATCACTTTCGATGAATTGAGGTACACGGCCCACGGTTCCCCGTTGATCGATACATGTCCGCCTGTGATCGGTATAATTCCAAAGAATTTCCTTGATGGGGTTTCGCATTGCTCTAGCTATTCTCAAACCGAACGTCTCAAAGAAGACAACGAATTAGTACCGATCGATGTGCTAAAGAAAAGAGTTTTTACGCACAACGACCGGTTTTCAAAGGTATCCGTCAATCCATAACCCGAACCGTGATTGATTCAAAGATTGAGTCGCCCATTGTTTCATTCAGTTGTCACATGGTGAATCTATTGAATAGATCTCACATGCCACCCACCGTGAGCTTGTTTGATGATGGCTCGGAAGGCTTTCCATCTTCATTGTGAATATGTTAGTATATCACTAAGATGTTCTGGAAATACCACAAGGATAATGCGTAGGACTCATAAGATTTAATCTCTCTTTCCACATTGTGTGAAACAGAGAGTCTTCATTGAAAGTGTCCTAATGAGATTTATAGATGATCTCGTGGCTCTAGACTCAATTGTGCATATTTGGATCCTATTTCGGAGACTAGGGAGAGGGTCTCTTTCTTCAATATCAACAATCTATAAGAGAGAGTCGATAGATTATGTCGGTTCCCCGTGAGAATGAAACAAGTCCTTTTAAGAGGAACTTGGGAAGTTATAGTGCAGTGCGTCACTGGGTCCATGACGCTTGTCTTCAATACCGGTGTTACCTTGGTAACCACCATTAGCATATGAATTGAACCCGGTATACTTACTAAGGTTGAATAATTTGAGGGCTATTTTTTCACCCTTTCTCATTCAATTCTTTTCATTCTTCAACCCCTTGATTGCTTACCGAGACTTCATAACTAGAACCTTGTTGGGTTTATTCGAGCTCTAACTTTATCTCGGTCGCACTCTTCCCATTTCTCACTTTTCTCCTATTTTTTTTCATCATACCTAAGGACTCTACACTATCTAGTGGATTGTCCTCGGGTAGATCCTCCGATTCGGCGGATCATGGGAGCAGATACTAACCTTTTCATCCTTATATCACCATACATAAAGTAAAGTTGGTCGGTCTATTTGGTATTGTTCATCCGCCATTGGAACCAATTGAAAACCATTTGAAAATCAATCGGATACTTGTGATATATTAACAAAGCATTTTATACGAATTATTTTTGATATTTTTAGAACAAGAGCTCCCCTCAACATGTGTTTCATGTATTTGAAATCTTTGGCACACGGAGGCAAGAGAAGAATTAACTTCTTTGATTTCCATTTTCTAAAGATATCAACATCACTTCCCTAATCAAATCAAGTAGATAAAGCATTTTGGGGAAGGATGAGGTTTTCAAAATTTTGCTCCCCCTCAATATGTGCCTCGAGGTTTGAAAGAGTTTTGCACATACTAGAGGGAAAAGACTGCACATTGAACTAAAATGATCACGTTTCTGATCTTTGTGGTTTAAGATAGATGCTCCCCCTCAACATGTGCATGGAGAATTAGAAATCGTTTGGCACATGTGGGAAGGAGAGCTTGTACATCCTTATAAAACCATTTACCGAAATATTAGTTTTAATCCAATTTAAATCACAAATTCTCCCCTGATCACCATTTTCAAATATTTTGAGATTTGTGATCTCTGTAGATTTAAATTAATTTTGAAAGCTTTTTAAGGAGAATTGTGACTTGATTATGAAAACGTTTTGACTGATAAGGATCGGATTTTGAGACTTTAAACTCCATTGATTAATAATGCATGATTGTCTTTTGAAAACATAACATTAGCAAATGTATTGAATCAACTGTATAAAACATTATTCCTTTAAATTTTTCAACACAACACCTTGCTCATGCTCATTTACGTGCCAATTGTTTGAAAAATAACCTTTTTATTTCGAATAAAATCATTCTCCCCCTCAATCAATAACACAAGTTGTTGATTGAGAGATAGAGATTTTGACAGATGATTAGCACAAATGATTTACACGTGGTATTTTCAAAGCAATTTAGTTTTCATTAGAAAGAAAATGTTTTTCAACCTTTGTTTTAAGAATCAGAGCATGAGATTTGAAAAATAAGATAAAGCATGGCTCTGTCCTTTACTTTTAAAACGGGCTACTGCCTGAAATGACAATAAACCACCATTTTTCTCAACCTCATATATATATATTATTTTTTTTTTTTTTTTTTTTTTTTTTTTAACAAAAACTATGTGCATTCGAAGAATATCTAAAACCCGTGACATTCTTTGAATGTCAACACAAAGTCCGTAGAAAATATCGAATAAGGAAAAACATGACAAAATAACAATATTTTTGGATATTTTTAAGATTTTCTATTTTTTATGGATTTTGAGAATTTTCTATTTTTATATTTACTTTTTGAGGGTTTTTCAAGTTTTGTATTTTGCTTTTTGAATAACTATATACAAGAGATACATGAATAAAGACCTTTACTCCTCGTCTTCCTCTTGAAGACGCTTGAGTGTTTCCGGTTGTAAGCTATTTAGACTAAGACGTGGAAGGATAAACTCAAAACGTTCTCTAGGAAGAGCTTTGGTGAAGATCTACGCTAATTGGTATTGAGTCCTCACAAAGTAGAGTTCCACCACACCTTTTCCACTTGTTCCCACGATGAAATGATGTCGAATGTCGATATGCTTAGCTCTTGAGTGTTGAACGTTGTTGCATGAGAGAGCAATAGCACTTTATTATCACGAGACAAAGGATTTTGTTGAATTCAAAGCCATAGTCGGTTAATTGAGATCTCAACCATAGGATTTGAGCACAACAGATGACATGGCTATGTATTCACCTCAGAGGAAATAGAAGTACTCATTTGCTTCTTTGACGACCGACTCACAAGCTTGTCACCCAAAAATGAGCACCTCAGCACGTGCCGACGAGTATCTTGACACCTCGCATGATACGCATGCATATCTGTGTTAGTGACATACCGGTGTCCTTCGGGTACCAAAGTCCCATATTGATGGTTCCTTGGGGTACCGAAAGACACGTTTAACCGCTTCAAGGTGCTATCTATCACACATGCATCAGTGAACAAAATATCGAGGTCTGGCTGTGAGGTACATCGTGGATCCGATCATGCTACGATATTTCGTTTGGTCTACCATGATCCCCGAGTGGTCCTCATCCGGTTTAGTACGCTCGATCATGGGAGTGTCAACAGGTAACTAGAATCAAATCCAAATTTCTTTAAAATCTCATTTGCATATTTAGATTGATTTATAAAATGCCTCGGGACTTTGTGAAATTTGTAATCCCAAGAAAATGACATTTGTCCCATCATTGACATTTGAAATTTGGAACCCATTTTATTTGAAAACGATCACATTCATTGGGGTCGGTCGAGGCAAATATGATATCATCAACATATATTTGAACGTGAATTAAATGTTTGCACGACTTCTTGGTGAACAACGTTGGTCAATGCTCTTTCTTTGAATCGGTAGATAGAAGAAACTTTGATAGAGTATCATACCATGCCCTTGGAGCTTGCTTTAAACCATAAAGAGCCTTCTTTAAATGATAAGCGTGAGTAGGGCGCCTGGATTCACAAAGCCTTCGGGTTGGGCCGCGTGAGCGACTTCTTTAAGATCTCCGTTAAGAAATGCCGTCTTTACATCCATCGATATACTACCATGTTCTTACTTGCAACATTAGCCAAGAAGATTACGATTGCCTCGACACGAGCAACAAGAGCAAATAGTTCTTCAAAGTCAATACCTTCTCCCGACGGTATCCTTTTGCAACCAATCTAGCCTTATTCTTTAATACATCGCCATGCTCATCAAGCTTCACTTTGAAGATCCATTTTAGAGCAATGATCATGCACAATCTGGGCGGTACTAATTCCCATACATCAAGTCGATCAAACTCATGAATTTCTTGCATGGCGTTGAACCAGTTGTCTTCATTCATGGCGCTTTAACATCTTTGGTTCGACCTTAGAGTACGGAGTTGAAGAAGCACCATAAGGCATCGGTTGCAAGTTGTTTCCGTGTGGATACTGGACAAGAGGGGTTTCCAATGATGTTGTCCAATGGATGATCATGTGTCCATTTCCTAAGGTGTCCATGTGGTTGTTGTTGAGGAACTAAAGTAGTCAAGTCGATATCTCCTGATAAAGATGGTTCTGATGATGATTCAGGAGCAAATATATTTTCAAATGGAGCATCTTCAAGAGTAGCAAAGGGATTTTCTTCATCACTGGTACCAGAAACATTTCCATGATGTACACTTGATGAAAGATGATTTGTTGATGAGACAGTGTGATCAGCAGTAGGTGCTTCTTGACTTAGCGTCATAGAAACTGAAGGATAAACTTCATTGACGAGGATAAGCAGCGTCTCGATGATGGAATTGATGATCGTTTTGCGGTTGGTTCATAGTGTTCATCAAACATTGGATCGGTCAGCTTTCCAAGTCATCTTGAAGGAGGTACATACGGAGTTCTTGGCGAGAGTCGAAAACAAGAGAACCGATGGGACTACATGATGATGCGGGTCAGCTGGGTTGACACGGAGCCATTGGACGGTCACTCATCAAACGTAACGTGAATTGTTTCCATGATATTTCGTGTTCTTTTGTTGTAGATCCGTATCCCTTTTTGTTTGGTGCATATCCTACAAATACTCCAATGTCCGCTTTAGCTTTAAGTTTGCCTAAGTCTTGGCCTCATTAGTTGGATAACACAATGCACCAAACACACGAAGGAATGAGATTAGGTTTTCATTTGTGACAAGTTCATAGGAGTTTTTCCATGAGCAGATGTGAATCGAGGATCGATTTTGTGTAGTCATGCAGTGGCAATGGCTTCACCCCGGAGAAACATTGGAACCTTTGAGTAAATCAAGATTGTTCTAGCGGCTTCCACAAGAGTTCGATTGATCTTTCAACTACACCGTCTGTTGAGGAGTTCGTGGAACACTTCTTTGATGGTGATTCCAACACTTTCATAAACTCACTAAGTTGTTTGTTAACAAACTTCGGTTCCATTGTACATTCGGATGATTCGACATTTTGTTAAGTCGAACTGCAATGTTTGATGAGTTTGATGATGATATCCGAGTTTCATCCTTTGTCCTTAAGAACTTGACCCATGTGAATCTAGAGTAATCATCAACCACAACTAACACATATTTCTTCCCAAAGATATTCGCACTCTCATGGGTCACATAAATCCATGTGAATTGTATGAAGAACTTTTGTAATTGAGTTTGTAGGTTTGGGTTTATGGGCATACTTTGCTTTTTCCCAATTGGCATGTTGAACAAAGTTGATCCTTTTCATACTTAAGTCTAGGTAAACCTACAACTAAGTCCTTTCGAGAGATCATAGATGGTGCCAAGTTCAAGTGATTGAGACGACGATGCCATAACCATGACTTTGTTTTCAAGCCTTTGACAACAAGCAAATTGGAGAAGACTTCATCATATCTTCGATAGAGATGGTGTATAGATTTGAACCACGTGTTCCTCTTAAAAGTTCCTTACCATCAAGTTCTCTAACTGAAACAAGTATGTTTTACAAGGCTACTTAGATAGATGAGTCACAGAATTGACCAACAGAGAGCAAAGTTATGACCAAGACCTTCCACATAATATACCACGGAGATAACACTTTCACCAACAACATAATCTCCATAACCCATAATTTCACCGAAATGATCGTTCCCGAATCTAATCGTCTCGATGAATTTACTCACGAAGTTCATGAGCGCGACCGGTCTCCAAATATATGCTTGGAACGACTGAATCCGGTACCACGTAGCGATTTGAACGATCTGCAGTTGAACACGAGATAAGAATGGATAATCGGATAATAGGGAACCTCATGCAATAATGGGTTCCACTTGGTTAGTAACAGTGATTAAAACACCCACATCAGAAATAGGAACATTCATATCAGGAATAGAAGCAATGGAATCATTAAGAATATATGCAGCGCTAGTGTCCGTATTTGACCTATTCAAAGTATGTTCACTTCTTAAAGGAATAGTTCTACCAGTAGGCATCCATTTTCTAGTGGGCATTGTCTTAGCAGATTAAAGGAAAAGTTGTTTGGTTAAAAATGCTTCTTTGAGATGAAATCAGAACTCTTTTTATCATTATGTTTAACCTATGAATGTTAACTGAATTGAGACGCTTTTCATGTATAATGTTACATATAACTGAAATAAAGGCTTGAAAATTTATGTTCAACTTTGACTTTCACCAAAAATACTGAACCTTTTGTGATGTTTAAGCTTTGTGAATGGGTAATCGGGGTAACCACGAATGTTACGATTAGTTATGTGTTAAAGTTTGTGGATTTGGAAACTGCTTCTATTTATGGTTGCAACTAAAATGTGGTGTTTGTTTCCGATGATGTATCAACAGAAGTCTTAGTGGTTATGGTTGTCTGTGGGTTTCATGTTTGCTGCCTGCTCTCATAAGACGTGTTTTATCGGCTCACATCTGCAATTACAGGCTCGACTTGCTGACCTTGACGCCATTCCAGGCATATCCTCCTGAGTTTGGCACCTGTGTGTGTTGAGATGAAAAAGGTGAACCAGGTTGGGATGATCCGGATTTACTAAAATGGTGTTTGGTGAACCAGGTTTGGCAAACATACTGAGAATTTAGGGGCTGTTTGGATTTACTAGATTGACTATATATATCCGGTTGTCAAGGTAAGCACATTTTTGAAGAAAAAAACATAAACGATGCGGATAATATTTCCAACTATATCTATCATAACTATGTCTATCATATGTGATGTGGGAGACCGGACTCATGTTGTGCACCAGAAAAAGGCATAACGGCTATAAGTAACAAGTTTGTGTGTCATTTGCCCTTGCGATGACTGATGCAGCTGAAACAACAGTGGTGGTTGTAAATGCGACCGCTGAGCTTGCTACGATAGCCACAATCTTTATTACCGTCTGATTTTGTATTCATCATTTTGTTTGGTTTGCGCAGATGTGAAATGCAAGTTTCGGGGGTAAGGTGAGCTGAAAAATGGAGCTCAATATGTGTTTATCGTATGCTATCCGAAACAAATGATGTTGGGTCATTTTCGGGTACGTATCTGCTTATTTTGGATCATAAAAATGCGTATCTGATTAAGCAAAAGCCAATAAGAAACGAACGGGATATGTATTTTTTGACATATTGCATTCTGTTTTATTGAATAAGCAACTGTATACACTCTTTTTCACACGCTTATTTTAAATCAGTTTACAACTATTAATTTATAAGCAAAAGACCAATAATATGTCTTTTGCTAAGCTGAAAGAAGGGAGAAAGTCTTAGCTTTTGCGGTCTGTGGTAAACCAAATGCTTGGTGTGGTTCAACGAAATGCATTTGATATCCAAGGATCATGGTGACCTGTACATCAGCAACATGAGGTTCCATTTCCACATATACCGAACATGTATGGTTAATAATTTATTGCACCAACATGTTTTAGGAAAAAAAATTAAATTTAAAGTTTTATAGGATGTATATAGTTGATGCCTTTTATGAATATGTTCTTTTGATACTTTTAAATTTGTATACATGATTTTGGTATGGTCTTACAGTGTAGTTTTGCGTTTCGTAAGCTTATGCTTTGAAAGTGTATTTCCAAAAATGATCACAGTAGGCTTTCTTCATTACAGGTGCTAATGTAGATGTGAAGCGTAATTATGGTTGTGCAACATTGTATGGGCCTGCAGCGGAAGGTGACATTCTGATGGTCAAAGGTTTGTTGCGTCGGGAACAAGAAACAAGATGAATCGAACTACAAAGGGGTGAGTGAGTTTTCCTAATAGTTTCTTTATGCTATTAAATACAAGTAACTGAAAATGAATGAGTTCATAAATTTCATCTCCTCCTAGAATGCCGTTTGGTGTGACTAGCCTGCATCATTTCACTATTACCCACGAGCATAATATTTTTCGACTTTGGCATCTTGACATGTTGTTAGGGCCTGTTTCGGTAGCTTATTTTTAGCAGTAATTTAGGCGCCTTGACATGTTCTTCGGGGCTGTTTGGATAGATTATTTTCAATAGTCATTTTGGGGTATTGACATGTTATTAAGAGCTGTTTGGGTACCTTATTTTCACCAGCCATTTAACGTCTTGACATGGTTTTAGGGGCTGTGCTGCAACCATACACACACAAATACATCACTCAGGTTACTATTGTTGTTTGTAAAGGTATAACCTAATCAGGGATTTTGAAACCAAAATAGGGACTTTGGGCCAAATTCGTTTAATTAGCACCAAAGGGTGATTTCTTTTACCAGCAGCAGCAATACTAACAAGCATATACATAAAAAAAAAACATATTTATATGATTATGCAGTTTGGTCTTTGCCACTATTGTCAACTAAAATACGTGACATTGCGTATTGGTTAAATGAAATTGCAGGCTAGCTCATTATTAGCTCGAGCTATGGACAATGGAAACTTTGAGCAAATTGTAGACTCCCATTTACCACGAGACTACAACCACAGTGAGATGGATCGTGTGCAACACTGTGTACCAGTACAAATTGTCGACTCCCATTTACCACTAGATTACAACCACATTGAGATGGCAAGGATGGTATCGTGTGCAGCACTAACGTTAACATAATTGTAATAAACACAATGCAAGCAGTGACATTAAGAATTGCAGGGGATAAGGCAGTGTTGTATCGAGTAAGAATCTTAGGAACACAAGACACTCTCCTCGATGAAAGTGGGAACCATTACTTATACCAGTGTTACATTCAATGATGTGTTGATTTCATCTTTGGCAACTCTAGATCACTCTACAAGGTACCCACCATCCTTCAATCTCTCTTTAGAGATTAACATGCAGAGAAAATTTTATTGATCTTTGTTTGTTGCAATTGATCAAGAATATTCATTTACCTTTTATATTTTTTAAACTAATTGCATATAGGTATCTTATCCTTTTTGCAGACTAAGGCAACAACATGTTCAACAGGCTGTAGTGATGTGACAGGTTGTCAATTATGCTTTACAAAATCGGTATTCAACAGGTAATACTGGTGGCGTTTACCTTTATGTCTCAATGGTGTATCTTCTTTTCAGACACGCCGTGTACAACGGTGCCCAAAGGTTGTGGTGCTCAATAGGAATGGGAACATTCTTCAGGCACTTAAGGAGCTAATGATACAGAAATTCAGTATATGAAGTTCGTTGATGTGAATGTGAAAGGTA
Organism: Chrysanthemum lavandulifolium; assembly: GCA_022545495.1. Taxonomy (NCBI): domain Eukaryota; kingdom Viridiplantae; phylum Streptophyta; class Magnoliopsida; order Asterales; family Asteraceae; genus Chrysanthemum; species Chrysanthemum lavandulifolium. The sequence goes on along the minus strand of CM040241.1, from coordinate 314,665,301 downwards.
AAAAAAAAGTTTTCCTCATAAGCCATTTGTTGTGCTGGGGACAAGATGAGCAACTTGGAAATACTTGCGCTTATATTGTCGCTCAAAGCTTTTGTTGTGTCAAAAAGTTAAAATGGTTAAATGACTAAAAATAAGTAACAGACTGTTTGGGTTTACATAGCGTCAGGTGCTTTTTTGATTATTACGTTGACACGATTCATTTTTGAGTGTATGGAATAACGGTGGCTAGAAGCCAAAAATGCGTATTTTAAATACTTTTGAATTGCTTTAACATAAGCAAAAAATATGCAATCCCAAACACCCATGAAGAATGAGAAAAGATGAGATGACATCTTAACTCAAACAAAAAACATATATGATATTATTAGAAACAGTTTGCTAATAATCTTGAATTGTTTGCCAACATACATACACCTTTGGTGCTAATTTCATTCAATATTAAATGTGTTTTATTAAAAAATAATGCTATAACACATGTTGAAGGAAACTGATGTCCGAAGTGCAATTAGGTAGTTTCTTCCTTTTCGTTGGATGGTGTTGAAAACTATAGTTACGTTGTTTAAAAGGCTGAATTTAGAATTATAGATAAAGATATGAAGAGCCATCTCTTCAAATTATTAGTGTACTCTCCGAATTAAAAAAAAAATGTCACGTTGGTGAATCTTTTTTTAACAGTGTTTAATGGTTCATTTCATGATGGTGATGCAGATGATCGATGTCTTTAAAAGCCCAAATTCAGAAACCTATGTGATTTTTGGAGAGGCAAAGATGGGGGACGTTAGTCCTTAGCTCAAGCTACCGAACAGTTTAGAATGCATGATATGAGTTCAGTTATGGCAAAGCCAGATGCTTTTGCTACCTCTATTGCACAGGCAGTTTATCAAGAGGATGAGGAATGGTATTGAGCCACGAGACATTCGTTTGGTTATGCAAACGTTGCCTTGTCGAGGCCAAAAGCTGTCAAAGCTCTCATCAAGACTACTGGTGACATTGTGGGTGCTATCATGGAGCTCACCACTTAGGTTTTGAAATGTTTGTCTTTTAAAGGAGTTTTGGAGTTTATTGTTTTTCAATTATCATAAACTTTAAAAGATAGCTCAAGTTTGGCGCCTTTGTATGTTCTTACAATATGCACATGTAAAACCTAGAGTGTTTATAAATGTATTCTGATTTGCGATCTTTTCATTTTGGTTTATCTCATTTTAAATGCCGCATAATTCTCATAAACATACACACGGCCGCCCCGCCTCGTTAGTGAAGTATTGAGCAGATAAAATATCTTTTTTGCCTTTGTATTCAAAGATAGGTTGACTTTTCGAAAAAGACTTTCAAACTAGAATTCGAAAAATATTTATTTGCAAGTCTTATCAAATGAAAGATGACAATCTTTTTTTGATAAATGTAAATAATACCTTCTCAGTTTTAAAATAAATGTCATCTTTTGACTTTTCAAAATTTTATTATTTCAACCTTAATTACAAATATTTTCGTCTGTGTATAAAATAGTTGATGTAAAATATATGAATGTGATTTTAAAATGTATTCTTTATTAATAATTTTCATCAAGTATTATATAACACAAACAAAAATATTAAAGATTAAAGCTGATAAAAAAGACTTTAAAAAGTTAAAAGAAAACAATTATTTGGTAATAAGGATAATAAAAAAGGTATGAAGGGAAGCCCTATAGAGCGTAAGGTATCCTGCGTTTTCCCCCACATTTCCCCCATAACGTCAAGGGACGACGCCAAGATCATACCAAAGGTCGTGTTTTCGTGTACCACCACCCATAATGATCATGAATTTCCGGCCTCTTTTTTTTTTTTTTTTTTTTTTTTTTTTTTACTTTAAACCTTGTTTTATCTATGTTTACATTAAAGTCTCTGAGATCGTTATTCTTACACCGTTAGTCCTTTAGTTACTTTTTTTTTTTACATTTTTAGTCTTAAAATGTATATAATATTTGGTTTAAATGTATAAAATAAAATGTGTTGTTTTATTTGAAAAAACAAAAACAAAAACAAAAACAAAATGCTCCGCTTCGAAGGGTGCACAATGACACCATATTTTCGTGTGATAAGAGGAATGAGTGTTTTTAGTGTTGTGATATATTTTGATGTTATGAAAAAATATGCTGATGTGACAACATTTTTTCATGAGACAATTAAGACTGCGCCAAAAATACCCTACGTTCTTAAAATAATAATATATATTTTATTACGTTAGCTAAACTTATTTTGTTATTGTTCATTCTTGTCTCAACACCAACCTGATTTGTTTGTTGCAAAGAAAACAACAAATTAGGTGTTCACTTTCTTCGCCAAAAGTTAGCCCATGTATGGTGTTGAAAGCTGAAACGCAATGCACATGTGCATAGTAACTACTAGATGAATACTCTTCAATTTCATAAATCATACAAGCAATATTTTAAAATTTGGGTTAAACCGGCCGGTTCAACTAGTTGAACCAGAAACCGGTTCAAAGACCAGGCTGGATGTGTTCGGATTTTTTTTACTTGTTTGAGAACTGTATTGAACCGTTAGTTTTTCGTTAACCCGATTTGATAAACTCGGCAAGGTTATAACTTTTTGTGAAAAAACCTAACAATAACTTTTTTTCCCATCAACCTTTCTAAGTTTAATTGATAAATTGAAGTGGTGTGTACTAATGTTAGTTAAAATTTTGTAAAAGAGTAAACTAGAGTTTATGAACAATATTAGAAAAACCAACTAATATATTTTTAATATAAACTGCTATAACTTATAATCATAAGTTTATTGTTGTTGAAAATCTTTGCTATATTATTATAGATATAGAAATTAAAAACAAAACTTATTGGTAGATTCTCAAATTTTTCCAGTTTAATTGAATATAGGAATAAAGTCAGATTAATCATAAGATCATGCAACACTAAATATTTAATATAGAGAAAAAAAAGTATATATACCTAATATAGAGAAAAAAAAAGTATATATACCTAGAACCGGTTCGACCCGATGGTTCAACCAGTTGAATAGGTGACCTATTGAATCGGGTCAAAAAAAAAAAAAAAAATAGTTTTTAAAACATTGCATACGAGTCAAACAAGTTCGCGAAGAAGGTGTTGATCGCGATGAATCGCAAATGTTTGGTGCCATACTACTTAGATGTTTTGTGGTTCATTGATAGCTTTTGATCCGGTTGTTAATAGTGAGTATGTAGTAGCCTTATTCTATCATATATCCGTGGATGGAACCAAGGGTTTTTAGGCGTGTCCGAACTTTTTAAAATTTTCCGATGTAGTGTTAAGTTTTGAGAAAAACATCAATTTTTTTTTAAATGCAACTTAAATGCATCTGGTTTTTGGAATATGTTTTTATATTACACTATCAAAGAAATTATACATCCAGTCATATTTGATCCTTGTTCTATGATATATCTCATAACAATAATATTCGACAATCTTTTGTTACATGTAGTCTTGTTCAGTTTCGTATCAACGAGGAACATCCCAACGTAGTTTAATTTATTTGTCAGTATGGTTAGTCAACATTTATAGTCCAGTGTTACAATATGATGAATAAATCCAAATATCCATATATCTACCTAGGGCTGAGCACAAAACCGATCAAACCGAGCCGAACCGGAAAACCGAGCCAAACCGGACCGACCATTTTCGGTTCGGTGACCCAAAACCGACCAAACACGCACATAAAGCATGTAAACCGGGCCGAACCGACCGAACCGACACAAAACCGAACCGATTCGGTTCGGTTTCGGTTCATGTTTTTTGTGAAATCAGTTCTCGGGTCGGTTCGGTTTTCGTCGGTTCGGGTCGGTTCCGGACCGTTGCTCAGCCCTATATCTACCATATCATCTCTTAACATTACAGTTTGCGTTTTCTTTTTCCTAGAACGGCGATTTTCTTACTCGCTAAAAAGAAGCTAGAAGAACATAAAAAAAAGGGTTACAACACCGCTACAATGAGCTCTTACAATGGCCAAAAGGATTTCTAAGACCAATGCCAACGGGTTCGTCGGTTTGTCAACAAACAAACAAGGGTTGCTTAACTGACACCGATGGCACCATCTCGTCGGTGATGCGTCAATTGAAGGTTCTTCGGTTTGGCGACGAGTTGGTGTGGGGCCTATTTGTGTTTTGTGTAAGTATTTCATATGTGTGTGAGCGCTTGTGTGGTATATATGTTTAGTGACGAAAAGCATACACCACCACCAGGTGGGGTGTCAGTTTAAAAAGTGCTCATGTGGCGCTGAGATGACTCAACTGAAACACAAACTGACGCGTCACGGTTTGAAGTAGTTAATAAACAAAATCAATACGTAAATAATATTTTTTAGAATATAAATCGAGAAGCTAAAGGATGTATAAACTCTTGTATGTTTGAAAAAATTAGCAATAGCAGTGAGGAGTAGCTGTAAGTACTAGTTGTTCTTTTGTATGATAACGTTTGGTAACATAGTTGCAGTTTTAATCATAATGCGTAAAACATCTCCTAAATGCTTAACGCTCTTAAATATTACTACTTCATGAAGCGTTGGAAAAAGAGTATTCCGAAAGAAAAAAAATATAAAACAGCTTGTTGCTTGCCAAACAAGTATTAAAACAGCTTGTTGCTTGCCTAAACCCCATATATGAAATATAGTAAACACGTATATCTTTAAATTTAAGCAATATATTCCTAGTATATTTGAGAATATTATGTTTATCTAATTACTATAATTAAGAAGGTGTTTCCTTAGTTGTTTATGACGGTGGACATACGTTCAGCCTTTATATAAACCCTTCAATAACTCATTATTCGGTGAATTCAAGGTCGAGGAACAATGGCATTAGAGAGAATCGTAAGTTTTGATCTTAGCGGATGCGAAAGTGAGAGTATGTCGTATATCATTGAGCAGGTATTAAGTAGAGTGTACCTCACAAAGGATCTCGTTCGATGCACGAGTGTTTGTAAGTCGTGGAAGCGTTTTCTAAGCCCTCATCATGATGTACAGGAGGAAACAAGAGTGAACTTCTTTAACTTCCAGCTCCTAGACCAAGTGCCAGAGTTTGATGTCGATGACACGTTATCCAAGTGGTTAACACTCTTGTCTCTGGAGAAAGAGGTCTAAGGGTTCGATCCTTACCCCTTGCAAGGCCGGAGGTCCTTTTCTACCTTTGGTAAAACCGGAAGCAGCCTCTCTACCTTAGGTAGGGGTAAGGTTGTCTACGTCTCAACCTCCCCCATACACCGTGGAAGACGGTATTGGGACCCATAACCCGTGGAAGACGGTATTGGGAGTTACTTTACTTTACTTTTAGTATGATGGTTTCTAAACGTTTTCCAAATAATTGTTCTTTGGTTGTTTTAATATAGATGTTTGAATATGTATCACTTTAATTAGTTTTGTTTTATGTTTCATGGTTTACATCAATTTTCTTATACGTAACTACGACAGACGTTGTTAATAACATTCCCTCAACTTAACTTTACGACACTGCGACAATCTCACATCTCGTATCTTTTCAGTATACGACGTGATAACACTAATGAAACGCAGAAACAGTTAGCTACATATGGGCAATTTCACAGGCCGACACTTGTTGAGGGCCTCAAATAGTACTAACAAAGCTCTACTTATGGCTGTAACAATATAGTAAAACAACAGAAACTTGTATCCTTAAACAAATCGAATAATGGCGGCATAAGTAACAGAAATCAAATTAAAATCAGTAACCTTTTCTCAAATCAGTTGTTGATTTTTTTCTTGGTGTCCTGGTTATTTGTTGGTGTCACGGTTACTTGTTGCGCGATGCATATAAACATATTCTTTATGTGTATCGTCATGGCCAACGATGTCGACAACTTGAAATCATAAAGAACCACTCCACAGGTTGTTTTCACTAATAAGTATTCGTCATCATTCAAACGACCCAAAATCTTTGTAATGCCGAAATAACATGGTCCTTGATCAAACCGAAAAAGCCTTGTCCATTCTTTCTGCCTCAATACTAAAACTTCTATACCATTGTTGATAATGTAGTTACATATATATCCAACTTCGCCGTTTAAATCAACTAACTGTGTGTCGTCTATCCAACCACCTCCGATTTTCTTATGAGGATTAATATACCCGAATTCCTCCTTCTTAACATCAATGTATACTACTTTTCTTATCTCGTTGGTGGCTTTCGATTTTGGCCTATTGTCATAATCGTTAGCAAACCAATATAAGCATCCATTAGCGTATACACATTTATCGACTTTGTGACAAGACGGGACTTGGGCTCTCTCTCGCCATGTATTAGTTCCCAATACATGCACCATGGTGCACAGACTATTGTCATCTTTTTCACACTGATCAACTTGTCTATTTTGCAAAATACACACCATCTTGAAAGTATTGGTTGGAGCATCAAAACCAAGCCCACATGACTCTAGTACGTCTCGGCGAATGTAACTCCAAATTCATGATGGCAAATCGTAACATTCTTTTCTTAGAGGAGGAATAACAACTGAAGAGATAGTATCCCAAACATAGCCTTGTGATAAATAAAAAAGCCATTGCAAGAACCTCGAACAATATGTTGTAAGAATTGTGGTTGTACATTTCTTTGATATCCGAATATCACACCATAACATCGTAAAAGGAATAACATGAGAAACACTCGCACCATAATATCGCAACCAAAAAGCTAATTAAATTATAGGCTCTTTCTAACTTGTGCCATTGTGGTACACAATTAGAACCATTTAATGAACATAATTTGCCATGTTTAAATGTCACTTGATATTAATAATTTTCTAATGTGCTTTCTATATGGAAATTAACATAATTTAGGAAATTATTATGTTCAATAAACACACGTAAACATATGCCATGGTGGCACATTTTATAAGGCTGGACGCAGTAAGGTTGGATCGATCAATCCTTTTGCCAATCTCACTCGATCGTCTCTATTGTGGCTCCATTTGTCAATCGATCGATCGCAACATTTTTTTGGATGTGGGTCGTCTGGCCGATCGAAAATCGTGTGGTATGCTCGGTGAATTTTTTCGAAAAAACGAGCACGAAAAAACGAGCATACCATTGGAAATTCACCGAGCATACCATTGGAAAGAGCACGAAAAAACGAGTCTGAAGGTATGTGAATTTTTTCGATTGTTTGGACCTCGAAAATGCAAAACAAAGAAAAATGGTGATTTTCGATTTTCGAGGTCCAAACGAAGTCGGAAAATTCTCGAGCATACCATTAGAAGAGCACGAAAAACGAGTCCGACGGTATATTTATTTATTTTTATATCCATATAACCCTTAAATTGATAGGCCAAAAATAAAATTGAACCCTTTCAATATTATTGGATTGAGCCTTAACTTTAAGAAGGGTTATGTATTTGATTTAGGATATATCATTGAAGCTATGCTTAGCCTTGGCTGGGTAAGGCTTGGCTTCCCACAAAAGACCCGAAGTTCGAATCTTAGGCCGGCCAAAATTGGTATATTATACCAATGCCACGTGGCACCACCACATTGGTCCACGTGGCGACCGACTTGACCCGCTGACCTGACTAACCACAAGGACGATTTATGCATATAACTTTAAGGATTAGCGGTGCAAAAATTATTAACGAAGGACTAATAATGTAAAATACTTAACGGGCTTAACTAACGCCCATCAAAATAGGGACCAAAAGCGTATAGTTTCAAAATTAGATCTGCCGGTGTAATAAAAACGACTTAGGGACTAAACTTGAAATACGGGCAAACCACGTGGACCAAACGTGTAATTTTTCTAAAAATTATAAAACGCTTAAATCAAGCTTACCCACACACCCGTAAATCTTATTCGTAATTATACATTGAAAAAGGATGGAACTAATTTTAGAACCCGTCCACACATGGGGCTTGGAAAATGAGAACAAAGAATTAAAATATTTCAAGCATATTTTCGTTTGAACAATTTAAATAGTGTTATAGTATTGTAGTTAATTTCAACTTTCAACATAACCTAACCACATCATACGTGATTCAGTTTATATCAACAATCTTACCCACACACCCGTAAATCTTATTCGCAATTTAATAATTGAAACTACAAAAAGGATTAAAGTTGTAGAAAACGGTTACAAATTGGATTAGGGTGTCGCTTAATAGGATTATAAACACTTAATTAAAAAATTGAAGAAATGTAAGATAAATTTTCCAAGACCATGTATACCATCAAACCCGATTGTGTTAGATCTTACAAAATTGGATTACGGTTTCGCTAATAATAGAGATTGTGGCGAGGTGGGATGGTCTGGGTTCGAAGCTATGATGTGCGTTACGTCTAAAACACGACACATTATCCACATAATATGATGAAAACGAGTGTTGTTGATGTGCACTAAGAAAAGAAAAGGCCCTCCCTTATCCTCCAACCGATCAAAATGAACATATTTTCATATTAGTCTTTGTTTGTTTGGTTTCATCATCATGTCTAGCTTGGACGCAGCGGGGTTCAGCTATTATCTTTTCGCCATCACTACAAAATTATTCTTCTTCGCTTTCTTTAAATAAGAAAACCTTTGTTCCTTCCCAACGCCGTCCTCCTTCATTTCAAGTACTTGTTCTTTATTTCTTTATTATTTATTGTTGATACAAAAGGGCGCCTTATTTGGGTTCTCGATTCAGATCAATTAGATCTTAATGCTTGAGACATGCGACTAAGAAAACAAAAGACATCGTTAGACTTATCGCGATTGTTTCACGATTATCCTCAGCGTGAGAGTAAGTAATCGGTTTAGGTATATTTGAGAATTAGGTTTGTCAATCGTACCTTTAACGAGGGCTTGGATACCTTTATATATACACGAAATCCTTGTTGGTTTCGTGTTCCTCAAGCTTCGGTATCCCACCAAATCGGTTATCGGATGCTTATCTCCCAAGATAGGGGATATCCGATATTATTAGCCATACATAACTTTGGGTTGGGCCTTCGTGGGCCCACACCGTTACTGACTTAGCCCATGCGTACTGGGCCTAATTGCTAGTAGCGCCATTGGCCGGGTCAATGACCCGAATACGGACTATACGTCATCATGTCCCCCCAGTCTAGTATGCGCAGTGACTAGCTGCGGATGCTAGACTAATAGTTGTAGCCAATACTATCTTTGAAGCGTAGCAAAGAAGCTAAAAGAATGAACCTAGACGAAATATTTCAAATTCCCACCTCGTAAAATGTGGGAAAGTTACTGAAAATACGTCACATCAAATGATCCTAGCCACACAAGCGAGATAGTGGAATCACGCCGGCATCATCGTGTGGAGGAAGGAACTTATAACCCTCCGTCTCTTATTTAATCGTGGATTATCACAAGAAATCATTTCGCCATTGTTAAAAAGCTTCAACTTGCCACCTTGATATCTAAGAGGTAATCACGGCGCTACTTATACATGTACCATGGTCCGTGGTCTCACCGATTTCACCTCCGACCGACCGAGGCGTAACTTCGAGTTCTCTTCGGATCATTATATTCTTTCGCCGCATCAGGAAGTTCCGGATGCGCAGCGCCGACTGCGTACTTCCCGAAGGAAAAGTAGGGGTGTACACGCATTTCTTCGAATTTGCGAATCAACGTGTGTCCATATCTCTATTCTTGAGTGACTTGTTAAATTACTACCGTCTTCATATATCCCAGCTGCACTGCATAGGTGCAGCCAAAATAACCAATTTCGAGATAAATTGCCGTATCCTGGCGATTAACCAGACTATAAACCTATTCCGCGCCTTTTACCACACAACGTGGTCAAACGGGTGGGTATCCTTTGCTAAGCGGCGTCGGTAGACTTCAATGCTAACGGATAAACTTGACGCGCTTAGAAATTGAGGAAATTTTTTTCGGATTGATAAGGTTGTCTTTCCTGGATTTTGAGTTTTATACCTGTGGTTCGCCGCCAAGGATGAGCGCCCCACCCTGGATCGCATAAAGGCCGAGGATGCGGATACAATAAACACAAACCGATACCCATCGGCCCTACCCGAGGAATTTTTGGTGCATATGGGCATCAACCGTAATTACTTCGTAGGCCCGAGGAGATGCCGATATTCTTGGACGCGATGGTCGTGGTGGTGTCTTCGCCTTTTGCATTCCTTTTGATTTACTAATGTGAGCATTCTTTAATCATCGTACTTTACGTAACCTGTTTGTTTATTTGTCTTTGTTGCGCAGAGATGGATCTATTCGCAGTGGTGCAGTTAGCAAAGCCACGCCAAGTTGCTGTGGGGGTACGCCCATTGAAAGAAGGAGAAGAGCCCGTTTTGGAAGCTACTTCGGGGCGTACCCTAGAAATGGAGCTGGGAGAGACGGGAGGTAGTTCTTCTGTCGCACTGGAAGCGACCCACCCAGCATCCCAACCTGGGCGCTTACTCCATTAGTGCAGACGTCACAAGTAGGAGTCTCGGAGCACATGGAAGAAGAGGAAGAGGAGGAACCAGGGTTGAAGCGCAAGAGATCGCTTGGAGGTGATGTCGCGAGCTCATCTAGAAATAAGCGCCCTGTTGTCCTGGTTATGGAGTCGTCATCCGCTGACGCTTCGCCACCTCCCCATCTACCGATACCACCGGTCCATGAAGTAATATCATCAAAGTTTTTTGCGCATCCCCTGCTCATGTAGGAAGTAATTGCTAACTCCCTTTCTTGTATGCAGGTTTGAACACTCTGCGGAGTCGCCCTCCATTGCTAGTCCTATGCGCACTGAGCTATCTCAGCCAAACAGCCCAAGCACTGAGCCATTGGCTGCTGGGGATGCGCCAATGGGTCAGCTTATTGAAGAGTTGACCGGTAATAAGCATCAAGTCACCGGTAGAGAAGCTTAAAGGCCAAGCATTCCGAGAAAGCAAACAGATTGCTCAAAAGGATCAAAAATTGCGCTGGCCGGAGGCGCAGCTAGTCGATGCCAGGTGGAAGTCGAGGGTTTGAACTCAGACGCCCAAGCTTCTTGTGAAGAAAAAATGGCTCGATGGGTCAAATAAGTCGAGCGTCGCATCATCGGGGTATAAGGCTTCGTGTCTCGGCGTCAAGTATCTTGAGAAGGCAAGAAGAGTTGGTCTCGAGTTGGAAACTTTTGGTACCACCGTGAGCGTTCATTGGAAGCAGGAAATGAAGTTCGCAAGCTCACTGGAGTATGATGAGGAGTTATATCCCCAACTTACGCTCACTATTACGAGCTGCAGTGGCTAATAGGCCATGTCCGCGACTTGTTGCCCTCAAAGACCTTGGAGTCACGAGGAAGTTCTTGATAAGTTTGAGGCGTGATGCGGTCAGCGCGCGCGGGAAAGTCGGTTATAGAGGAGCTTCAAGAAGTCGATTTTTGAAGGTGCCCGCAGATAAGGTGCCCGGTTATAATGCGCATTCATACGATGATCCGTGGTCATGCTATGGAAAAAGATGGTTATTGGAGCTTCTCGATTGCCGAGATGGAGAGCGACTGGATTATCCCATAGGGGTCATTATGGAGGGCCGACCTTAGCTCGGCATCGCTACCGAAGATGCGGGAGCACAGTGACTATTTTTGAGGCCCATGAGTCCCAAATGTGTGCTCGTGTTTGCTCGTCCCAAGGATATCTTGAATCCTTCGCCTGGAGAAGGAGGTGCCTTTGAAGCAAGTAAGTGTTGGAAGCGATGCTACAAGACTTGCCAAAAAGAGGGATTAAAGGAAGGCCATTTTGTGCGGTATTGGCGCAGCTCATCTTCCCAGATCCGACGGGATACCGTTAGTGTTGCCACAGATCTCGCAAAGACTCCGAACCTTCCAGAAGCCGGACGAGATTGGGGACGTAAAGCTATGTGGGAGTTCATCTCTTAGACGTTGTAGGAGTATGTAGATAGTAACTTGTATTGTAAATATCATTTTGTAAGCACGCATGGTACTTAATGAAATATTACTGGAGTTGAATGTTCTTGTGGCTTATAATATTTGTACTTAGTTACTTGTATTTTCATTAAAAACATGCGTACTGTCTAAGAAGCAAACTGCTGTATAAGCGATGAAGTGTCATAATTATTTGTGAACTATCATACTTATAAAATTTAAGTATTTCTAACATAGTCGTAGTATGTTATTATACGCATTGCATCGCAAGTATCATAGTAAGGAGCCAAGTGTCTTGAATCCTAATTTGTTAAACGCATAGTATGCATTGTTGCGTATCCATCGGGATGCGCACCTAGCTTATTCCAACGCCTTGAGAATAAGGTGTTTAACAAGGATACGTGATCCACCGCTGATGGGTTTGCAACCTCTTACTCAACAAGTTGTTTAGTAGGTTTACTCATCCTTTTTACCATCGTGGTTTATTATGCATGCACGCCATGTAGGCAAAAGATAAAAATGTTAAAACATAAGTATATGGAAATAACAAATTGAAATCATCACGAGTTAGCTAGAAACCGCGACGCTTTTATTAATACTTGCAAGTTTTGTAGTAAATAAATAAGACAATTGCCTAAGTAAACGAAATGTAAATACACGGATTTTTATTTGAACCCTATATGAAAGTGTGAGAAGTCCGTGTGTTGGGTTGTGGCCTTTCTTAGAGATAGCATCGTTTGAGATTGCAGATATTCCATGTGCGTGGTAGCTCACGCACCATCCATGTCACGCAACTTGTACGCACCTTTTTCTAATGCTTCAACGACCTCGTAGGGTCCTTCCCATTTTGGTCCAAGCTTCCCCAGATCTTCGCGTGGCTCGCATCATTGGCGCGTATACGAAGTCGCCGTCTCGAATGAAACACTTCGCACTTTGGCATCGTAGTATCCCTTCATTTGTGACTTCGATCTTGCTTCACGATAGATGCGCCTCGCGTCTTTCTTCCAATAGGTCTAAGTCGACACGCTCGCCATCATTGGTTGCAACATTTACTTCAAAGAAGGCGAATAGTTGGCATCCCATTTCGGTGGTATGACGGCCTCGTCCCATAGACTAAAGAAAAGGAGTGCCTCCGTGCTAGTTTTGATTGAAGTGCGGTGCGCCTACGTAACATGCGATAATTCTTCTACCCACCTTCCTTTATGCTTGTCCGTGACGTGCGTTTAATTCCTTCGCCTGCACTTCGATTTGCACGCCTACTAAGCCGCTGGTTTGCGGGTGTTAAACCGATGCAGGCGTCATGTGATATTCAACTTCTCGCACTAGTCCTTGAAGGGGTTGTCACAAACTATCTTTAAACTATCATCACGAGCACACATTAATTAGACATAGACCCACAACCTTAGTTTAGATAATTAGATAATTAGATAATAGTAGAGTAATCGTAGAAATACCAACCCCCAAATCGAATATTCCAGATTCGTATCTTTCCATTTCATAAAATATAAAATACAAAAATAATCTTCCTCAACCTTAACCTTAGCGTAGTAACTTCTTACTAGCATTCCTATTCCCTAGAGAACGATATTACACCCGTGGCTTACCCTAATTACTACACTACAACGATTAGGTTCATCGCTTGGGTGTTATAAAACTTGTCAAGAAAAGGAAGTTTCTTGACCCCAACGACGCCAGAAGTTATCAAGAACTAATACCTAACCTTACCATCCTTATATCTCCAATGCATAAAGTAAAGTGGTCGGTCTTTGGCATAGTTCTTTCCTTCTGAAACCAATTGAAAAATCATTTAAAAATCAATCAAGGTACTTGTGATATAATATCAAAGCATTTTGTACCTTAATTGTTTTTGATCATTTAGAAATGCTCCCTCAACATGTGCATATGATTTTGAAATTGTTTAGCACGTGGAGGCAGAGGACTTAGAAATATATTCTTGATCACAATTTTTATGGAAATAACCTTCGATTTTTTTTTGGTAAATTATCCCCTCAATATGCGTTGGTTATTTGAAATCATTTAGCACATAGAGGAAAAGAGTTCTTTGAAGTACTTCCACGATCACACTTGCTATTAAGAAACCATTAGAAAATCAATCAAGGTACTTATGTTAAAACATAGAAGCTTTTGTACCTTGATAGTTTATTTTCTTTAGAAATGCTCCCCTTAATATGTGTTTCGAGATTCAAAGCGCTAAAGACATATGAGAGAGCAATTACACTTTGAGTCAAAACGATCACTTGTTATCGATTCATATTTAAATCATTTTCTCCCGATCAAAATTTCAAACCTTTGAGATTTTGGATCTCAATTGATTTAAATAAGTTTAGAAAATTTAGGAGGAAAATGGTCTCGATTAATTTTATTCTGATAGTGGAATAATTTATTGACATTAAAGATTGTTAGTGTCAGGTATGATAAGATTAAAATAAAAGTTTTTATTTTGAAAGATCTTTGGTTTTAACGAAAAAAATCATACCCTGACACATAACATTAAATCTTTAGATCACCACTTATTTTGTACAAATGGACTTATTTGAAGAAATATCGTTTGAAAATATTACTATATATCCAAGCTCTACTTATGACTATAACAATATAGTATAACAACAGAAAACTTGTATCCGTAAACAAATCGAATAATGCCCCGCATAAGTAATAGGAATCAAAATAAAATAAGCTATTGATCGAACAAGGGCCAGATCAACAAGGAACATCACAACGTAAAAGCTAGAAGAACATATATATCATCTCTTTAACATTACAGTTCGCTTACTTTTTTTTTCTTGAACGACGATTTTCATACTCGCTAACAAAAAGCTAGAAGAACATAATAAAGAGGGGTTACAACTTACAACACCGCTACAATGAGCTATTACAATGGCCAAAAGGATTTCTAAGACCAATGCCAACAGGCTCGTCGGTTTGTCAATAGACGAGAGTCGCTTAGCTGACACCGATGGCACAATCTCGTTGGTAATGCGTTGGTTGGTGGTTCTTCGGTTTGGCGACGAGGTGGTATGGAGCCTATGTGTGTTTTATTATGTAAGTATTTCATGTGTGTGAGAGTGTTTTATTATGTGCTATATTTGTTTGGTGACACAAAAAAGAAATACGCTGCCACTAGCAGGCGTGTGTCAGTTTGGGAAATGTTGATGTTACGCTGAGATAACTCAACTAGAACACAAACTGAGACTCCTAGTTGATACTTCATAAAGCGTTGAAAAAAAAGAACATTTCAAAAAAGATAAAACTACTTATTACTTGTCAAACGAACATTAAAAATCACAACGCTCATTCTTGATCGCTCATAAAAGCTTTGCACCAACGTACCCAAAGTTTTGGCGTAACTTAAAATTTGTAGATTAAATAAAAATAACAATTTAAGAATGACGTGGTCTGTACGTCAAGCTTAACCTCGTATAGTAAAAGCATTGAGAATAAGAGTAGAGTTATTTTACATACCAAACTTTTCTCACATACCAAAGGACTCATCTCCACCATCCATCTAAAAAAAATCAATGGCTGAGATTAAAAGCATTTTATTATTTCACCTATATTTTATAATTTAAATATCTCTTAAACCGTTAATCGTTAAGTGCAAATATTTATACCATCGCGACGAGCATTTAATTATATTTCTATAGACGGGCACTTTGATATACTTTCGAAAAAAGAAAAAATCGCTTTTTCACGTTGTTAATTTTCGCTTTTACGTTATCGAATTTTCATGAAAAATCATATATGATAAACACTAAATTGAATATCACATGTGATATTAGTGTTAAATCATATATGATATGTAATATCATATGTGATATTACACTAATATCACATGATATTCAAATTAGTTTTATCATATATGATTTTTTAATGCAAATTTCAAGAACGAAAAACGAAAAAATTTAAAAAAAAAAGGTAAAAATAAAAAAATATTTTTGTCAAAAGTATATCAAATTGCCTATCTATAGAAAGATAATTAAATGCTCGTCACAATGATATATTTTTTTTCGCTTAACGATTAACGGTTTGAAAGATATTAATATTTGAAAAAAAATGATGAAAGTGGGTTTTTTAAATTGTTGGGATTAATGTCATCCATTAAATCAAATAAAAATGAAGGGTGGTGATTGATCCCTGATATGTAAATAATCTTTTTTCCTCATGTTAAATCTTGAGAATTTATTATTATTATTATTATTATTATTATTAGGAAGGTATTCTAGTTTCCTTAGTTGTTTAGGACGGTGGACTTAAGTTCAGCCTTTATATATTTCTTCAATAATTCGTTTTTTGTCAAGATCGAATAACAATGGCATCAGTGCAAAGAATCGTATGTTTTGATCTTAGCGGATGCAAAAGTGAGAGTATGTCATATATCATTGAGCAGGTATTATTAAGAATGCCCGTGAAGGTTCTCCTTCGATCATGCACGAGTGTGTGTAAGTCGTGGAAAAGTTTAATCTTCGACCCTGGTTTTGAAAAAGGTTATGCGAAAAAATCGGATATGGATATAAAAGTAAGTACTCATTGATGATTGATCTTATTGTGCATGGTATTTGATCTTCTTTAACTTCTTTTAGTGCTATGTCTTGATTGTATATATATTTACTCGCTTCCTTTTGATTTATCAGTTAATCAAGAATGTCTTGCAGCCCTAGACCAAGTGCCAGAGTTTGATGCCGATGACACTTTATCCCTGCTGTTCAAATCTATCGAATAATAGTTGTTAGTATGATGGTTTCTAAAAGTTTTCCAAATAATTGTTCTTTGGTTGTTTTAATATAGATGTTTGAATATGTATCAATTTAGTTCTGTTTTATGTTTTATGGTTTACAGTAATTTTTTTATACATAACATATGCTGTTAACATATAACCCTCAACTTAACTTTACGACACTGCGACAATGTCACATCTCAAATCTTTTTCGATCAGTAGATGTCTAACACTACTGAAGCACATAAAACGGTTAGCTACATATGTTTACCAAAGAGGTGTTTGAGCAAACTGTAACATGGGCGCGCTACATGTGTCTACTTATGACTATAACAAAATAGTAAAACAACAGACACCGCATAAGTAACAGGAATCAAAATAAATCAGGAACATTTTTCTAAAATCAGTTGTTGATCAAATAAGCACTTTTGTTGGTGTCACGGTCACTTGTTGCGCGATACATATAAACATATTCTTTATGTGTGTCTTCATGGCCAACGATGTTGACATCATAGAGAACCAAGCCGTTTTTAAGGTTCAAAACAAACCATCGGTCCCCTCCACAGGTTGTTTTCATTGATATGTATTTGTCTTCGTTCAAATTAAACGACCCAAACTTCTTTGTAATGCCGAAATAACATGGTTCTTGATCAAACTGAAAAAGCCTAGCCCATTCTTTCTGCTTCTACCCAAACATCTATACCATTGTTGATAATGTAGTTACATTTATATCCAACTTCATCGTTTAAATCAACTAACTGAGTGTCGTCTATCCAACCACCTCCTATTTTCTTAGGAGGATTAATCGACCCGAATTCCTCATTCTTAACATCAAAGTATACTACTCTTCTTACTTCATTAGTGGCCTTTGATTTTGACCTATAGTCATAATCATTAGCGAACCAATGTAAGCATCCATTAGCGTATACACATTTATCGACTATGGGACAAGATGGGACTTGGGGTATCTCTCGCCATGTATTAGTTCCCAATACATGCACCATGGTGCATAGATTCTTGTCAAGCTTTTCACATTGATCAACTTGTCCTTTTCGCAAAACACACACCATCTTTAAAGTATTGGTCGAAGCATCAAAATATTTGTGTTTTATTGGGTTATGTGGTGTTCTATAACTTGAGTGATGGTGGGAGGGTGTTTTTGGTTTAAGTTACATGTTTCCAATTATAAAGAAAAGGTGTTAAGGTGACAACAGGTTTTGCTATAACACGAGACAAATAACCCTAAGGCACCTATTGCTCTTATTGTATCATATATCTCATAACAATAAAATTCGACGATCTTTTGTTACATGTGGTCTTAGTTTCGTATCTACGAGGACATCCCAACGTAGTTTAATTTGTCAATATGATTAGGCAACACTTATAGTCCAGTGTTTCAATATGATGAATAAGTAATTACTTATGACTATAACAATATAGTCAAAAACAACGTTGATGATTGATCTTATTGTGCATGATCTTCTTTAAAACTTGTATCCGTAAACAAATCGAATAACGCCCGCATAAGTGCCGCGACACGTTATCGCTGCTGAATCAAAATAAAATAAGCTATTGATCGAACAAGCATGGTTTACAGCAATTTTTTATCAACAAGGAACATCTTTACAACACTGCGTAAAAGCTAGAAGAACATATATATCATCTCTTTAACATTACATTTCGCCTACGTGATAAGTTTTTTTTTTCTTGAACAAGGAACATCACAACGATTTTCATACTACAGCTAACAAAAATCTAGAAGAACATAAAGAGGGTTACAACTTACAACACCGCTACAATGAGCTCTTACAATGGCCAAAAGGATTTCTAGGACCAATCTCGGTTTGTCAATAGACGAGAGTCGCTTAGCTTGATGGTTCTTCGGTTTGGTTCTTCGACTAAAAGGTGGTATGGAGCCTATGTGTGTTTTATTATGTAAGTATTTCATGTGTGTGAGTGTTTTATGTGGTATATTTGTTTGGTGACACAAAAAAATACGCTGCCACTAGAAGGCGTGTGTCGGTTGGGAAATGTTGATGTTCTGTTGAGATAACTCAACTAGAACACAAACCGAGACACCTAGTTGATACTTCATAAAGCGTTGAAAAAAAACATTTCAAAAAGATAAAATACTTATTACTTGTTAAACGAACATTAAAATTACAACGCTCATTGTTTATCGCTCATAAAAGCTTTGCACCAACATACCCAAAGTTTTGGAGTAACTTAAAGATTTGTAAATTAAATAAAAATAACAATTTAAGAATGACGTGGCCTATACGTCAAGCTTAACCTCGTATAGTAAACGCATTGAGAATAACTAGCACGGTACCCGCGCAATGCGGCGGCGGGTACCTTGTGACTATATTTTTCGGCGAGCAAATGTTATTGGGTTAAATGTTTTTCTAACAAACATATAAAGAATCTCTGCAAAAAAAAGTGCCCGTAAGAGTTGAGGAGCGAAGTGAGAGTATATTCAGAGACTATTTTTGTGTGTGAGAGATAGGAAATGGTTTGTGTGAATTTATATGGTGGATGCAGTTGCATATTTTTAATAACCATTATTGATAGTAATGGTTTTTAGCGGTTACAATGAAGATTTAAATGGGCTGTTACAATTTTATAATGATATTGGTGGCTATCAAAAGACAATATTTCCATAACAAGCAAGTTTAAGTGTCTGAATTTTAAGGCTTGCTAATAATAGAATAGTCCCAAATGCATTATAAGGTAGTAAAGATTAGTTTATCTATTATTATTATTATTATTATTTTTTTTTTTTTAACCAACACTTTTATTAAAACAAAAGCTCATAGGATTTACAAAAAGTTAGTGGGAAGCCGAGAAACTAACTGGGCTCCCACACCTCTAGCAATAGCAAAACCAATATTATTATTTATTTTTTATTATTTTTTTTTAATCAACACTTTTATTAAAAACTCATAGGATTTACAAAAAATTAGTGGGAAGTCGAGAAACCAAGTGCGCCCCCACACCTCTAGCAATAGAAAGGTATTATTATTATTAGGAAGGTATTCTAGTTTCCTTAGTTGTTTAGGACGGTGGACTTAATTAAGTTCAGCCTTTATATAAACCCTTCAATAATTCGTTTATTTGTGAATTCAAGATCGAATAACAATGGCATTAGAGAGATTCGTAAGTTTTGATCTTAGTGGATGCGAAAGTGAGAGTATGTCATATATCATTGAGCAGGTATTACTAAGAATGCGCGTGAACGATGTCGGTCGATGCAGGAGTGTGTGTAAGTCGTGGAATTGTTTACTCACAAACCCTAGTTTTCTAAAAGCTCATCTAAAAAGATCATGTATCGATGATATAGACTATATACAGAGGTAAGTTCTCATTGATGATTGATCTTATTGTGCATGCATGTGCATGGTTTTTGATCTTCTTTAACTTGTTTTCGTGCTATGTCTTTGATTCTATATTTATATATTTACTTGTTTCCCTTCTCGATTTATCAGTTAATCAAAGAACAGCTTCCAGCTTCTAGACCAAGTACGTGCCAAAGTTTGATGCCGATGACACATTATCCCTGCTGTTTAAATCTATCGAATAATAGTTGTTAGTATGATGGTTTCTAAACGTTTTCCAAATAATTGTTCTTTGGCTGTTTTAATATAGATGTTTTAGTAGAGGTGGCAAATGTGGTGCCTGCTTGAAAAAAAAATGGGCTAAATTCAAGACATTTTTAAAGATTTTAGCACATTTAATTTCTTTATTTTTTGAAATAGTACATATAGCCCATTGAAAATTTAAATGGGCACAAACGGACACTTTTTTTTTCTCAATTGTTGAACATTAACGATCGCTTTAAATATTTTTTTTAATATAATATATTTAAGTTTTTTAATATAAATAAGATATAACATTTAAGGAATTTTTTTCGTCGTTTTAGGTCTTTTATTAAGCGATTTGTATAACATGTGCCCGTTTGACCCGTGCCCGTTTAGCCCATGCCCGTTTAAGCCCGTGCCCATTCTAGCCCGCCCTGTTTTAGCCGTGCCCGCTCGCCTGTTTGCCACCTCTATGTTTGAATATGTATCACTTTAGTTTTGTTTTATGTTTCATGTTTTACAGTAATTTTTTTTATACATAACAGATGTTGTTAACATATAACCCTCAACTTAACTTTACGACACTGCGACAATCTCACATCTCAAATCTTTTTCAGTAGATGTTTAACACTACTGAAGCACATAAAACGGTTAGCTACATATGTTTACCAAAGATGTGTTTGAGCAAACTGTAACATGGGCGCGCTACATATGTCTACTTATGACTATAACAAAATAGTAAAACAACAGACACCGCATAAGTAACAGTAATCAAAATAAATCAGGAACATTTTTCTAAATCAGTTGTTGATCAAATAAGCACTTTTGTTGGTGTCACGGTCACTTGTTGCGCGATACATAAAACATATTCTTTGTGTGTGTCTTCATGGCTATCGATGTCGACATCATAGAGAACCAAGCCGTTTTTAAGGTTCAAAACAAACAATCGGTCCCCTCCACAGGTTGTTTTCATTAATATGTATTTGTCTTCGTTCAAATTAAACGACCCAAACTTCTTTGTAATGCCGAAATAACATGGTTCTTGATCAAACTGAAAAAGCCGTGTCCATTCTTTCTGCTTCTACCCAAACATCTATACCATTGTTGATGATGTAGTTACATTTATATCCAACTTCACCGTTTAAATCAACTAACTGAGTGTCGTCTATCCAACCACCTCCTATTTTCTTACACTACAACAATCGGATGGACGGGCGAGGAGACTTTCGCCGGGGACACAATATCCCCGGCAAAAGTCACTAAACGACAAAATAAAATCTGACGTGGCACATAAATATGCTGATCTGTTATGGAAAATTCAACCAACACTTTCGGCGGGGACATGTCCCCGGTGAAAGTAGGTTTGATTTTTATCAAACTTTGACCAGCCAGTCAAAAATTCAATGTTAACTTTCTCCGGGACTTGTCCCCGCCTTAACTTTATTTTGCGTTTACCAATATTTGACCAAAGTCCAAAGCGTGGTAATTTGCTTGGGAAAATTCGATAAACCTTTCCCCAAGACATGTCCCCAAGCAAAAGAAATATTTACTAAAATACACTTTATTGCAACGATTAATACATGACTAAAACCCGATGCTTGGAAAACATAAATAACCCAATCACAATTCTCACAAACACACGTAACAATATAATGGCTGATTACACGCCAGAAAAAGAGTGGTCACTGGTTTTATCGTTGATATATCACTTTACTCGAGTTCTTGATACGTATGGGTCAGAAATAGGGTAACAAATCTTGAAGCATTGTTTGAATAGGGTAACAAATCTTGATACATTTACCATAGCACCTTTAGTTGGTCGTTTAACATGACACGTAAACCATAGCACCTATAGTTGGTCGTTTAACATGATACGATACCATAGCACATATAGTTGGTCGTTAACATGATACGTATACCATAGCACCTATACTCTAAATTTGCTTAACATGATACGATACCATAGCACCTATAGTTGGTCGCTCAACATGATACACACCTATACTCGGCCGTTTAACATCATACGTATACCATAGCACCTATAGTTGGTCGTTTAACATGATACGCACCTATACTCGGCCGTTTAACATGATACGTATACCATAGCACCTATAGTTGGTCGTTTAACATGATATGTATACCATAACACCTATAGTTGGTTGTTTAACATGATACGTATACCATAACACCTATAGTTGGTCGTTAACACGATACGTATACCATAGCACCTATACTCGGCCGCTTAACATGATACGATACCATAGCACCTATAGTTGGTCGCTTAACATGATACGCACCTATACTCGGCCGCTTAACATGATACATATACCATAGCACCTATAGTTGGTCGCTTAACATGATATGTATACCATAGCACCTTTAGTTGGTCGTTTAACATGATACGATACCATAGCACCTATAGTTGGTCGTTAACATGATACGATACCATAGCACCTATACTCGGCCGTTTAACATGATACGTATACCATAGCACCTATAGTTGGTCGTTAACATGATACGATACCATAGCACCTATACTCGGCCGCTTAACATGATACATATACCATAGCACCTATAGTTGGTCGCTCAACATGATACGCACCTATACTCGACCGCTTAACATGATACGATACCATAGCACCTATAGTTGGTCGCTTAACATGATACGCACCTATACTCGCCATTTAACATGATACGATACCGTAGCACCTATAGTTGGTCGTTTAACATGATATGTATACCATAACACCTATAGTTGGTCGTTTAACATGATACGTATACCATAGCACCTATAGTTGGTCGTTAACATGATACGATACCATAGCACCTACACTCGGCCGCTTAACATGACACGATACCATAGCACCTATAGTTGGTCGTTTAACATGATACGCACCTATACTCGGCCGTTTAACATGATACATATACCATAGCACCTACAGTTGGTCGTTTAACATGATATGTATACCATAGCACCTATAGTTGGTCGTTTAACATGATATGCATACCATAACACCTATAGTTGGTCGTTTAACATGATACGTATATCATAGCACCTATAGTCGGTCGTTTAACATGATATGCACCTATACTCGGCCGTTTAACATGATACGTATACCATATCACCTATAGTTGATCGTTTAACATGATATGTATACCATAGCACCTTTAGTTGGTCTTTTAACATGATACGTATACCATAGCATCTATAATTGGTCGTTAACATGATACGTATACCATAGCACCTATACTCGGCCGTTTAACATGATACGTATACCATAGCACATATAGTTGGTCGTTAACATGATACGTATACCATAGCACCTATACTCGGCCGTTTAACATGATACGTAAACCATAGCACCTATAGTTGGTCGCTCAACATGATACGCACCTATACCGGCCGCTTAACATGATATACCATAGCCGTCGCTTAACATGCACCTATACTCGCCGCTTAACATGATACGTATACCATACCATAGCACCTATAGTTGGTCGTTTAACATGATACGTATACCATAGCACCTATAGTCGGCCGCTAACATTAACATGATACCGGCCGCTTAACATGATACCATAGTACCTATAGTTGGTCGCTTTAACATACTCGGCCGCTTAATATATAGCACCTATAGTTGGTCGCTTAACATGATATGTATAACACCTATAGTTGGTCGCTTAACATGATACTCGGCCGCTTAGCGTACGATACCATAGCACCTATAGTTGGTCGTTAACATGATATGTATACCATAGCACCTATAGTTGGTTGTTTAACATGATACGATACCATAACACCTATAGTTGGTCGTTTTATACCATAGCACCTATACTCGGCCGCTTAACATGATACGATACCATAGCACCTATAGTTGGTCGTTTAACATGATACGCACCTATACCGGCCGCTTAACATGATACGTATACCATAGCACCTATAGTTGGTCGCTTAACATGATATGTATACCATAGCACCTTTAGTTGGTCGTTTAACATGATACGATACCATAGCACCTATAGTTGGTCGTTAACATGATACGATACCATAGCACCTATACTCGGCCGCTTAACATGATACGATACCATAGCACCTATAGTTGGTCGTTAACATGATACGATACCATAGCACCTATACTCGGCCGTTTAACATGATACATATACCATAGCACCTATAGTTGGTCGTTCAACATGATACGCACCTATACTCGGCCGTTTAACATGATACGTATACCATAGCACCTATAGTTGGTCGTTTAACATGATACGCACCTATACTCGGCCATTTAACATGATACGTATACCGTAGCACCTATAGTTGGTCGTTTAACATGATATGTATACCATAACACCTATAGTTGGTCGTTTAACATGATACGTATACCATAGCACCTATAGTTGGTCGTTAACATGATACGATACCATAGCCCCTATACTCGGCCGCTTAACATGATACGATACCATAGCACCTATAGTTGGTCGTTTAACATGATACGCACCTATACTCGGCCGCTTAACATGATACATATACCATAGCACCTACGGGCTGGTCGTTTAACATGATATGTATACTATAGCACCTATAGTTGGTCGTTTAACATGATATGCATACCATAACACCTATAGTTGGTCGCTTAACATGATACGATATCATAGCACCTATAGTTGGTCGCTTAACATGATATGCACCTATACTCGGCCGCTTAACATGATACGTATACCATAGCACCTATAGTTGGTCGTTTAACATGATATGTATACCATAGCACCTTTAGTTGGTCTTTTAACATGATACGTATACCATAGCATCTATAATTGGTCGTTAACATGATACGTATACCATAGCACCTATACTCGGCCGTTTAACATGATACGTATACCATAGCACATATAGTTGGTCGTTAACATGATACGTATACCATAGCACCTATACTCGGCCGTTTAACATGATACGTAAACCATAGCACCTATAGTTGGTCGTTCAACATGATACGCACCTATACTCGGCCGTTTAACATGATACGTATACCATAGCACCTATAGTTGGTCGTTTAACATGATACGCACCTATACCGGCCGCTTAACATGATACGTATACCATAGCACCTATAGTTGGTCGCTTAACATGATATATATACCATAACACCTATAGTTGGTCGCTTAACATGATACGATACCATAGCACCTATAGTTGGTCGTTAACATGATACGATACCATAGCACCTATACTCGGCCGCTTAACATGATACGTATATCATAGCACCTATAGTTGGTCGCTTAACATGATACGCACCTATACTCGGCCGCTTAACATGATACGTATACCATAGCACCTATAGTTGGTCGTTTAACATGATATGTATACCATAGCACCTATAGTTGGTCGTTTAACATGATATGTATACCATAACACCTATAGTTGGTCGTTTAACATGATACGTATACCATAGCACCTATAGTTGGTCGTTTAACATGATATGTATACCATAGCACATTTACTTGGTCGTTTAACATGATACGTATACCATAGCACCTTTAGTTGGTCGTTTAACATGATACGTATACAATAACACTTATACTCGGGTGTTTAACATGATATATATATCATAGAAAATTTTTAGGTTAAATATAATTGATTTGTTATTAATTTAGTTATTGAAAATGATAATAAAGTTTTTTTTATACCATATCACTTATACTTAAATTAATTTTATAATTTTTAGGTTAAATTTAAACTGATTTATTATAAAATTTAATTATTTAAAATGATGATAAAGAGTTTTTTGGAAAAGAAAATTGAATAATTAAAGCATTTTCCGGGGACATGTCCCCGACGAAAGTTTCATCAAAACTTTCATTTTCCCTCCTTTCATTTTACTTTATCCCACCATTTCTTTTCCCGGGGACTTGTCACCGCCAAATGTGACACTAGAAAACAAACCACACTTTCCCGGGACCTATCCCCGAAAAGTGTAACGAAAACACCTCAATTATTAACGCAGATCCGGTTCACTTTGAGATAAAAAAAAAAAAATCCTCTTCTCTCAACAACCCACTTCTCTCACCAAGACCACCTCCTCCACCACCACTTCCTCACAACAACAACACCACCACAACAACAACGCACCACCTCCACCAACACTACATCATAGGGAATGTGTTTTGAAGATGATGGCTAAAGATTTTGAGGTGAGGCAAATGAGCTTGGTGCCGTTGGTCACTAATTATTTATATGCCACACCTCTTATTAGTGTAAATATTTAATCTTTTAATAATATTGAGTTGTATTTTTTTTTTTTTTAGGAAATGGCTTATGGAGAGGATGGTGGTGTGTTGTGGTGGTGGAGGCTGGTGGTGTGTTGTGGCGATGGAGAGGATGGTGGTGTGTTGTGGCGGTGGAGAGGTGGTGGTGTGTTGTGGCGGTGGAGGCTGGTGGTTTGTTGTTCGCTATAAGGTATTTATGTTACTAATATTCTTTATCAAGTTAACCGGACAATGCGTTTGTTTTGTTGTTATCATTTTAACGATTGTAAAAATTGTGAGCGGGGTGTTTGCTTGCTTTTGAGCGGGTGAAGGGCTGATTAGGCTTAGTGTTTATGAAGTTTGTAGGATCGTGAATATTATGTTGTTTGATGATTCGGGTGGTCTAGGATTGTTAGATAGATGAAGAGAGTTGAGAGGAGGTTCTTGAAAGAGAGTTACTAAACAAATGTAAGGTTAGATTCAAAGAAGCCACACCCCTTCCATGGATGGAAGGGGTATTTATACTTACAAACAATACGTCCTCCTATCGGACTGTGGATCAGGCATACAGTGGGTAAAGACTCGTCATTCCTCCACGGTGATGCATTATGCTAAACCAGACTAATAACTAACTAATAAAATTGTAAATAACGTAACTAACGATATGTCTAAGAGCTAACTTATGCTAGATAATATTTGGGGTGACCGACACTTTAACATGGAATTATTCTAATTCCTAACAATCTCCCCCTAAGGGAGGTCACCCCATGTTTTACATTTCGAATTCTAGCATTCTATTTTATCTTCTGTTCTGAGCTCGTAGACTTCAATTCTTCAACATCTGCATCTTAGTGATTTAGCAATGATTCTTTAAAGTCCGATAACTTTGTACTTTAAGTGGAGGTCTTTGAACTGATTCACATCTTTGATGATCTTCGAGCTTTCTTTGAGATCATCAGCCACAATAAATCTCTGGATCACCCATAGTTGTGTTGCCATCAGTGGCGGAGCTAGGATTTTTATCTTGGGTGGGCCAAATAGTAGAATTAACACTTGAACGGAGAAGTAGTATTAACTTCATCCTAATCACTCAACTTTGGGAACACGCAAAAAACTTTTGTTAAAATTTAGAAAATGTCATCCATATTTAAATTAACCATGACAAAAAAAAAGTAGATAATAAAACAAAGTTATGTTTTAAACCTACATCACTGACATAAATAAAACACAATGAAACTGAATTTTGTAAAAGAAAATTCTGTGTGATACGGTTGCGTAAATCACCAAAATATAAATATATAAATCATGTAAGATTTGATGAATACCTCTACATGCAAGTGGTAAAATAGATACTCCTGTATGATTAAAAAAAAAAAAAAAAGCTACGAATGCTTCGACTTTGTATTTAATCGGAGGATATATACGTGTGTGTTGCTATCGGGTGGGCCAAACAAAGTATGACTAATCAAATTACTCAAACGTGTATTATAAACTAGAAAATTATGAGAACTTTTAGGTGGGCCATGGCTAACCCAAGCTACTATGTAGCTCCGTCTCTGGTTGCCATCATGTGATGTTGTGACTTTTGAACCGACATGCTCACACTTTTAGGATCATGACATCTTTCATCGAGTAGCGGAGCTTTCTTTGGTTCATGATATTTGCGGCGCAGTAGCGAAGCATAGTATAAAAATATCGTAACCGAGTTATGTTGATATGCACCACCATGATTTCTACAATTAAGTGTGGATCTTGTGAGCATGCCGCTTTGGATTGACTCCTCAATTCGATAAGTCGCAACCGTCAAATGTACCGCAAACAACAGTTAGCAATAAATCACACGAGAGTGTCTTTGATCACTTTCGTTGAATTGAGGTACACGCCCACGGTTCCCGTTGATCGATACAAGTAATGCACGTGATCGTATAATTTCAAGAATCTCCTTGACGTGGTTTCGCAATGTTCTAGTTGTTCTCACACCGAACGTCTCAAAGAAGACAACACGGAGTGAGTGAACCAGCAAATTGAGATTTACTGATTGATAGAAAATGATTTGAAAACAATTGCGTATTGCTTAAGATAAAGAGTTTTGCAATACAACGAAGTTTTTATGAGAAAGATCAATTTTCAATCAAAAATACCTTTTGTATTTGAAAAGAGTACACATTCGATGTGCTAGAGAAAAGAAGAGATTCACACATCGAACGGTTTTTCCAAAAGTATTTTTTTCAATCAGAGATACTTTTTGTGCTTGAAAACATGAGTACACATTCGACGTGCTAGAGAAAAGAAGATTTGCACATCGAACGGTTTTTCCAAAAGTATTCGTCAATTCATTTCCTGGACCAAGGTTGATTCACGAGTGAATCGCCCCATCGTTTCTATCCAGTTGTCACAAGCTTGATCTTTTGCAAGATCTCACACGTCACCCACCAAGAGCTTGTTTGATGTTGGCTCTAGAAGGATTTCCATCTTCATCGTGAATATTTTTACATATCACTCGGATGTTCTGGCAATACCACAAGGATAATGCGTAGGACTCTCAATATATACTTACTTTCCACATAGTGTGAAACAACAAGTCTTCATTAATTTTGTGTCCTAACGAGATATTGTCGATGATCTCTTGGCTCTAGACTTAATAGTGCACATTTGGTTCCTATGTCGGAGACTAGGGAGAGGGTCTTCTTCTTCAATATCAACAATCTCTAAGAGAAAGTCGATAGATTATGTAGGTTCCCCGTGAGAATGAAACAAGCCCTTTTAAGAGGAACTTGAGTAGCTTGGGAAGTTTAGTGCGGTGCGCCATCGGGTCCATGACGTCTTGTCTTCAATACCGGTGTTATCTTAGTAACCACCAAGAGTATATGAATTGAACCCGTTTACGCCTAAGGTTGAATTGATGGAGGGCTATTTCTTTTCACCCTTTTCACATTCATTTCTTTTAATTCTTCAACCCTTCATTGCTTACCGAGACTTCATTACTAGAACCTTGTTGGGTTTATTCCAAGACTAGCTCGCCTCATCCGCACTCTTCCCATATCTCACTTTTCTCCTTTTTTCATCATACCTAAGGACTCTACACTAACTAGTGGATTATCCCTGGGTAGATCCCTCCGGTTCTGGCGGATCGTGGGAACTAATACCGAACCTAACCATCCTTATAACACCCTGCATAAAGTAAAGTGGTCGGTCTTTTGGTACAGTTCATTCCTTCTCGAAACCAATTGAAAAATCATTTGGAAAAACAATCAAGGTACTTGTGATACGAGATCAAAACATTTTGTACCTTAATAGTTTTGATCATTTAGAAAATGCTCCCCCTCAACATGTGCATATGATTTTTAAATTGTTTAGCACATGGAGGCAAGAGTTCTTTGAAATAATTTCTTTGAAACAATTTCATGATCACAATTTCTTAGAAAAGCCATTTGATTTTCTTTGGTAAATTCTTCCTCAATATGTGCATAGGATGTTTGAAATCATTTTATCACATAGAGGAAAGAGTTCTTTTGAAGCACATCCACAATCACAAAATCCATTAAGAAAACCATTTGAAAACTTCAATCAAGGTACTTTATAAATAACTTTTAAAAACTTTTGTACCTCGATAGTTATGCTCCCCCTCAATATGTGCTTCAAGATTCGAAAGCGTTTAGCACATATGAGAGCAGCCTGCACAATTGAATCAAAACGATCATCATATATCAAGTTTCATTATTAAATCACAAATTCTCCCCCGATCAAAAATATCAAACCCTTTGAGATTTTGGATCCCAAGTGATTTAATCAGGTTAGGAAAACATGGGAGAATATGTGGCCAGGTTTAAATACTCATCATGTTTTTGGATAAATCCTCCTCCTCAACATGTGCATCATATATTGAAATCGTTTGGCACATGGAGGCAGGAGTGCCTTTGAAGGACTAAAACCAGTTCCATTAAAACAGATTTGAGATTTAAATCACGATCTCTCCCTTGATCAAAAATATCAAACCAATTGAGATTTGTGATCCCAGTTGATTTTGATCATTTAGAAAATTTTGGGGAAAGACGTGGCAAGATTTGATTTTGAAAAATGACAGATAAGGACCATTTTGAGACATTAAAGATTGTTAGTGTCAGGTATGATTGTTTTAAGAGATCTTTAAGTAAAATAAAACAGTTTCACAATCAAACAAGAACAGAAAAAATTTCATTTTGAAAGACCTTGATTATAAAGAAAAATCATACTATGACATAACATTAAATCTTTAGCTCACCACATTTTAACGTACAAACCGGAACTTTTATGAAGAAATATTGTTTGAAAATATTATATATTAAATCACTCTCCCCCTCAATCGATGACCGAAGTCGATAATTGAGTGACATAGGTTTTGATAAAAAGAAGTCCGGTGATTTTCAAAAATTAGTCCAATTTATTTTTCAAAACAATATTTTTCCATTTTCAAAACAATTTTATACAAATTAATTAAAATTGTTTAAAAATGGTATCCTGCACAAAGATACATTAGTGGTTGAGAAGCTTCCGTTGTTGTTCTTTGTAGGGTTTGGAAGAAAACCATCTGCGATGCAATGAGACTTCTTCTTACGTTGCATTTTGAATGCCAACTGATGTCAAATTAAGCTCCGTTTCTTCAATCACTTAGAAGAAAACCATCTGCTGATGCAGTGAGACCTCTTACGTTGCATTTATGCCAACTCTCCATAGAAGTCCAATTAAGCTCCGTTTCTTCATTTGTCAACCCAAGAAATAGTTACCCTTTCCTTTTGGAATCCAATCATCTTCAATTGTGGGATCCGGATCGGGAACATTCTTATATACCAATATACCTGCATACGTTAGTGAACACACATACAAATATATGGTGGTCGACATCACCCAAACAACAATCGACTAATTAAAGTCAATTCAACATAACAATCAGATCATATAAATATATGAGAATAATGTGTTAATCAAACTCTAATCATCTAATCCTAATAATCATATCCTAGGCACCAAGTCCTTCAACGTAGGTTAACTTCATTTTCAATTAAGCATACAGGATAATTAGATAATCTCCTTAGATGATATAGATTTGAAAACATTCTCCCCCTCAATCAATGACTTATTTTTCTGAAAAGTTTAAAAGTGCTGAAGTCATTGATTGAGTTTTCAATTTTCACAAAAACGCTGAAACTGATTGATTTACAACAACTCATTTTCCACCATTTTGAAGACAACAAATATTTTACGGAGAATTTTAGACGAAAAACATTTGTGTAGGAACGATAGTCCTTGACATACTTTCCTCAAATTGTTTTAGGATAAGTGCACGAAAATTTTGAAAATTTGTTTAGCGCAAAGACTTTCCTTTCTTGAAGAGCGGGTTGCTATCTGAAATAATTGCAAGCCATAGTTTTAAGCACGGGTTACTGATCAAGTAGCGCAAGCCATCATTTGAAGCGGGTTCTGATCAAATAAGCGCAAGCCATATTTTGAGACATGTATTGAAAAATATTTACACCTCCTGCTCGAACTTCATCTAAAGTCCGTGCCATTATTGAATGACATTTTAAGATCGTAGATGTTATCGATACACAAACAATATTTTTGGTATTTTTCAAATTTTCTGATTTTTATGGGTTTTTGTTGATTTTATATTTTTCTATTTTGTTTTTTTTTTGGTTTTCTATTTTTGTATTTGGTTTCTTTGATAAATATATACAAAGATAGAATAGATGATATAGTTAAAGAAGATGATGATACGAGTACCGAGATAAGGATATCGAGCAGCACGTCGTAGAAGATAGAAGTCATCAACTCTTAAACATTCACCACCAAAGTTTCCAGGGCTCTTGAATCGAAGAAACAAATTGAACCATCTGAAAGTGAGACTTTGGCAGCTTCCCCCCAAACCGAAAATCCTTATGTTGAGCAGATTCAAAGCTCTATTTCAAGCTTGCTTTAGCCAGGTGCACAAAGAAGCACACCATTACCATAAATCCCGCTGCTTCTTTTAAGAATGAAAATCGAGATTCTTCGTTCGGGGGTTATATCATCAACAAGAACAGCAACGTATCATCCCACTCTTTAAATTTCTTCTCATATTTCAGAACCACTAAAGTCTGACGCAATCCATTCCAAAAGGTGTCAAGAGAACACTTCCCCCGTGTAGTTGAAATGATGCAGTCCGTCTCTTAGTATAATGCTCAAGAACTCTCCCGAATACACATCATAAGGGGAATGAAAACACCTCCCCATGATCACATTTTGCTTCCCTGATGATCATGTATGAAGCTCAAGAACCCGAAGTACACCATTACCCAAAAGCTCTCCCGAATACACATCATGAGGGAATGAAAACACCTTCCCATGTTCACATTTTTCTTCCCTGATGATCGTGTATGAAGCTCAAGAATCCGAAGTACACACATTCCCACCGAAAGAATAACTGATAACACCTCCCTCATGTTACACATTTATCTCCCCTGAATATGTCGTACTTGTGTACCTCTTTTATCTTCAGAAACTTTCATTTACATCACTTCCCCCACGACGTTGGAATAAGAACACTAAACGCCTTGATAAGTAAAATCTTGAATTTCTCTGCGGTCATGACATTTGTTTTCCCGGGATATCTTCAATCACTTAGAAGAATTAAGTTCATCAAGTTTACTCGCGATGAGTCAAACCATGAGTTTCTCTGGGGTAATAACATTTGTCTTCCCGGGATATCTTCAATTACTTAGAAGTATAAATTTCATCAAGTTTACTCGCGTTTAGATATGTGTCTCCTTCCCCCTTGCTGGTTTTGACACTTCAGAATCAGCAACACTTTATCAGCCCAAATACTTGAAATCTGTTGAGAAGAACGCTTGAAGTCTTTGTAAGAATCAACATGCTGAATAATGTGAGCAAGTCTAATTGGGGATTAAATCTGACATTTCACCCTCCCCCAATTAGTGCTCTCCCATAAACTGACAATGCCCAGAATATGAAGAAGTCTTTGGATAATCAAATGCAACTCGTCTTTAGTCTTCTAACATGGAGCAGAAAATGTAGAACATGACTGTAGACTCGACCTTCTTCAAGATTGTGCGGTTGGGGAATAGATAGTTAACATCTTCAACTCACCAAAAATAAGAACATCACCAAAAGCATCCCAATTAACTTACATCTTGCAAGTCCCTTTAACTAAAATCTCTCCCAATCAAACAAGAATGTAAAGATGTTCATCAAGGAAATCAAGAATCAAGCATAGCAACGAACACATAAGATGGTAACACCAAACTTTCAATCACATCAAACAAGAACAGAGAGATTGTTCAGAATCATCATGTTGATGTATACGTGAAGCATTAACCGGAAGCATTTTGTTGATAAACTCATCATTCGAGTGAAGATGTCAACCAACGGCTCTTACAAGAAACTCCATGTAAAGATGACCTGATAAGAAGAAACTCGGTTCTTACATGAGTTTAGAGCCGTATGACCATTTAAAT
Organism: Chrysanthemum lavandulifolium; assembly: GCA_022545495.1. NCBI lineage: Eukaryota > Viridiplantae > Streptophyta > Magnoliopsida > Asterales > Asteraceae > Chrysanthemum > Chrysanthemum lavandulifolium. Next base: position 314,631,421 of record CM040241.1, on the reverse strand, counting down.
TCTCAAATAATAATCAACCATGCAGTAGTTTCACACTTCTTCTCCCCCTCAATAATTGCATACGGAGTTGCCATTCTTGATTAAATAAGTGAAAATCATCCGAATGTTCTATTCACACTTCTCTCCCGCAAAATCAACACATGATGTTGCCATATTCATTATAATCGAGCAAGTGGAATGAGAAAACAATCCGTGGTAGCCTGGTTCACTTGATGACTGAAGCGCATGGAAAAAGTATGAAGCATGTTGATGAGAATGGTCATAAATAAGAAGATTTCTCTTCTTCCGAAGATAATGCGCACTGAAGCGTACACATTTTTTTTCTTTAGAGAACGAGGTTTGAACTGAAGTATTCAAACGTCATAATGTTGAAGTACGAGGCCTGAACTGATGTGAACAGACATCATAATCTCTCTCTATTCATCATCTCTTGGCAAACTTATAATCAACCCCATTATCATTCAGTAGGCTCTTTGTTGTGGAGAAAACCCAATATGATGAATTTGACCCTGAAGTAAACTAACCCGAACTCGTGACTTAAACTTGCACATATGTAACAAAGAGCGGTGCCGATTTCCATTAGCATCTCTAAGTACTCTCTATGTACTCTATACTCTTCAACCAACCAACCATCAAGTATAAGACGTACATCACCTCTTGAAAACCCACAATTCAATGTGAAACCGAGCACTACAACGTAACTCCTTAAAGTGATAGTTATTTTGTAGTGGTATGAGCCAATTCCCCCAAGTGGTAAAAGAAATGGTAAAAGTCACCCAACAATAACTAGATTTCCAAGTCTTTGTGTTTGATAATAAGCTCGAACAAGGATCATGAAGACTCTTCATCCAACCATCCCCGATACCTTCAGATACTAAGTACACTCGCCCGTGATAATTCACTTCAACCTCAAATAAATAATAGTGACTTAACTCCGTTGTCACATCTTTTGGTTAACTGCTCAATTCTAGCCTTCTTTGACATTTCAATGAACTTTGATAACGGTTTTCATCCCGACCATGGTTAAAAAGCACAGAACCCCGTAAAACCATGTATTAGCCAAACCGCCATGACGAATAACCAAACACACATCCAATTCATGAAGTACACCCTTTTATCCCTTCTTTGAAGCAAAATCCGTAGCACCAGCATCAAGTAAGATCCAGAATTACACTTTCTCTTCTCCAAGATGGTTCCATCATTACGGGATTTTACAACTCTAAGGTTTAAACCGAGAAATAGTTTCTTCATGGATTTTACAAAACCAAGAATAAACCGTAAGATAGATCCGAAATGCACTTTACTAATACGGGATGTTTCCATTGTCACGGATTTTACAAGTCTATGATTTAAACCGAGAAATAGGTTCTTTCCCGGGATTTTACAAAATCAAGACAAAACCGTAAACAATGTCAGCTTGAATGTGTTATGACGACTTTGGTTTCAGTGAATATCTGTTTTAGGGGAACATGCAGCGGTTCATCAGCGGTTCATTATCAAACATCAACAAAACCATCAACCATCCAATAAATACTCTGGAAAACACATCAATCATGCATTTTGTCGGCTATTGTAGTGACCACATGGAGAAGTAAACACGATATGCCAAACTTGAACATGACATAAAATTCCCCAGATTTATTACTTAAGTTTTTACTAATCCTTGTGAAAAAGAAACGGTGTACCCAATGTACAAAACCTCTTGACATTCTTAACTGTGTGAGACACCTAAGTGATAGCTACGTTGTGGGTTAAGCGAGAAAGAATCACAAACGTAACTAAATTGCCAAGTCTTTTCACATTCTATAAATGCCCAAACAAGTCATATTCGCGGAAGGGTAGAAAGAAAGAAGACGAATTAAGTAATCGTGCCCGGAAAACCTCACTTCACATCCAAATGAGAAATACCGTCCAAACAACCCCGTAGTCAACATTTTCAAAAAACACATCAAGCCATGACACAATATTCTTTGTGAAAATGTATACATCAAAATATCAAATTGCATAACCCAACGAGTCTCATCGTCATATCAAATCACAACAAATCTCATCATCATCAAGTCACTTAATCAAATCTCATATTTGACAAGTCTCATATATACGATCCAATTTTGACACACTCATCAATCTATCACTCAAATGCAAGTCTTCACATACTAGCACATCAGGTTAACATTCAAGATTATCATTTAAACCATGTTATCATTCAATATTGTCATTCATGAAGCTATAACATATTTCGGATATCCAATCACGTCCAAGTACATTAGCATAACAGCTTGGCCCATATTAATATAACAAACTAGGCCCATAGCCACCTCAACACAACTCACGGCCCATTCCATTTTCCTTTATAGTTCGGCCCAACATTCTTTAAATCCGCTGAAACCCTAAAAGGATAGGTATTAAACGCAACTCATACCCATTACCCTAATTTTACTCACATATACCACGCCTCATTCTTTGCTAATCACATCCTTGAAACCCTAATTTTTCTCATAAAATCCATCCGCCTATCACACAAATGATTCCAAATCAGTTTCAACAAACAAAAAGTATCATATACAAATCAAACTCACAGCCACATCCATCCTTTTGTTGATCAAACACGCTCGCCACAGGGATGGTAGAGCTTTGATTTGGTTTCGAGATCAAGCAACAATCATAAGGTAGGTTTAATCTTTAAGTTCGAGTCTCCATTTTCAGTTTTCAACGAATCTAAGGAGAGATGTAACATGATTGTTATAGTCTTTTCCTTCATAGTTCGAATATTAGCAAAAGGTTTTAGATCTATGATACATGGGTTCTTTTGTGTGTAGATCGTTTAAGGGTCTATGTGTTTTAATGAACCTCACAAAAGAATCAAAGCTGAGATCAAGATTCAATTCGTTTAATTTCATTGAGCGTATGACATGTCCTTAACGAATCAAATGACAAGAAATAGCATAGTTGTTATTTACTTGACTCTTGGCTCGAAAAAAACTTTTAAGATCAATGATGTATTCCTTTGTGGTGATATGGATCTGAAAAGGTCATGAGAAATAATTTACCCACGATAAGGAGAAACTGAGATCATTAACTTTTGAACGAATCCAAAGAAACGGAGCTAACATCCTTGTTAGTATCTTAAACTTTTCAGATTCGGATAGTACTTAAAAGAGTGTGTAATGATCGATGATGGATAAAAATTTTCGTGTCAAAGACCTTGAGTCTTAATATTTCATTGAGAGACACGAAGAAACTTCGAGATCTTTGTACAAAATACTTAGTTTTGATTACAAGATATTGTTGAGAGTAGTAGTAGGATGAGTTAGAGATGATTTGAAATGATGGTTTTCTGAAGTTGAATGAGTTGGCATTTGGTATATGATTTCTGTTGTGGTCGTGGGTCATTCATCTCATTTCTTCTTTGAAAGGCAAGTCGCTAGATGGGTCTTGGTGTTTGGTTGAAAGATGAAAGATCCAACTGTGGTCTTGATAAGTATCTTGGTTCTTGTAAGTTGGTCATAAGTCACACTCTTCTTCATCTTCATTTCAACCAAGTCGCTTATCTTCAAACACATCAAGTCTAACTCGCATCTTATTAGCCAAGTTGCTTGTCTTCTGATTCAAGTTGCAACTTTTGTTACCATCTCGCATCAATGCCAAATAAACCACATGCGAGTTAACAACACGCATAAGTAACAACTCGCTCAAAAGCGGGTTGAGTGCAACTCGCATCAGCAGCAACTAGCTCAAAAGCAAGTGCCAATAAACCATATGCGAGTTAAGTAACTCGCATTAAAACTGGACCAGAAACCCAACTCGCTTGTTTAGAAAGCAACTTGCATCTTTACACTGAATCTGGACATTATAACGACTCACATCCAGGAATACATTGAGTCAGGACAGTAAATACTGTCAACTCGCTTTCAAACAAATGACAACTCGCTCAGAAGAAGCTGACCACAACTCGCTTTGTAGAATGTACCAACTCGCATCCAGGATTTTTACCACAACTCGCATGTAGGAAATAACCACACGAGCAGATTCGCCTTTAACCAGTTAACTGCTATTCTTTAAAAAAAACATATTCAAATATGCTTTTCTTAAAAAACATATTCAAATACTTTTCATTTGAAGACCAAGAGCAGTTTTATCAACACTTAAAGACCATATTCAAATCTGTTTTTCTTAAAAATATCGTGTATGACCAGTTAACTTGAAACCAGTATACAAGCACAAATTCAGCACAACATAAGCAGATTCATCAAAGAGCATGACCAAAACATGTAACCAAAGCAGAACCATAACGTATGCAAGAATACCATACAAACCGCATCAAAACAAGTGAAAAACCATACGAAACATCAAAAACAACAAAAACCTAGGCTCTGATGCCAATTGTAGGATCATGAATATTATGTTGTTTGATGATTCGGGTGGTCTAGGATTGTGATTAAACAAGAAAGCCATTTTAGATAGATGAAGAGAGTTGAGAGGAGGTTCTTGAAAGAGAGTTACTAAACAAATGTAAGGTTAGATTCAAAGAAGCCACACCCCTTCCATGGATGGAAGGGGTATTTATACTTACAAACAATACGTCCTCCTATCGGACTGTGGATCAGGCATACAGTGGGTAAAGACCCGTCCTTCCTCCACGGTGATGCACTATGCTAAACTAGACTAATAACTAACTAATAAAACTGTAAATAACGTAACTAACGATATGTCTAAGAGCTAACTTATGCTAGATAATATTTGGGGTGACCGACACTTTAACATGGAATTATTCTAATTCCTAACAAAGTTGGATGTTTTATAAAAATATATCTAGTTAGCTGGAAATGATGTCATTTTATTAGCTGTTGAAAGTAGATTGATACTAGATTGTGTATGTGAAGTTAGATATTAGATTGCGTATTAGCTCCTAGTTTCTTTCGGCGACGATGCTCATTAAGTTAGATATTAAGTTATGATAATACTATTGTATCTTTATATATATATATATATATATATATATATATATATATATATATATATATATATATATATATATATATATATATATATATATATATATATATATATATATATATATATATATCTCAAGCTTCTCATTTGGGACTTGTAGGAATATATGCGTTATGAAGATAGAAATCAATTTAATGTATCTGTAACCGCTTATTATGTGCTTTGCTTTTATACTTGTAGGAATATAGGGTGTCACGAGTGCCAAGCCGAGGCCAAACCGCGACCACAGCCGAGACCAAAAGGTAAGATATGTCATTGCGTATTTTAAATAGTTTAGGGTTTTAGGTAATGAGAACTATCCAAGCATCGGGTATCAAAAAGACCCTTTAAACCATTAGGGTTGAATTGGTCATTTTAACAATTAGGGTAGGAGAGTAGGATGGTGGATTTTTGGACGTAAACCAAGATCTTGGCAAGGTGTTGGGGTCCACCCCCTTTCATGTGCAATAGCACTTTAACTATGTTAATGAGATCATGTTGTTTCATCTGCTCGTGATACAAAAGATTTGATCATGTTTGCTTAAGACTTTTTGAACAATGTGTCTAGGGTTGAGGGTTGTTGAAAACAAATGAATGATGTTAGTGTGTCTAGTTAAAGTGCTATTACAAAAGATTTCCTGACAACATTTCATTCTGTTTTTTACAATGTTCATCCAAAAAACTCACCAAATTTCTTAAACAACATTGTTTGATCATAATGGACTTTTTTAACTTTCCTGTTAGAAAAAGAACTAGACATCAATGGCAACTCTATGCTCAAGGTAGTATAATCAGCCATTGTATTATATTATCAAACACCAAAAATGAACTTAGCAGCGGTGACACGTGGCTTCACTGATGGATTACGGTGAGGAGCTACACGGTTTCTTGGTCCACAAGATACAGGAAAGTGTACAACCCATATCTTGTTATGATTTGTTATGGTTACCTGATGATGAGGGTTGAATCTTGAAGGGTAAAAAGGTGGTGCAAAAGGGTTTAGCTTGGTTTCAGAGTGTTTTTATTGTGTGTTTTTAGTGTGTGTTTTTTTGGTGAGAAACTCCATGAGTTTGTGTGAGAGAGAGGGGTCAAAGATGATAAGAAGAGGTATGAAATGGTGTGTAATGATAGAGATATAATGGTGGCGAGAGATATGAAAGGGTTTGTGAGGGTGCCTCATTAACTCCACTTCACTCGCCATCACTATCATTACAAACCCTTTCATCTATCTTCTTATAATCTCCGACCCTCTCTCACACACACATGGAGTTTCTCACCAAAACACACACTAAAACACGCACACGCTTATCTCAAAGCGGGGCTAAACCATTTTGCACCACCTTTTATCCTTCAAGATTCAAACTCTCATCATCGTGTAACCATTACAAACCGTAATAAGAAACGGGTCAGACACTTTATTGTATCTTGTGGACCAAGAAACCGTGTACCTCCTCGCCGTAAACCATCAGAGAAGCCACATGTCACCGCCGCTAAGTTCATTTTTGTTGTTTGATAATATAATACAATGGCGGATTATACTACCTTAGAGCATCGAGTTGCAATTGATGTCTAGCTCTTTTTCCAACAGACAAGTTAAAAAAATCCATTATGATCAAACAATGTTGTTTAAGAAATTCAAACTCTTAAACAACATTGTTTGATCATAATGGATTTTTTTAACTTGCCTGTTGGAAAAAGAACTAGACATCAATGGCAACTCTATGCTCAAGGTAGTATAATCAGCCATTGTATTATATCCACAATAATATAAGAGAGAATTTGAGGAGTTTTTTGGAAGATCATTGTAAGAAACAGAATGAAATGTTGTCGGGAAATGGTGTAATAGCACTTTAACTAGACACACTAACATCATTCCTTTGTTTTCAGCAACCCTCAACCATATACACACTGTTCAAATAGTCGTACGCAAACACGATCAAATCTTTTGTATCACAAGCAGATCAACACAACATGATCTCATTAACCTAGTTAAAGTGCTATTACACATGAAAGGGGTGGACCCCAACACCGCCAAGATGTTGGTTTAGGTCCTAAAATCCACCATCCTACCCTCCTACCCTAATTGTTAAAATGACCAATTTAACCCTAATGGTTTAAAGGGTCTTTTGATACCCGATGCTTGGATAGTTCTCATTACCTAAAACCCTAAACTATTTAAAATACGCAGTTAAGCTTTGGACAAACCCGAAAAGCGTAAGATATCGAAGTCAACCGACAAAACCACCTAGCGAACACGAGTTCGAGCCTTATGTGTTAGGATATGTTTGTAGAGAATAACATGTTTATGATTCCCTTTAAATGGATTATACGTATAGTTTTGGACCATTTGCGTATAGGTAGCTTATGTATAGTTTTGGACCATTGGCGATTTTAGTTTATTGATTGTGTTGTAGCGAATTTGGAGCATTTGGTTATATATGATATTATATTTAGCGATTTTGTGTTGTTGTAGCATAAAATAGGTCGAAAACAGGTTCTTACATTGTATATTTTTTCCGGAGAAATTCCGAAAAAAAATCTGGAAATTACCCATTTTGCAGCAATTTTCTGCAAAATGGGTCAAGGTCTTTCACCGGGGACACGTCCCCGGCGAAAGTGATATAGATTTTATTTTGTTTCCATTTTCCCCGAGGACATGTTACCGGAGAAGAGGTTACAGATAAACTTTAGTTACCATTTTCTCCGGGGACGAGTCCCCGGCAAAACCACGTGCCACGTCGGACATGTTTGACCGGTGACAATCGGCTGCGGGACCCACAACTCCGTGTAAAGTTGTAAACCGTCCCCGGAAAAGTATCCCAGAAGGTATTACCGGGATTTTGACGGGACATGTCCCGAGGAATGGTATAACAGGGACATGTCCCCATGAAGTTCAAACGTCGCTGAAAGCGATTTAATGTTGCAAAGATGTTAGGAGGATTAATCGACCTGAATTCCTCATTCTTAACATCAAAGTATACTACTATTCTTACTTCATTAGTGGCCTTTGATTTTGACCTATAGTCATAATCATTAGCGAACCAATGTAAGCATCCATTAGCGTATACACATTTATCAACTATGGGACAAGATGGGACTTGGGGTATCTCTCGCCATGTATTAGTTCCCAATACATGCACCATGGTGCATAGATTCTTGTCAAGCTTTTCACATTGATCAACTAGTCCTTTTTGCAAAACCCACACCATCTTGAAAGTATTGCTTGATGAATCAAAATATTTGTGTTTTATTGGATTATGTGTGGGCTATGTGGTGTTCTATAACTTGAGTGATGGAGGGAGGGTGTTTTTTGTATAAGTTACATGTTTTCAGTTATAAAGAAAAAGTGTTATGGTGAGAGCAGTTTTTGCTATAACACGATACGAATAACCCTAAGGCACCTGATGCTCTTATTGTATCATATATCTCATAACAATAAAATTCGACGATCTTTTGTTACACGTGGTCTTAGTTTCGTATCTACGAGGACATCCCAACGCAGTTTAATTTGTCAATATGATTAGGCAACACTTATAGTCCAGTGTTTCAATATGATGAATAAGTAATCCAAAATTTATGCGCTCGAAGGATGTCGTTCGATGCAGGAGTGTTTGTAAGTCGTGGTGTCGTTTCACCGCAAGCCCTAGTTTTGTAAAAGCTCATTGGGCACGGAACATGGACATCTATTAAAGAGCGACGACAAATAGGCGCATGTGGGTTGCATTTTTCATATCATATAATTTCTTTAACAAAGCTTATATTTCAAGTATAATTATCTTATAATCTTGTGTGTCAAACATGCAATAAATTTAAGTACTCGTTGATGATTGATCTTATTGTGCATGATCTTCTTTAACTTCTTTTTGTGCTATGTCTTTGTATTTATATTTACTCGTTTCCCTTTTTATTTTATCAGTTAATCGAACACCGTCTTCTCCAGCTCCTAGGCCAAGCTGCCAGAGTTTGATGCCGGTGACACGTTATCGCTGCTGTTCAATTCTATCTAATAATATTAGTTCTTAGTATATGACGGTTTCTAGACGTCTTCCAAATTGCTCTTTGGTTGTTTTAATATATATAGATGTTTGAATATTATCACAATTACTTTAGTATTGTTTTATGTTTCATGGTTACAGCAAATTTTTTATACATAACAGATGTTAACATTCCTTCAAACTTAACTTTGAAAAAACCTTAATTAAGGTATCATTTAAACTTATTGACTTTAAAAATGAAATTAGCATTGTCTAATTATCATAAAACTATGCATTTATAGTAAATATACAAAACATTTATTAAACGTAACAAATTCAATGATGCATTTTAGTTTTATAATTTGCCATACATATCTTTAAACATTCTAGCTACAAAAGTTTATAAACACATTAACAAGCTTTTGACATGCACATTTATTTTCAGATAATTTCATTACTCCATATTAATTTTTGTTATAATGTGTATATATTTTAATCAAATCCTTCTTTATTTAAGACCATGTCATATTTTAGATAGTTTAGATTTTTAAAGATCTTTTTTTTAACAAAGATTTTTTAAAGCCTTAGACCAATACATTTATAAACACATTAACAAGCTTTATATTTTTGTTTTGGATTTGCTTACTTTAAACAATGCATTTATATCAATTTTTTTTAGAAATAGACCATGTCGTGTTGAACAAAACAAATTGATCGTAAATTTTATGTGAAAATTGACAAAAGCTTAATAATGTTTTGAGGAGAGATCATTTACATACTAAAATATTTTAACATACTAAATGCTTAATTTTAGCTACTCATCTTTTATTTAAAAGAAAAGGGCAAATGACACAAAAAGGCACTCAACTTAAGGTTTATTTCCAATCTAGCTATCATACTTTTTTCTTGCACATAAAGGCACTCAAACTTTTAGCGGATTTAAGTTTTTTTCTAACTTTCGTTAACCCACTTCGTTAGTAAAATTAACGTGTTTGGTCCTTGAGTTTGTATAATCATTTCATGCACCGTCCACCACAACCAAAAAAATATTTTCGAAAAAAAAATTAGAAATCGTTTTTCTAAAAAACGGTTTTTGAAAAAGAAAAAAAATCGATAAAAATATATTTAAAAAAATCGAAAAATTTTACGAAAAGAATTTTGAATTTTTTTTTGAAAACTCTTTTGAAATTTTTTGAATCTTTTTGAATTTTTGATTTTTTTTTTCTTTGCTTTATTTATTTATTTTTTATTTTATTTTATTTTATTTTTTAATTTTTGCATCTTTGATTTTTTTTCTTTTCAAATTTTTTTTGGAATTTTTTTGTTCGTGGTGGACGGTGCATGAAATGATTATGTAAACTCAATGATCAAACATGTAACTATTAACGAAAGTTAGAAAAAAAAACTAAATCCGCTAAAAAAAGTTGAGCGCCTTTATATGCCAGAAAAAAATAGAGTATCTTGACTGAAAATAGACCCTAAGGTGAGTGCCGTTTTGTGTCATTTGCCTTTAAATAAAAGGCTCACTTTCACCCATTTTATTCTAAATTTAATATCTCTTCAACCGCTAATCGTTAAGTGAAAATAATTACCCTATTACGACGAGCAATCAATAATCTTTCTACAGAAGTACACTTTAATATACTTTCGACAAACTTTTCTTTGTCACCTTTTTCATTATTTTTCGTCTTTTTGTTCTTTTTTTCTTTTGGTTGTTAAATTTTCCATTAGAAATTACATGTGATTCAACACTAATTTTAATATTTGAACATGTAGTAAAATGAACATAACCTTTTCTACAAAATTTTAAAAGTTTTACTTTTTTTTTATTTGGGAAACTAGACATTCATAACTTTTCAACCATATATAACAATATATTTCGTATTGTAGATTAGTGCAGTTAATTCATCAAGTTATATAAAACACGTAAAATCAAATGTAATTTTTTCCAGACGTGATCTCAATCACGTGTGATTTTTCATCACGTGTGATTATAGAAGTTTCATAAATGAACTGATATAATCTATAACTCAAACATAGCGTGTGATATATGGTTGAAAAATCATAAATAGGTGTTTTCCATTGCAAAAAGGAGGAAAGTCTTTGATTTATACATAAATACTTATGCCAATTTAGTACAATTGTTTAGTGTTCGAACTATTAAATTAGTGTTAAATCACATGTGATATGCCATGTGAATTTCAATACTGAAAAAAACGTAAAATAAAAATTGTCACGACGATATAATTTGTTTTGTCCAACGATTAACGGTTCATGATATATTAAATTACAGAAAAACATGTGTAATTGAATTTGTAATTAAAATATTAAGTAATCCTCTATTTTTTCTTTAAAAAAACAATGCTAAATCCACAAAAATTTACAAAATAACATTGACACAATGAGTTAGCAACTAAACGCGGAAGATAATAAAACAGAAAGAGTATTTATAATGAAATATTATTGACCACAATCATTGTCAAGTCATAGTGTGCGTACTCTTTGCAGATATAACATTTAAAAACAAATTAAGTTGCTAAAATTTGTCCTTTGATATGCTATAATCTTTTAGTATATAAATGATTTCTCCTCATATCCTTTAACAACATGCATGTCGTTTTTTTAGTCTTTACAATTGTGTGGCGCGTATCACATTATTGGTCTGATATTACATTCATATGTGATTAAGTTTAAATTTATAACATTTCCATAAATAGAATATACCACATCAATATTTTTGACATACTAGATAATTACTCGCACACAACGGCGACGACGCATAAGAGCGTTAATTTGTGAGTGCAATTTTTGTTTTTATCTAACAATCAATCTATATGTTTTATATAAGTACCACACTTTTTTAACCACTATATGTTTTATATAAGTACCACACTTTTTTAACCATCTATTTTTTTTTCTAGAATACCTAATCATCTTAGTATGCCACGTGAAAAGACTTTTGAAAATGGTTTTAATTTTGCATAGCTATGATATCACTTATTAAGACACACAGTTATGGTAGCAATATACACTTGAATTTTTTAAGACTTCATGTCATTAACATGGCGCAATATATGAACAGTTAATTTGAGTAGTCAAATGTGTTTCTATGTCAATTTTGATATAAAATAACATTTTCCGAAGCATATATGGATACTTTTAGGTGATGACATTCGAATGTTGTTATATGTATTTTAACAAGAGACCCGATTAAGTTTGACAACATGCAAAGAGCTTTTATATCCATAGTTAAAAAAATGCGTTTTTGAAACAATTCAAAGTTTTAAACTTGGACAATAACCAACAAGTTTAAGTCATAGGAGCACCTAAGCTTTGTGTTCTTCTTGAAGTTGGCTAGTGGTTTCGAAGGTGTTGTATCTTCTTGATCATATTCCGGATCATATACTCTCCCATCGAGTTCTTGAGATATGAGATTCCTTTCAGGAAATCTCCATACCTAGCCACAATGACTTTGTTCTCATTGGGTAGTAAAAGTAGTAACCCATAGTTTCCTTAGGGTATCCTACAAAGATACACTTAACGGATCCGCTTGAGCTTATCGGTGTGTCACGCTTAACAAACGCTTCACATCCCTGCACCTTTAAGTAAGAAAAGTTGGGAGTTTTCAGTCCATATTTCATATGGAGTTTAACAACCTTCTTAGTTGGAACCATATTCAAAATGCGAATAGCAGTTTCAAGGCATAATCCCAAAAGTAAAAGGTAGAGTCGTAAGTTCAAACATTGATCGTACCATGTCAAGTAAGGTACGATTTCTCCTTTCGATACACCATTTTGTCGTGAGTATAAGGAGATGTGAGTCCGGATAATTCCACACTCACTAAGTAATCTTTGAACTCTTGACTTATATACTCACCACCTCTATCGGATCAAGAGCTTTAATCTTCTTTCCAAGTTGTAATTTACTTCACTCTTGAAAACCTTAAATGTTTCAAAGACTTCATGTTTATGTTTAAGTAAATAAACATAACCATAACGACGAAATCATCCGTAAAGGTTAAGAAGACAAGACCACGTTTTGACACATGTCTAAGTGGACCACACATCGGTGTGTATCAATCCAAGTAGATCGAAGCCCTTTCCACTTGTGGTGAAAAGGTTTCCTTGTCATCTTCCCAAAGAATGCAAGATTCGCATTTGTCAAATGATTCATCATTGACCGTTTGTAAAGCCCCCGTGTTGCGGCTTTTCCATGCGTTTCTTGCCAATATGGGCAAGGCGACAATGCCAAAGATAAGAAGAGTCACAGTTCGACTTGCTCTTCTTATTGCTAATGCTATACAACTAATTATTTTCATTGGATATACAACCATCCATATCAATTTCAAACACACCAAGAATAGGAATTGCATTAAAGTAAAAACATTATTTAAAGAAACTGAAATTCCATAACTTGTAAAGTGTGCACAAAACCAATATCTTTTAACAAAGAAAGCGAAATGACACCCCTAACAATGGAGGGTGCATAATGACAATTATTTAGTTCTAAAATTAAGCCCAAGGCAACACTAAATCAAAAGTCCCTATGGCTTCGACAATGCACGCTTTCCATTTCCAACGTACAAGTATCTCTCTCCACAGTCGACTTCTTCGCCTCTAAGTCCTGCGATGTATTATGATGTGAGTACCACATCCTCGTATCATATATCCGTGAATTTAACTTATGAGGAAAAGAAAATAATTCAAACATAAAAATACCGATGAGCTAGGCACCATCTTATTTTTATTCTCAAGGCACTCATTCGGATAAAGATAGCCCGCCCAAAGGACGGTGAGTTGCGGTGGTGGCAAGACAAATCCTTCTTAGGATTTTCCTTTTTCTTTCCGTGGTTCTTCTTAGGAGCTGGTGGGATGACAACTTGTTTCCTTTCTTTTCCTTTTCCTTTCTCTTATCTGCTTGCGGCTTAGGCTTATTCACCCTACCACCGTATAAGCGAGCACAAACAGTGTAGGAGCCTTCTTTGGCAATCTCTTCTCGTAGTCTACAAGCATTGCATGTAACTCATTCACCGCCTTCCCGTGCAATGCATGTTAAAATTGCGGACAAAATCACCAAATCGTTCTCGATTAAGGGAATGATTGATGAGTCCGACATACATCGCTCGAGTAACCACACCGAGCTTCTCCAATTGGTCCAAGTGATGTTTCATCTCAAGGACGTGGTCGAGACAGATTTGCCGACCTCCCGCTGCGGTTGTGAACCTTTCAATAAGTTCATCTGATTCACCGCTTGGTGGCTTCTCAAACATACGCTTGAGTTCATCTAGCATGCTCATAGGCGGATAGTGCTCAAATTGTTTTGCAATTGAGCGACATCCCCAAAGCATTAGACACGCCACATCATTATGCTTCTCATATTCAACACGATATGCCTCTAATTCAAGAGCGATTTGCCGTGTTGGGAGGAGCTTCAGCAGAGGTGTAGTCAAAATTTCAACCCTTTGGCAACACGAAGGATGATCCTAAGTGAACGATGCCAATCATTGAAATTAGGGCGGTCGGTTTGTCCCTTCCAATCATATCTTTGAAAGCGGCACTCAAGAAGCTCATAGTGTTATCGATTGAGCCATCTACGTAAAAGTTCAAAACCATCATTAGTATTTTGATAATTTTCCTTTTCAATAAACTATTAAATACCCAAGGTTCATATTCATATAACCAATTAATATTTATTGAAAACTAGGATCCAAATTGTCATAATCTCATCACATCGCTTGATCTCGTTAGTGATGAACCTTATACAAAATGGTAGAGCATTTGCTCAATTGCCAATTTCAATTGCAATTCCTAGATTTATGGGATTTACATATAGCCAATATCAATCGCCATGTAAACATGTTTTATCCCATCTTATGCCTTGAGTTTTCGCCACCGCTTAACTCAATTAAGTTGTCCAACTTAAAAGCGCAAAATCGTCCATGCCCGTTCTCACGACACGTGGACATTTTACCCTTGATTAAGATCTAAATCACGTTCTCACGCAAATAGAAAGTAATCTTAGGTGTTTCCGTTTCGTTGGATGGCATATAACTTAAATTTAAAGGGTAATAATTTTGATGTAAAATCAAATATGTACAAAGATGTCATGCATTCATCTTTGTAGCATAGTTTTATTAAAACATTTATATCTTGTTTTAATGTTTAAGCTTTTCATCATCAAACTTTAATTGAGGTATTGGGTTCACCAATCAAGGAATTAGTTTTATTCCGATTCATCGATTATGTAAGTCAAAACTAAATATATACCACATAGCACATAACGATTAAATAATAATAATTGAGGTCTTCCCAATTTAAGATCTATCAATATTTAATGTATATCACTTAAAACATGAAAGACATACAATAAGCAGATCCATGATAAAACATGCGGTAATAATCATGGATATAAATTACACTTAACAATTAATGCAATTAAACAGAGTTTAGGGCATCATAAAAACGCCCCCTAAATATTAGGGTTTAGGTTTTGCAAACCCTAGATCTAAGCATACAAATAATAACACATTCATGTTTATTTTAATTATGTGTTTCAAGAATTAATTACTTGTTATACAAGGCTCGTGATGCCTTTGCTTTTTATGATATATAAAATAAAATAAAACATAAAGACATCAAGAGTACAGCTGAAGACTTAAGATCATAACAAATAAATAATTAACGAAAGTATGCGTAACGCACCTCTTATGAATATCAATTCCTCGAGCAAAGCAAACCACCCTCGAGCAAAGCAAACCAAAGAAGTACTAAATGGTGTAAGAATAATGTCTTACAACCACGTTCTTGTATACACGATTAACCAACGAATCAAGCGATTGCGATCTAACACGTATTGACCAACATGTCTCGCCTAGGTACATGAGCTAAAAAAACTTCCAGCTTCTGTTACATACTTTCAAATTATATCCTAATATGCACAAGGTAACCTTTTTTACCTCCATATCTTCTGTTTTATTCCTTTTTAGCATTCGTGCCATTCTTTTTGTATTATATGGCATCCATATATATTTAACTATTAACCGCATCAAACAAAATCTTAATTATTTCTAGCAAATCTTAAGTATAGTAAATATGAAATCATAATCACATATTATGGTTAAAATCAACAAACTAAGGTCCAAAAAAAATACTAACATACCTTGCTACACTCGACTATTAATTCACTTTAAATAGATGAAGTCGACGCCACATAGGTAAAAAATATGAAATGCACGGTAAACAGGTAAAAAAAAGAAACAAAAACAAAAACATGTGAAGTAAAAAATATTAAAAATGTGTATATTGGGACATAATTTATAAGTCTGTAACAAAAATTTAAATACTTTTTATTATGATACTTAAGCGGGACATGCAGTAAGTACATGACTATTTTATAACATAAACCAAGTATGGTCATGTTATATGTAACTTTTTGTTTACTTATCTAATCAATGTACATAAACTATTTTTTTTTTGAACTCAACAACATATGTCACAGATGTACACAAAACATTGTAAGTTACATAAATTTAAAGTAACTAAATTTTAGATTTTTGGTCACATATGCCCTATCCAAGCAATTATATAGTATATTTTTGGTCACATATGTTAGCATAAAAGATCCTCTCCTTATATGACAAGTTTCACTAACGAAAGGAATCATCGCAATAAAGTGGTGGGGAGCTCGAGTAATGATACAATATTTACCTTTGAGTTTAAATGTTTTGTCGACATGTATCCGGTAGACACATGATTTAGTGTATGTAGTGAAGACATATTTATCTTTCTTTGTTTTTCAAAAAGTTATGTTCTTTGTAAATATTAACAAAATCCAAAACTACCTTACATTGAGTTTAAACATACCATTTAGGGCATATCCCTACCAACATAAACTTGATTCTTAGAAAGAACAAACTTATCGGACTCAAAAACAAGACGAAAACCAAACTTGTTCAACGACCGACTGAAACAAGATTCTTGCGAATCTACGGAACATACAAGACATTAGTCAACTTGAGCTCTTTCTCGGATGTCATCTTCAAGATTACATCTCCTTCATTCCTTGATTTCGCGATTGCAGAGTTGCCCATGTGCGACTTCTCTCCACTATCAACCGCTCCGAAAGAGTGAAACATACTCTTATCATCACACACATGACGGGTAGCCCAGTATCCACCCACCATTCCTGTTGTTGGAACCTACGGGTTAACTTGGAGATCATGGCAATGACATCGACACCATAGCAATCATGTCCACATCTTCATTAACCATATTAGCACTGCGTGGAGTCACCCGCTTGGCATCTTACAATTAGCGACACGGTGACTGGCGGTCACTGGTTAAACACACCCTTGGAACTTGTTTCACAATTGCGACTTTAGGAGCAAGGTACTCGAGACTTCCCTTTACCCTTTTTGTCATTCTTTCCTTTTCCTTTGCCTTTAGCTTTGACATTGGACTTTGAAGATGACGAAACATGCTCAACCATATTTGCCTTTGCGAGAATCAGTGATATCGTGTTTTCGAGCCGACTTGTTGTCCTCTTCAATACGAAGACGAACAACCAAGTCTTCAACACTCATCTCCTTTCGCTTATGCTTGGTGGTTCTTGAATTCTACCGGCTTGGGTAACTTTTCAATAATAGCGACAACTTGAAAAGTTTCACTCAAAGTCATTCCTCGACATGAATGTCGTGTAGCGAGAACCCGCGGATCTTGAACCCGACTTATCACATTCTTTGAATCAACCATCTTGTAATCCAAAAAGCGAGCTACAACGAACTTCTTTGTACCAACATCCTCGGTTTGTACTTGCGTTCCAAGGACTCCCATAATTCTTTGGCGGTCTTGGTCTTGCAGTACATTGTACAAAGAATCAACCAAACCATTCGAACATAGTTGTGACACAAAAGTCCGAATGTTTCCATGCTTCAAGGCTTGAGCGACTGTTGATTAGAGGATTGACCTTCTGCGGGAGGTTCCACGTTAGGTGGGTTTTCTTTTAAGAACCGCGCAAGGTTCAAAGTAGTCGAATAGAAAAACATCTTACATTGCCACCTCTTGAAATTCTCGCCCATTGAATTTCTCTGGTTTCTCGACATGATTAGCAACAGTGTTGGTAAGCTGGCGCTGTGATGCGTTCTGATGTAGTATTCATCGGAGGGTTAGTCGTGTTTGTCATCACGAAAACAAACACATACTGATTAAACAAAGCTGTTTTAAATGGTATCTACTTGTACGGATCGATTCAACAAAACTCTAGCTTGGTTTTGATGGATCGAATAAATCGACTAGAAACTCTATCTTGGTTTCGTTAAAGCGATAATAAAGCGCTTAAGAAAACGTTATAGATCATTAGACCAAATCAGTATGTAAAACTCATAAATAAAGCGATTTCAATGAAACTCAACAAGGTTTCGTGAAACAGTTTATAAAACATTAATTAATTAATCCGATTTTTAACAAAGTGTAATAAATTCGGTTAAACGAATCTGTTTTAAGACTGTGGGAAGCGGTGTACACTTTTATTAAAATAATAACCGATTACAATAACTAAATAATGTAATGTAAACAAGAAATAAAAGCGATAAAGATACTTATGCGAGGCTCGTATTGGATACGATTCCCATAAAAGCAGTTAGCCGTCTGTTTCCCGGTACAACGTGCACGTGGTTGTTGTCTGACCGGACTAAACTTACTTGCCCGAAAAATTACCGAAGCTGCGTGTTTCGATCGAAGGTTCTTTGGAGCGTATGATAATGGAGTTGCGTTTTTCGTGTATCAAACCGAATGAGAAGATTTTATTTTATAGGCAATACCTAGCTTGGTCACCAAGCGAATATCGCTGGAATAAAATATATGCATATCATTATCACAAAACACGATTTGCATATTTACTGTTGAACTTAAGCACAAAGTCTAAATCTATTCCTAAAATAGATTACGAATATTCGAAATTATCAATCTACACGGTTTTATTACTTGTTGAGAATCATGCATCATATAATTCGCTTGAGAATCCCATGTGTGATGAGAATCACTTTACATAATTCTCAGAAAAGATACCAGCGTGGGTGAGATTTGGGCGCATTCGTGTCCGCGGTCGCGGCGGGCTCGCATGAGTTCGAAGCCTCGAACTCATTTTAGCTCGAATCCCATTTACGCACCCCCTCAGCAGACGAGGAGTGGGAGCATAACCAAACTAAAGGAATATGATATTCAATAGTATGATTTCCTTATAAACTAGTCTCCACTTCCTCTTCTAGGCGATGTGGGATAGTTTAGTATTTCAGTTTTGTGCCTCACTTTGAGACACGATATCTCATTCATTTCTACTCCAATTTGGACATACTTTAGCTCGTTGCTGAGCTCTCATCGAGGAGAGCATAAAGCTACCAAGAAATATAAATATATATAACATATACATATATTAAATATTGTCCAAAATTTGCAAAACTCATTTTGCAATACTCATTTTCCAACAGACACATGATTTAGTGTATGTAGTGAAGACATATTATCTTTCTTTGTTTTTCAAAAAGTTATGTTCTTTGTAAATATTAACAAAATCCAAAAACTACCTTAAATAAATTTAATTTTATTTAACGAATTATGATGTCAAACTTTTTATTCTTAGGTACAATAATATGTTTCTGGTAGGTACATGAAGCTACCTTTATTGTCTGCCGTTAAGTAGTTAAGAGAATTGAAGATTGGTATTTGAAACAAAAATGGTTTCCCTACGAATATCACGATAAACATTGTCTAAAAAAAAGTGCTAAATATATGTGATTGTAAGTAATCGACTTATCCAAAAATTATATATATAAACTACTATTGTTTTCAATCAAACACATTTATTTATTGGTTTGAATATATGATATACAAGTATAATAATGTATAATGGTTGGAAGAAACTTAATGTATATATTATTATTAAAGACAAGTTCAAGTATTCGACAACTGAATCAACATGCATTTACCCTTCCCACAAATACAAGTAAAGCAACATCAAATAGCTACAATATGTTCTTATGCAACTTTGTTCTTTTTCTGGTTATTTAACTATTTTTGATTGCCACATGTTTTGTTTGTGCAAACTTTCTTTTTCATCTACCTATACTCATATGTTTCAATCTTACCGACTTATTTGTGTAGTGTAAAAACTATTTCTTTATACTTATCTTTAAAATACCCGTGAATTTCACTGGTCTTTTAGCTAGTTAATATATATATAGATGTTTGAATATTATCACAATTACTTTAGTATTGTTTTATGTTTCATGGTTACAACAAATTTTTTATACATAACAGATGTTAACATTCCTTCAACTTAACTTTACAACACTGCGACAATCTCACATCTCAAATCTTTTTCGGTATGTGTCTAACACTAATGAAACGCGTAAAACGGTTAGCTACATATGTTTACCAAAGAGGAATTTGAGGCCTCAAATAGTACTATATATCCAAGCTCTACTTATGACTATAACAATATAGTATAACAACAGAAAACTTGAATCCGTAAACAAATCGAATAATGCCCCGCATAAGTAACAGGAATCAAAATAAAATAAGCTATTGATCAAACAAGCAGTTTCGTATCAACAAGGAACATCACAACGTAAAAGCTAGAAGAACATATATATCATCTCTTTAACATTACAGTTCGCTTACTTTTTTTTTCTTGAACGACGATTTTCATACTCGCTAACAAAAAGCTTGAAGAACATAATAAAGAGGGGTTACAGCTTACAACACCGCTACAATGAGCTCTTACAATGGCCAAACGGATTTATAAGACCAATGCCAACAGGCTCGTCGGTTTGTCAATAGACGAGAGTCGCTTAGCTGACACCGATGGCACAATCTCGTCGGTAATGTGTGTTGGAATATGTATATATTTATAAAACGCGTATGTCCGGATTCGAACTCGTGACCACGGGATTGCACACATTAACGAATGAGAATTAAAGTTAATAAATAATGTTAATGATTACGATTAATTATTACACAAAACCCACTAACGATCGTTAAGTATTTAACGGAAAAATGACTAACGGTCGTTAAATGTAAAGAGGAGGACTAATAGTGAAATTGTTATAAAAGGAAAAGATTTGGGTGTTCCCTTTGATTATGAACGTTTTGGGAGGGTTTTTCAACCCAAACCCTAAATTTTTCCCAAAGTTTTCCATTCACTATATAAGCAAACCTAGGGTGAGAGTTTAGGGTTAACTTTTGTGCACACACATTAACCTAAACTCTAATCTTTTTCTCTCTTGCATAATCGGCCGAACACCCTAATTTATTAGGTTTTTGGTTTTGTTTTTCCATTAAAACAAAGGTTTGTGTTAGATCTAGCAATCACTTTAGCTCGTGGTTAATTCGTGTGTACAAGAACGTGGTTGTAACACACTATTGTTACACCAATTGGTTTGAGTTATAAAACGGTAAGGGACAACTCTTTAAACCACTTCATCTTCTTTGTTCAAGAGATCTAACCAAATTGCAAGAGGTATGTTACGCATTTATTTCAGTTATTTAATTACTATTATGATTCTAAGTCTTCCGCTATGTACTCTGTGATGTCTATATGTTATTATTGTATATCATATATCTTAAACTCAACAGTGGCATCACGAGCCTTGTATAACAAGTAATTAATTACTGAAACACATAAATAAAAATAAACTGCTTGTGTTATTAATTGTATGCGTAGATCTAGGGTTTGCAATACCTAAACCCTAATTTTTTTTTGGGGGGGGGCCTTTTTTTGTGCCCTAAATTAGGGTTTTGTAAACTTCAGTTTTAATTGGATTAGAAACCCTTGGTTGCATGCGATTTTATGTGTATTGCGTAACTCTGTTTAATTGCATTAATTTTTAAGTGTGATTTATATACATGATATTTACATGCATGTTTTGTCATGGATCTGCTTTTATTGTATGTTTTACTTGGTTAAGTGATATACACTAAATATTATGATAAATCTAAAAATTGGGGAAGACCTCAATTATTATTATTAAATCAATTATGTGCTATGTGGCATGTGTTTGATTTCGACTCATGCAATCGATGAATCGATGCATGTGGCTCACTTTGTACATTGCTGAAAACGGGTGAGAGTCTTAATTAAACATATACATATTGACAGATCTAGAATTGATTTTTAATAGGATTTATCAAAAAGGTTTGCATGTGGCTATTTGATATGCATGACTTGTTTGTTATGTATTCATTGTTTATATGTTTATTTTTTAAATACTTGCTTGTTTATTTTGTATAACAAGGGTATTTTTTATAAGAAAAATAAACTTACCTAAACAATGGTGAATCATGTAATTTTTTAAGCATAGTAATCGTAATCGTTTAATTGATTGATTTTTATGCACAAAATAGCTAGAACGGCTCACCCATTATTGACAAACTTTGTGCGTCTTAATGGAGCTACCAAGTATTCCAATGAATGTGCATAGAATCTTAAGGGTGAATTGACCTTAAATTCTACGCGCCACTTTTGTGGTAATTATTCGAATAACTTGGGTCTTATGACTCATGCAGCAGTAGGATATAGTGGTAATTAAAGGTAATTCTTTAATTGGTTTACCAATACCTCGATTAAAGTTTTATGATGAAAAGCTTAAACATTAAAACAAGAATATAAATGTTTTAATAAAACCTATGCTACGAAGATGAATGCATGACATCTTTGTACATATTTGATTTGACATCAAAATTATTACCCATAATTTAAGTTATATGCCATCCAACGAAACGGAAACACCTGAGATTACCTTTTATTTGCGTGAGAACGTGATTTAGATCGTAAGCAAAGGGTAAAATATCCATGTGATGTGAGAACGGGCATGGATGATTTTGCAGTTTCTTAAGTTGGACAACTTAATTGAGTTTTGTAGTGAGAACTGGCAACTCAAAGCATAAGATGGGGATAAAACATGTTTACATGGCAATTGAAATTGGCTAAATGTAAATCCCATAAATCTAGAATTTGCAATTTGAAAATTGGAAATTGAGGTTCGACTCGTACCATTTTGAATAATTTCATGACTAGCAGATCAACTGATGTGATGAAACTAAATCAATTTGGATCCTAGTTTTCAAGTGAAAATTAAATGGTTATATGTTTATGAACCATAGGTATTTAATTTTCTTGAAAAGGTTAGTTATCGAAAATACTAAAATTGAATTTTGTAATTCTTTTGAATGTATTAATGCAACATTTATCCGTAAACATGGTTTAGTCTTTTATTAGTAAATTGATTCATTCTGCTTTCAAACAAATGTTTGATCGAGAATAATTTACCGAAAAGACAAACAAAGTCTCTTTTCTATGGGAAAAGAATAAGACTCAATTATATTCCTTTTCATGGATGAGAAATGTATAATAGGAACATTTGAATTGTCTAAATTCTAATGTAACTCATAGCAATGAATTGCACATCTTATTTTCCATAAAGATTTCATTACCCTCATTTGGTGAATGAATCCTTTGTAACAACATGAATGTTGGTTAACTGGAAAACATGTATATGAGTACTAAATTAGAAGCTAGACTAATTACAACGAAAATTGGTAAAAGGCAAACTAGCATATTTTATCTAGTTGTTTTGCTTTAGCCTTTAAAGGTACTACATATCAGTATAGGGATGGTAGGCCTGTTAAGGAAGAAATTGCATATCCAATTTTTCGAGTTAATAACATTGATGGATAACCCATCATTCATAGAGTAGAATACACCTTTTAGTACCTTAGTAATGATTACGTATGGTTCTTTAAAGGTGTAGGAAAGTAAAAAAGCAAGCAAGTTGTTTTCACTGGTTATGAAACACTTACAATGTTGTCAAATTCAATGGGAGCATTTGTGTTGCATTACTGAATAAGAAGTTGTTATAATGATTTCTAATTCAGTGAGAGCTACAAGCTTTGTTTCCTGTGTAGTAACCCAGATTATCTTCAAAGATAATTACTTTCCAATTGTAGACACTTATGTTTTTAAGGATAGTCATGTGCGTTTCCTTACTAAACAATATAGTTCTACATCTACTTGTTATATCTATAACACAAATCATATTAATCAAATAAACGAACGTGTATCGTGTTGTTTATTTGCTACATGATGTTGTTACATGCACAAGTGGGAGAAATCTTTATTGTGTGCAAGGTACAACACTTATAAATATGATTTAAATGGATTCTCTTGACCGCGAGGTAAGAGAGTAACGTTCTAATAGCAATTATACATTTAAAAGTGTATGATTTCCCTATTAAGAACATGTGTCAAGATGATAACAAAGACTACTTTAAATGTTTATGTCATTCAATATTTAAGAAACACTTGTAGTTACAATTTATGTTACGTGAGAATGTGAACTAGATTGTAGCCCAAGGTAAAATATCCACGTGTCGTGAGAACGAGCATGGATGATTTTGCAGTTTCTTACGTTGAACATTTCATGGAATGACATAATTAAATGAAGTAATCTAATACTACATTGAATTTAAGTATTCGTTGAATTGACTTAAATATATGTAGTAAATATTAACTTGAAATATTAAGTGAAACCTGAGGTGGTGTTAATAATTACTTTAATTATAAATGTTTATGATTTTTTAAAGTCACAAACATGAAGTCTTTTAATACAAGACTTACAATATAAAGTAAGACGTTAACTTGCTATGTTTTAAGACATATGCATGAAGTCAATGAGTTGATCAATGACTTATAACGTATAGTGGAATTATAACTGGTATGTCTTTTGACTTGGTCAAGAATACTTGTGTTATAATGCATGCAATTGACTTGGTAATTCTATTGTACCATTAAGTTTTACTTTGTTAGTAAATAGGATAAGCCAAAGAGTAGATGGTTATCTTAAATATTGTTAGATTATCTTACAATATTAATTCTAATGAAATACCATAGTTTTATGGTATGTTCAGTTAGAAGAATCAAAATCTATTGCCATGTTTGATTCAAGATAACTAGCAAATTAATCTTCTAAAATGCACTAGCAAATATCATGATGAGGCTAAACATGTATATGATAGACCTCAATATGATGGAATTGTCATTCATAGATCTGCAAGGATATCTCAGATATTTAAATATGCTGAGGAATATGAGTTACAAGATCATGGTAAGCCTGTTAATCATAATGATGAATTTACCAAATGTTGAATTGGGGTAAATCAATCATACTATGAATGTAGAGATGTTGTACATAGAGATAATCAACTTTAGATATTTGGTTTATCTTAATGAAAATAAATTTCTTCAAAGGTTGAAACCCTAGTGGTTTAAATCTTTGTGTAGAAATCATATGGACAATATTGTACACATATTTAATGCATGTCTAGTGACAATAATATTAATCATACTTAAGTAATTAACTATGATTGAACATTCTTCTATAAGATACATTAAATAGAAGTATAAAAATTATAATTGTCATACTTAGTTTCATTAATATGAAATTTTGACAATGAATGTCAAAACTCTTTGTTGTGGAATTACTTTTGCGAGGACGATAAGTAATACAAAGTAGTTTTATGAATCTTTGAATATGTACAAACTGCAAGAATCCATGAATGGATATATGCAAGCATCTAGGAGATAATTCATATGTTTAATATTAAATCCATGTTTGATTAAATAATTAAAATAAGATAGCTCATAAGTATTCCTAAAAGCTAGTGGGAGTATTTTTTTCTTCTTAAATCTTATATGTTGTATGGGCAACTACATTCCACCTAAATTAAGTTTTAGTTGGGAATGAAACTTCGTTTGTAAGATTTAGAAATAAGACATACAACCTTGGAATATATGTTTATTGTTATATACATATGCGGTAAATAAATGAGTCTAATAGAACATAATGAATACATATCTTTGACAAGATAGAATATGAATGAGATCTTAAAGTCTAACTTGAAGATTCATCATGTACATCATGTTGTGTATAAGATTGTTGTGTCATGCTTGATTACAAGATAATTTGACAACATTGAAAGTTTTTAGTGTAATAAATATTTTAAAAGGAATATGTTTGGATTTAGAATCACATTCCACAGTCTGGAGATGCTCCTAGATTCTATGGATGAAAATATGGCAATTGTTTCATAATTGTCATTGCCAACAAACTTGAGTTTTGGTAGGCACCAACATTACACTATAACTGTTCAAAGTTTACGGATGTTTAAAGAGCATATTGTTGTAAATAATGATGCTTGTATAATTGAGATGACACTCAATTCTAGTCACGGTATTGATAAGGTTTTAAAAGGTACCATTTTGAGGGGTCGTTTAAGTCCTTATTTGATCACTTTTGTATCCGTTATTGCTTAATATCGTTCCTTTTCACTTTTTAGGTCTCGTGAAGGCAAAATCTTGGAATGGCACTTATTTGACGAAAAGGCGCGAATATGAAGAAAATGGCCAAAGTCAAAATCGAGACACTTACGATTCTTTGAAAGTAGAAGGCGGCAGTCAGTGTTAATGGCGCACGGTCCCAAAAGTATTGTGACGACGGTCTCAAAACTCGTATTTTCAAGTGGCGGCGTCTAGGCAGCAGAAGAGTAGGCCGTCGCTACTCGGCACGACCTAGATGCAATCCAGACGACGTCGGAAGGCGAGAGGCAGGCGTCCCGGACATAAGGTGACGCCGTCGCAAGGTTAACGTGGCCAAGACGAAACCACAATGGCGGCGACACGACCGGCGTCACTAAACATAAGGTGGACGCCGCATGGCTGTAATCTTATATATAGAATCCGAATTTTCGGTCTTTGTGTGGAGAGTCTTTGGGTAAAACCTAAAACCGAACATAAGGTGTCTTGTACGATATTTTAGGGTTTTAAACCTATCTTACACCAAGATAAGTCTTTACTTCATTAATACAATTATGTCTTTGATTATTTGTGTGTATGCTTGCATGTTCTCCATGTCCAAGCTAATTTATTTGTGTGTTTGCTTAGAAGTATGAAAGTTAATTATTAAATATTGATTGGTTGTTTCTTATCTTAGTTGATTAATGATCTAGTAATGCGATAGGTCATTCGTTGTGCATAATGCTTGATTAATCTTTGTGAACCTTAGAGTATAATTACCGAGTGATTGTAGGCTAAACCATCCGAAGAGCGCCTTAGGTAGGAGTCTATAATCTCTAGTGGGTTTGTAGACAAGACCCTTTGGTAAGTTCGAAGAGTTAGGGAGAAACGCATACCCTACAACTTTAGACACACAACGCAACTAGGAATAAGGCGTGACACTCAACCATCAATAGGAGATAATTAAGGAGTAATACAAACTAAGTAAACACATCTTTAAACTATCATACGAGCACACATTAATTAGACATAGACTCCACAACTTTAGTTTAGATAATTAGATAATAGTAGAGTAATCGGTAGAAATACCAACCCCCAAATCCAACACCGAGATTCGTACCTTTCCATTTTCATAAAATATAAAAGATAAAAATAATCTTCCTCAACCTTAACCTTAGCGTAGTAACTTACTAGCATTCCTATTCCCCAGAGAATGATATCAATACCGTGGCTTACCCTAATTACTACACTACAACGATTAGGTTCACTGCCTAGGGTGTTATAAAACTTGCTCAAGAAAGGAAGTTCCTTTGACCCGAACCAGCGTGTAGCGTTATCAAGTTTTTGGCGCGCCGGGAATAGAATAGCTAGTTAGTAGTCCACCTCGTTTAGGTTCTTTGCTTGATTCCTATCAAGTAAATTTTTCTCATTTTTAGCTTTCTCTTAGTCTATCCCCCTTCTTCGTGACCTTTGTTCGTAAACATTTTCATTGACTATTCCGTTAGCCATTATGGAGAACGCGAATCCGCCAAAACTTTCACCTAATCAACGAAATCTACTACATAATCTACCCTTTCCACTCCAAAATGAGATCTTGAGGTTCCAAAGCAACATCATGATGAATCCTTTTCCGAGGCGTGGACTCGAATTAAATATTTATTACAAAAGTCCTTTATCATGGTATGGATTTCTGTTTCCACTACAATTCTTTTACACTCGTACGCCCACTAAACCCAAAGGAGACTTGACTATGTAGCGGATGGGGATATTTGGGGACGTGGTGTTCGAAATGCATGGAAACCTTTGAGATTCACGCCCAATTTAGAAGTGGAACATAGGACCCAAAACGAATCTTTAGACCTATTTTCAATTTGGAAACTTGGTCGGAAAGGTTGTTTAGGAAGGAGATGGTTAGAGTTGAGGTACCAAGGTGCATGTCATGGTTAGGCGCTACCACAAGTACAAAATGAATACATAGGTGATCTTGATAAGATGGAGGATAGAGTAGAAAATCCAATCCCATCGGATAGCCCACAAGTCCTACCATCACTTGAGAAACACACACGCCTATGACTTACCCGGAGTAGTTGAAGAAACTATAGGAACCCCAATAAAGGTAGAACCTTTGGACCGACCACAAGTAGTGGATGTGGGTTTGAACGCTTGTAGTGATGACCTTCTCTTAGCCCTAAGGAAGTTCCTAGTTTTGATGAACCGAGCCTCAACCGAAACCCTTACCCAATTTTTTCGTCTTTAGATGTGAATCTTGGAATTGAATTAGGCCCCAATCCACCCATCAAAATAGATAGTCCGGCGCTTGCTTGATAAAGGTGGTAGATTCTAGGCCATGTAGAGTGGAAGCTAATATAGGAGTAACCCATGACCTTACACACTTATATCACCCATTCATGGTTGATAACAAGAAACACTATGGGTTTAAACCGGGTTTATTAGGTCAAGACGGATCCTTAACTAAGAATCTTTTGAAGTTGATAGAAGATGATCCATTTTAGGAGGAGATTTGATTCACCCGCTACACCAATAGACTTAGGTAAGGTTATAATGAATGGAGCACACTCCTTTGAGCATATAAATCACCCATCACCCTCTCCTCACGTAGCAAATTTCTACCTTAAGGGTGTGTATCGCTACTATCACCCGCACTTAAACTTAAGTGTAGGAAAACCTCCCTTTATCCGTTAAATAAGGGTAGAGTCAGGCTCGTGACTCGAACAAAACAAGCGCTTCTTGGGAGGCAACCCATGTGTATTTGTTTTATTTTTATTTGTAGTATCGATATCTTTTATTGATTGTTTATTCTCATGTTTGAATTTGTAAAATGCTTTATTTTGTTTTAACCTCGTCTTAATTGCATATAAAGGTATTTTACATAAGGGATAAGTGTAGGGAGGATTACACACGTTTTCAAAAGAAACGTAAACATGAGAATAACAATTAAATAAAAGATATATATGTTTGTTTGTTCGAGTCAAATGCTTGTATCGAGTCATAATGGATGTTTTGCGAAATTTTTCCGATTCTAAAGATGTAAATTTTCCGAATTTTTTTCGAAAATCGCATGAGCAGCTTTTTGTCGGGATAACCGACGGCGTCAGATTGCAACGACGCGTCGGAAGGAGCGTAAACAATGATTACTTTTTCTCGTTTCATGCTACTTATAAATTTTTAGAATTTTCCTGTGTCTTAATTTTCTAGAAAATCGCAAACATCCATTCCACAAGCATTATATCTTATTTAAGTCCGAATTACATCTTGTTGTGATTTTTCTTTGTTCGGTTTGATGCGTTGGGTTGTTTGTTTTCTTCAGTGTGCGAGTGTTTAATTTATCAAGAAGAAGTTACATAAGATTGAAGAGCTTTTCACGCATAAATTCTTCTTGGAAAGGATTTAACCACTACGTCACACATGGATCCTACCGAGCTAATCGGGAGTACTAGTTTCTTTCGTTTTAATTACCTTCTTTTATCATAACTTTGATACTTTGGGGAACATTGGGGACAATGTTCAGGTTTAAGTGTGGGAGGAAAATAAACGGAACTTTGAAACTATGCTTATCCTTGATTATTTGCTTTGTCCAATTGTACTTTTGTAATAAACCATGAGAAAATGTCGGTTAGGGTAATTTTGGCACCAAATTTAAAATTTTCTATGACATATAGGAGTGGGCCATTAGTCTTAACAAAAGCGTCTCACGGATAGGAAGTTGCATGACTAGCACAAAAACCCTTACCACCCAAATTCCACCCAAAATGTGAGGATCGCCCTTAGATTAGTAGGAATTAAAAGCATTCATCATTAATGCTTAGAGTGTGAACCGGTAGTATATTAGATTCTAGAACTTGTTTTGTGATGCATTCCGAGATCGCAAGTGAGGCTACACTTGTGTAGTTAGGAATAACTAAATGATAAGAGGCATTAGGATAACCCTTGTTTGATACGTAATATAATTACTTCTTCCACATCGGTTGAGTAATTCCCCACACCCTGCGTTGTACTCATCTTTAGTACAAGATACCCCTAGTTAACCCCTCGAGCCTATCCTTTTCGCGGTTCTCGTGATGTTTCGGTTTTCCGAATATCAATGAAGAGCATTGTTTACACCCCACCCCAAATATACACCCAAATCGCCTTAGCCTACCCCTTATGCACTCACTTTTAGTGCAAATGTTTGTTATCACCCCAAACCCTTAGTTCAATTATCTAGTTACTTGCATAAGTTGCTAAGTCGAGTCATATCCTTTGTATCTGTTTTGGGATGATTGGGATTCATGGGAAAAGTTAAAGTTTATGAAATGACGGAAGGAGCGTTAAAATCAAATTCCCTTTGTTTGCGTAATAATGTACCCCAAGTGTTTTGATCTTTTCAATTCGGGTCAAATTAGTGTTAGAGTAATAAAAACTCAAGTGTAGGGATATGCTCAGAATCCTAGTATTTTGATGTTATCATAGAGGATGGTAGAGTAAAGTGTATGAAAAAAAAAAAAAAAAAAAACACTGGCTACCATCCTACATCTATCCTTTAAATTTATGTTTGTTTATTTTCACACGAGAGTTTTAGAGTGTCGAGTCTTGGCTTAGCAACGCCATTCTTCATATGCGATTAACATAAAGATTTTTGACTTACCACCACTAAATAGCCTATCCCACCAAACCCTTATTTCCTACCGTAAGCCTAACATTACAACCCTTTAAAAGACCTCTTTGATAGTCTTTCCTAGGTGCTTACCAAAGCGATGGAGGTTTGATCTATTCTCAAGCCTATGGTAATCTATGTACTAGGACCGGTTAATGAGTGTTTATCTTCCATTTCCTATATTGTTATATTTCATTTATACACCCGAGAGAGATGTGAGTATCCAAACACCCCATGTGAGGTGCTAGTATGTAATTTCCGTGCTTGTTATGACTTTTAGGGGCTTATATGTGTTGTGGACGCTTTGAATTAATGCTTCATGACCCCTAACTTATAAATTAATTGGCTAAAAGCACATTTGCTTGAGGACAAGCAAATAACAAGTGTAGGGATATTTGATAAGGTTTTAAAAGGTACCATTTGAGGGTCGTTTAAGTCCTTATTTGATCACTTTGTATCCATTATTGCTTAATATCGTTCCTTTTCACTTTTAGGTCTCGTGAAGGCAAAATCTTGGAATGACACTTATTTGGACGAAAAGGCGCGAATATATGAAGAAATGGCCAAATTCAAAATCGAGACACTCATGATTCTTTGAAAGTAGAAGCGGCGGCGTCAGTGTTAATGGCGACGCCGTCCCAAAATTATTGTGACGACACGGTCTCAAAACTCGTATTTTCAAGTGGCGACGTCTATTCAGTAGAAGAGTAGGTCGCCGCTACTCGGGCCTAGATGCAATCCGCACGACGCCGAAGTCAAGAGGACGGCGTCACGGACATAAGGTGACGCCGTCGCAAGGTTAACGTGGCCAAGACGAAACCCCAATGGCGGCGACACGACGGCGTCACTAAACATAAGGTGGCGCCGCCGCAACTGTAATCTTATATATAGAATCCGAATTTTTCGGTCTTTGTGTGGAGAGTCTTTGGAGTAAAAACCTAAAACCGAACATAAGGTGTCTTGTACAAGTATTTTAGGGTTTTAAACCCTATCTTACACCAATATAAGTCTTTACTTCATTAATACAATTATGTATTTGATTATTTGTGTGTATGCTTGCATGTTCTCCATGTCCATTAATTTATTTGTGTGTTTGCTTAGGAAGTATGAAACTTAATTATTAAATATTGATTGGTTGTTTCTTATCTTAGTTGATTAATGATCTAGTAATGCGATAGGTCATTCGTTGTGCACTTAATGCTTGATTCATCTTTGTGAACCTTAGAGTATAATTACGAGTGATTGTAGGCTAAACCATCCAAGAGCGCCTTAGGTAGGAGTCTATAATCTCTAGTGGGTTTGTAGACAAGACCCTTTGGTAAGTTCGAAGAGTTAGGAGAAACGCATACCTACAACTTTAGACACACAACGCAACTAGGAATAAGACGTGACACTCAACCATCGATAGGAGATAATTAAGGAGTAATACAAAATAAGTAAACACATCTTTAAACTATCATACGAGCACACATTAATTAGACATAGACTCCCACAACTTTAGTTTAGATAATTAGATAATAGTAGAGTAATCGGTGAAATACCAACCCCCAATTCCAATACCCGAGATTCGTACCTTTCCATTTTCATAAAATATAAAAGATAAAAATAATCTTCCTCAACCTTAACCTTAGCGTAGTAACTTCTTACTAGCATTCCTATTCCCAGAGAGCGATATCAATACCCGTGGCTTACCCTAATTACTACACTACAACGATTAGGTTCCTTGCCTAGGGTGTTATAAAACTTGCTCAAGAAAAGGAAGTTCCTTTGACCCCGAACGACGCGTGTAGCGTTATCAGGTATCCTTGATGATGACCATGTTGACTAGTTATGCTCAATAAAGAGCATAGTTGCATAATACATTAAATAATAAAGAATACTTTAAAACTTTAAAGTTTTGAAAGATCATTGTCAAAAAATGGTGGTTCAGGTTATCACGCACCTTATGGAATGATATGACAATATCAAGATATGTGTAAACATATACAAGAAATTCACTTATTGAATTCTTGAAATAAGTATTCTCAAAATTTCTATGGATCAAAGTTAGTTGAAATTATGCCTTGTCAACAAGTATGATTCTCATGACTTGTAGCAAAATTCATTGACTAAGAATTATCATGCATTGATCTATTTAGTATTTGGATAAAAGGATATTGTAAACATTATTATTAAAATGAAATAAAGTACTTTGTTATGTTTATTATTCATTTATTATGATGTTATCCTATATTTGCATGTTTAAATCCTTGAATAACTTAAGTTATTCTAAATAGTCCGTTGTCAATCAATAACATGGGAATGATATTGAATTAAGACAAATCTAAGTATTAGTTAGAATATACTTGAAAGTATATTGATGCGTAGCATGACTAACTTCAGATGATATTCAATGAATTGAGTATATGACTTATCCCACCCACATGATGGTACTTTATGGATCTTAGTCATTAAGTACATCACGAATATTTATCCTCGACTTGAGATACGAGAGATATGTCATGGATGTAGTGCATTTCTATGAAGCAATCTAACTATATATGAATCGGTAGTTAAAAGGGTTGTTTTCGAAGTGTTGCGAAATTTATGAGTTCGCTTGTAGTCAAACGGATTTGTTTCCTTCAAATTTTTTTGAAGTATAATCTTCTTTGGGACCTCGTAGGGTTGTCAAGATGTTTGCATGGCCATGCCCAAGGTCTTCGGAATATGTTCGGAAGAATTGGTAATCTTGATCAATCCATATAAAGCGAGATACTGAGAATAGTTAATTAAGGAATGAGTGAGATCCATATTCTTATTAACATGGTATTAGAAACAAAGGATGAATATGATGATGAATCATCAAAGTGGTTTTCTCCAGAAACCATACACGAGTTGTCCGGGGCATTGGCGTGTTGCTAGACGCTAACCAATGTCATTACGTTTGTAAACATATCCAGTGGGAGTCATGGAATATGTATATATTAATAAAACGCGTATGTCCGGATTCGAACTCGTGACCACGGGATTGCACACATTAACGAATGAGAATTAAAGTTAATAATTAATGTTAATGATTACGATTAATTATTACACAAAACCGACTAACGATCATTAAGTATTTAATGGAAAAATGACTAACGGTCTAACTTTTTTCGAAAGTTTTCCATTCACTATATAAGCAAACCTAGGGTGAGAGTTTAGGGTTAACTTTGTGCACACACATTAACCTAAACTCTACTCTTTTTCTCTCTTGCATAATCGGCCGAACACCCTAATTTATTAGGGTTTTGGTTTTGTTTTTCCATTAAAACAAAGGTTTGTGTTAGATCTAGCAATCGCTTTAACTCGTGGTTAATTCGTGTGTACAAGAACGTGGTTGTAACACACTATTGTTACACCAATTGGTTTGAGTTGTAAAATGGTAAGGGACAACTCTTTAAACCACTTCATCTTCTTTGTTCAAGAGATCTAACCAAATTGTAAGAGGTATGTTACGCATTTATTTGAGTTAGTTAATTACTATTATGATTCAAAGTCTTCCGTTGTGTACTCTGTGATGTCTATAAGTTATTATTGTATATCATATATCTTAAACTCAACAATGTGTCGGTTGGTGGTTCTTCGGTTTGGCGACGAGGTGGTATGGAGCCTATGTGTGTTTTATTATGTAAGTATTTCATATTTTCATGTGTCTGAGAGTGTTTTATGTGGTATATTTGTTTGGTGACACAAAGAAATACACCGCCACTAGCGGTGTGTGTCGGTTGGGAAATGTTGATGTTCTGTTGAGATAACTCAACTAGAACACAAACCGAGACTCCTAGTTGATACTTCATAAAGCGTTGAAAAAAAACATTTCAAAAAGATAAAACTACTTATTACTTGTCAAACGAATACTAAAATCACAACGTGATTTTGTTTATCGCTCATAAAAGCTTTGCACCAAGATACCCAAAGTTTTGGCGTAACTTAAAGATTTGTAGATTAAATAAAAATAACAATTTAAGAATGACGTGGCCTGTACGTCAAGCTTAACCTCGTATAGTAGAATAATTGGTTTATCTATTATTATTATTATTATTATTATTATTATTATTATTATTATTATTATTATTATTATTATTATTATTATTATTATAAAAACATCACTTCATTAGAAAATCATAGAAAATAACAAGAAATTAGTGGAGAGCCGGAAACTAACCTGGCCACCACTCCTCTGCAATAACAAAACAAACCCTACTAAAAATATAGTTAGCACCACGCCAATATCTTGTGTGACCGAGAACTTTCGGATTCGCTCAGCCAGGTCACCGCCTCCTTCGAGTTCACCAAAGAGGAGAAAGAGAAAGGATGAACCCATATCCAATATCAGTAGCATTTGGTTTCGTGACTTGACACGTTTATACTATTGTGCAACTTCAATCACAAGACGCCCACGCCACAAAGTCAATCATACCCGGTTTGCGTCAAGGCGATGACCCGAGAAGATCGACACACACATCAAGGCCTCTCTCCACGAATAATAATAATAATAATAATAATAATAATAATAATAATAATAATAATAATAATAATAATAATAATAATAATAATAATAATAATATTAGGAAGGTATTCTAGTTTCCTTAGTTGTTTAGGACGGTGGACATAAGTTCAGACTTTATATAAACCCTTCAAGAATTCGTTTATTGGTGAATTCAAGATCGAATAACAATGGCATTAGAGAGAATCGTAAGTTTTGATCTTAGCGGATGCGAAGTGAGAGTATGTCATATATCATTGAGCAGGTATTATGTAGATTGCCCAGCACGAAGGATCTCTTTCGATGCAAGAGTGTTTGTAAGTCGTGGAAGCGTTTTATTACAGGAGGAAACAAGAGTGATATTCTTTAACTTTTTTAACTAAGTACTTATTGTACGTGCATGTGCATGGTATTTGATCTTCTTTAACTTCTTTTCGTGCTATGTCTTTGATTGTATATATATTTACTCGTTTCCCTTTTTGATTTATCAGTTAATCGAAGAACATCTTCCAGCTCCAATCCTAGACAAGTGCCAGATGTTGATGCCGATGACACGTTATTGCTGCTATTCAAATCTATCGAATAATAGTTTTTAGTATGATGGTTTCTAGACGTTTTCCAAATAATTGTTCTTTGGTTGTTTTAATACAGATGTTTGAATATGTATCACTTTAGTTTTGTTTTAAGTTTTCATGGTTTACATCAATTTTCTTATACGTAACGACAGACGTTGTTAATAACATTCCCTCAACTTAACTTTACGACACTGCGACAATCTCATATCTCGTATCTTTTTCAGTATACGTATAACACTAATGAAACGCGTAAAACAGTTAGCTACATATGGGCAATTTCATAGGCCGGCACTTGTTGAGGGCCTCAAATAGTACTAACAAAGCTCTACTTATGGCTGTAACAATATAGTAAAACAACCGAAACTTGTATCCTTAAACAAATCGAATAATGCCGGCATAAGTAACAGAAATCAAATTAAAATCAGTAACCTTTTCTCAAATCAGTTGTTGATCCTTTTGTTGGTGTCACGGTTACTTGTTGCGTGATGATGCATATAAACATATTCTTTATGTGTATCGTCATGGCCAACGATGTCGACAACTTGAAATCATAAAGAACCACTCCACAGGCTGTTTTCACTAATAAGTATTCGTCATCATTCAAACGACCCAAAATCTTTGTAATGCCGAAATAACATGGTCCTTGATCAAACCGAAAACGCCTTTTCCATTCTTTCTGCTTCAATACTGAAACTTCTATACCATTGTTGATAATGTAGTTACATATATATCCAACTTCGCCGTTTAAATCAACGAACTGTGTGTCGTCTATCCAACCACCTCCGATTTTCTTATGAGGATTAATCGACCCGAATTCCTCCTTCTTAACATTAAAGTATACTACCTTTCTTATCTCGTTGGTGGCTTTTGATTTTGGCTTATTGTCATAATCATTAGCGAACCAATATAAGCATCTATTAGCGTATACACATTTATCGACTTTGTGACAAGACGGGACTTGGGCTATCTCTTGCCATGTATTAGTTCCCAATACATGCACCATGGTGCACAGACTATTGTCAACTTTTTCACACTAATCAACTTGTCTATTTCGCAAAATACACGCCATCTTGAAAGTATTGGTTGAAGCATCAAAACCAAGCCCGCATGACTCTAGTACGTCTCGGCGAATGTAACACCAAATTCATGATGGCAACTCGTAACATTCTTTTCTTAGAGGAGGAATAACAACTGAAGAGATAGTATCCCAAACATAGCCTTGTGATAAATAAAACAAGCCATTGCAAGAACCTCGAACAATATGTTGTAAGAATTGTGGTTGTACATTTCTTTGATATCCGAATATCGCACCATAATATATACCTAATGCATAAATCATTTGTACAATTGTATTAAGTACTTTCTCTCTCCAAATTCCCACCAAACATTTTTTCAAATCAACCAATCAAATTATTAGATTCATTTGTAGGCTTGATTAGTAGGCACAACAATCATTTTTCTATCGTAAGAGTAATGTTATTTAGACCTACAACCCAATCTATTATTTATATATAATAAAATAAACTTTTGTACAAGCCTACTAAGCACATTACATTAAAAATTGGTTTAATGCACTACCTTATTTAGCTTCTAAGTACAATTATTTTATGCAGGAGGTTTTGTACAAGTCCTACTAACCTCTTCTTCATGATTCTTCTTCTACACGAATCATTAAAAATCATTCAAATACTATTATAAATCATACAAAACTTCTTCATTACGACAAATAAACCAACACAATCGCACCTCTGTAATCGGTTACAATTGTACAATTATTTATGGCTTTGATTCCGACAAAGAATCATAAACCCTAATATTGTTTCGATTAAAATATATGATATATTTCGATTGATTTTGTCATAATTTTAAGTTTGTTTTGGAGTTTCCTTCATCTAATTTTCTTCCGATTGATAATATTGTTTCGATTTAAATATACGATATATTTCGATTGATTTTGTCATAATTTTGTTTAGGTAGAATGTGATTGTGAAATATTAACCAAGTTTGACATGTTTTATCTCTTTTCATTCTTCAATTTAATTGTTAGTAGATGATATGGATATGATTGATGAAAATGATTATTTGTAGTTTATGTTCTCTCTGTGTTTTTTATGCACACCAAGTGTTTGATAAATTGTGTTTGTGTAAATGTCATTTGTAGGGCAAAAATGGAGCACATGATGATTCCTTATAAGTTATAACCAAGAGATGATGTTGTACATGATGATTCATCCGTTGAATTTATTGAATTAGCGGGTTTGCAAGAGTCCGGTTAGGTGCTTCCTAGAGTTATATGCTTGCAAGTTATTCCATGATAATGTTAGTGACCATACATTGGGTATGTAATTATTTACTGTGGTTAATCCTATTCTTCTTGCATTGTGGTTAATTCAAATAAAACTTTTTATTCATTTATTAAGTAGTAAGCTACAACGAAAATAATGTGTATGAGCTGCTTGAACGTTCAGTCAATCTAGCCAAAACTTTTACACAATCTTTCAAAAGAAATCCACTGGAAAGATACTATAACATACATTTCAAGTTTTCTAACGATAAAATGTGATTGAACTACTGTAAAATGGCTATGAATTTTTCTATATAAATTATGTTAAAATGAGGTGTATGGGGTTGATGATTGTATCTGCTTAATTGCTTATAAAGGGCCTGTTTTGGATGATCAACATTTAAGTTGCATCTATACATCACAGAAATTTCGTGTTTGCAGGTTAAATGATTTTCACGTCTTACTTGGCAAAAGACATTATTAGAAGATAATGGTTTTCCAATGCTATTAGGATTAATTATATATATATATATATATATATTATTCTTTATGCAAGTGCGCTTCTTTTCCAATCCCTAGCGAGTCAACTATAATCTATGTTATTCTACAACATGCAGGTATACCTTCGTGTCTTGAATTGGATAAGGGACTTGAATAAGAGAATATTATTATTTCTCATGGCAGTTCTGCTACTTGGCTCATAATATGTGGTTTGGGTACTCTAAGGTAAAATTATATTTTTCGTGTTTAACTATCATATCTGACATATTTGGATGGTAAGTTTAGTACATGCAATTTTTTTAATAATGTGATAGTATATGAGTTAGATGGCCGGTGTGTGTCGTGTGTAATTTTTTATTTTTCTGCTTATGCTTTTGCTTACAAGGACAAGCAGTCAAGTGTTTGAATTTGCTTATGCCATAGGAATTGTAACACATTTTGTTTAATCTCAAGTTAGAACTTTCAAATTGGCATGTTAGAGCCTGTAAAACTGCATGGTTTGCCCCAAACACTCTAAACTGCTTATGTAAACAAACAAAAATTGTTATCCTAAACACCCTCTTATCTAAAATGCTTATTCGCATAAAGATATGCTAATTTTTTCTTTTTCATTTCTTTGAACTTTCTTTCACTGAAGGGAGTGTCAAGAGCATCATCATACTTGGGCGTATGGAGATAAACCTTTAACCCGCATTTCGTCTGAGGCTGCTTATTATCCATGTCATAAAAAATAAAAGTTTTGCTCATATGCTTTTTGGCATATTTAGGTGCATGGAAATTGATATTTATAAGTAACAAAACATAAGATGAATGGAATGTTAAAGTCACAATAGTGAGGATATGGAACTTAATGAACTATAAACATCAATTGACAATCAGGAAACTGGAATGCATATTAATGGTTGAATTGTTATATGTATGTTAATGGTTGAACAAGTATATGTACCAATCTCTTACTAACTGACGTGATGTCCTATTAAATGTGTTGTTATACAAATGATAGTTATAGTTTTTCAACTTAATTGTTTCGTACTCTTTCAGGGAACTAAAATTACTACATTGTTAAAGAATAAACATGTCAAGTTCTTAAGCAAACACAAGTCACCAAATGCACGGAGTTCGGTGGACCCCGTCTATAGGTTTAATTTTTAACCCTCCGACGTCATGCATAAAGAAGAGCGAGATTTTGTTGTTTCATATGGTATGTTTGCTCATTTATTTGTTACTTTAACAATTCATCATGTGAAATTACCATCACCTCATTGTATAAATTCTAATGTATGTACTTTGTTGTACAAATTCTAATGTAAGTACCATACTGGGAAAAAGGAATATAAATAAATTACCATCACCTCATTGACAAAGGGACAATCTATTATCCTGATTGTATAAAAAAACATGTAAATAAATTTATTGATTTTTTATGGTATTATTTAAATAGGTACCAATACTGGAAAAAAGGAATAGAATTTAACAAATAGGTTGTGATAATGAGAAAAACAATATATTTAGCATATTATGATTGAGGTTGTATTTCTTTCACAAGTAGGGATTCAATTTATGTTACTGACTGCTAAAGGCATCACTTTTACGCTCACATCAATATTTAAGGTCATGGATCATGTGTATTTTCTACCAAGTTATATGTGTGCTACAAAAAAGTTTGCTAAAAAGGAAAAGTAGAAAACAAGTCCCAAAGTGGATTACTAATGCATAAATCCTCATATGTTAGCATTCAAATAGGTGAGATCACTGTTGAAATAAGTTAACACCAGTGATCACATTTTACACAGTTCAGTAGTTAAGATCACTGTTGAAATAGTTAAGTTTTTTCTTAACCCACTATGCTTCAACAATGTACTACAAGCACGGTCGAGTAACTGTATTTTTTCACGTATTCAATAAGTTTGAGCAGGAAATATACGATTTCTTATAGCTTTGCTATGATAAAAGCTCACTCATAATGTTTCCAGTTTTCTCCATTCGACATGTGAAACTTCTTACGAGTTTGAATTTTATTTTTATAACTATAATTGTAACAAATGACTTGACTTTGACTTCGTTGATGTACTCACAAACTATGATGCAAATCATGATTTTCTTAAATAACTGGTGCTGCTAATATAAAGATTCCTTCAGTTCAGGTATGATCCTTATGAGTACATTAATGCTATATTACTAATGAATGACGCAAACTGAATATTGCAGAAGAAACTAAAGCGAAATCAATCAGTATAAAAGTATGAGAAGAGGATACAAGAGTTGGTACTGAATGTCAGCGTAAGATTGATGAATGTTATCAAGCTTGGATGTCTTTAAAAGCCGTAAACGAGCAAGCTGGAAAAGGTCCCTATGGAACTTGACCCTCTTTATGAAGTTGTAAAAAAGTAATGTTTAACAAAAAAACAACTGAGAACAAAAGATTAATTTGTAAAAAGTATTTAGAGTTATAATTATAATACATTGGTGACCCTCTTTTTAACTGCTATGCATGACTGAAGTTATTGTAATAATCCGTGTACCTATATGTCAATTTTCGAATTATATAATGCTCTTATGAATTCAAAAGTCAATATTCATATGTGCTTAACCTTTAAGTTAGTATCCAAACACATCTATATGGAATTTTATTAAGGTTGTTTGCTAAAATTTTGAATTTTTGTTAGTAATCTTAAAGAACTTTCTTTATTATGATTATAATGTTATGTAAGTTGTTGATCATGATAGACAGTTCAATTTTCTCGACTTTTGCAGGTAATAATCTTGGAAGGAGTAAATATCATCACTTTTGATCACATTTTTTATCTTTTGATTCATCGAAATGGCGGTTAAGATATTACGATTACATGTCCAAGATTAGGTTCTTATCTCGGTGTTTCCTAAATATATCCATGTATGTTCTAAGCCAAGAATTTGAACATAAAAAAGAAGTTTGCTTTGGTAAATAAGGGGCTCATCTTTGACATGTAGTTTGTATATATTTTCTTTTATTTTGGCTATTTTGATTCAAAACATAATACTAATACAGGTTCTTATAAACTCTCAACCACTTGATAACCGCTTATTGATTGCTCAATTGGTGAGATTTTACTTGCAGTATTGATTTTGACTAATTATGGATAATTAGGGAGTCGATCAATAGTCAAAGTCAAAG
This sequence comes from Chrysanthemum lavandulifolium, assembly GCA_022545495.1. NCBI lineage: Eukaryota > Viridiplantae > Streptophyta > Magnoliopsida > Asterales > Asteraceae > Chrysanthemum > Chrysanthemum lavandulifolium. Next base: position 314,589,437 of record CM040241.1, on the reverse strand, counting down.
TCTAATGTCTATATTCTTATGCATTGCTGATATGTTAATTTGCGTGACCGGTATTATTTTTCAGGCAGTAGGGCAAAAGAAATCGCCTATAATTCCACAGGTTGAAGTAAGTATTTATCACTGAATCTGTGATGAGCGTTTTTTCCCCGGGTTGACTATACTATCTCTTAATAATTAGTTTGTCACAATAGCTACTATTAGTATACTATTTGAGTAACAACAAAGAAATAAAAAGATTTAGTATCTTTTATGCATTAAAAGACACATTAGGTGACTTTCAAACAGGTTCCCTTGAAATGGTGTGGCTATGGGATTTGAATCATTGAGATATTATTTAGGCTGTTAGTTCATAATGGATGCGATCATGGCTATTTTAATGAGAGTGATTTGGTATATTGGTATTGATTGTTTTTTGTGTTGTGTATTTATATATCAAGTGTGTGCAGTCAAATGAGCACACTATCTGTAACTGTAATGAGAAGTACAAACATATCAAGCTTTGCTGATGTGGTGATCCATTTGTTGAAAGGTGCATATAAAGCTCTACTGATATGGAGATTAGTGTTGCAAGGGTATCTCTGACAGGTAAGTTATCTGATAAATTTGGAAACATACATAGAAATGATTAAAGGTCCGCACAACTATTTGACAAAAGAAACAAAAGTATTCGGAAAGTATTGTGATTACAACCTATTGTACCTCTCAACTATTGAAATGATTCAGATAACAACACAGTCTATGGGGTTAGCTGGTAAGGTTGAGTTTCATATGCACGAGAGAAATGATTAAAGGTCCGCATTTCTTTATATTTCAACTTTGTGAATAGTGGTTGTTTTGGCTTTCTTAGCTTAAGTTTCTTTAGGATTACATATGTACTCGAGTAAAAAAAATTGTTTAATGAACATGAATAATGAGTACTATTTATTTTTAAAGTAACAATTATAAAACTATGTCGTAGAAAGGGCAAGCTAATCCCAAATGTTGGGATTTTGGGGATAGGTTATATATACAAGTTATTTCACTCACTAATAGTTAACTATGTTGTAGCCAATCACTCCTAAAGTTAACTGCCAACCAAAACGCAATATGCAAAAATGCAGTTTTTAATAAGCGACTTTGATATGGATAATTGAGTCTTCATTTCAACTTATATGTTTCTCTAATGGTCGTCTGGATTTGATAATCTGATATAGCCTTGTGCGATAAGTACTAATTAAGGTTCTTAGAGGTTAAGGAGGTTGATCAAGTAATGCGAAGAGGGTGAATTCTTTGTGTCTTATAGTTTCTATGTTAACTAAAAATGATTATATGCTCTACATCTATGGAAACCAACGTTATAGCCTTCATCCTTGGTCTGTTAGTATCCTTCCTGACTTCATGAACACCGTTTATAAACTGCACGGGTAAGAATAATATTACTGTGAATTTTCATTATTTTTTGTCGCATGTTGATGATTTGTAACTATAAATGTGTTTAATAGGTAGGTGAACAAACGGCGTTGATGCAAATGACTTCATAAGGGGGACGATTTGCTTGGCAGCTATATAATGATCATACAGAATCATATGATGACAATTCATATACAACAGTCGGGTTATTGGAACAACGTAATGTAACTAAATTTCTTCGAATAATTTGTGGTACATTTCAAAATAAGTGCAACATATTTTTCTCTTTTATAGACCATTCATTATAACATACAGATTATTTCAAGATAAAAAAAGTAGCATTTTGACCCTTTTTTTTCTTACTTTTTAAGTTATACCAACATTAATATGGGATACGACAAATCATTGACGTTGAATAATTCTAGTGTGTTGTAAACTAACTTAATTATCAAATAATTCACACGTATCTCATTGTTTTTTCATATATTAACGAAACATGTTTACGTTTGTATCTTTTTATCATCACATTTTCATATTTTTTTAAAAACTCCGTAAATCCACAGGTCTTTAAGCTATACTATATAATAAAACAAGATTTTGTACAAGCCCATTGAAGCAGTGCATTAAAAATTCAATTAATTCGATGATGTGTCATTTCATAAATAATCACTTTGTACAACACCTACAATGCATATGTTTTTCTATGATTTAAATTAAGAAAGTTTAGAAAACAAAAAACAAAAAGGTTTAAAGGTTAGACAAAGTCAAACTACGGTTTCATATTTGATTAAATGTAATAAAGACTATCCAAAAATGAGTTGAAAGCTTCTCCAACACTCCCCTTATTACGATTCATCATCATTTCCATTCCTCCATAATCTGCTCCAATATCAATTCATATTAGTTTATTATTTGGGATGAAGCGCCTATGACAGATAAGCTTTGTTTTGAGGCTTTAGATCGGTCTTTGAGAGACATACTTCGTGGGAGCCGGTATGACGCGTGTGATCAGCCTTTTGGAAACATGACGATGGTGTTTGGCGGTGATTTTAGGCAGGTTCTTCCTGTCATTCCGAAAGGATCACGCCAAGACATTGTTGGTGCTTCTTTGAAGCAAGCATACCTATGGGATAACTGCAAAGTTCTTAAGCTAACCGCTAACATGAGGCTTACTGTGGGTTCACGACCGGAAGATGTTAGCGAGATAAGAGAATTTGCAGAATGGATATTGAATGTGGGAGACGGCAAGCTTGGAGGACCAAAAGAAGGAGAGGTTTCGATAGATGTGCCGGAAGATATTCTAATAGATGATACTGATGACCCCATAGCATCTATTATTGACTTTACTTTTAATTGATTGGCAACGCGATGGTTGTAAATCGATTGTGACTCACACATATTTTAAATTTAATAAATTTACGTAATTACTTTTATTATCATCTCATTTATCTATTTCTTTAAAAAATAACCCGGTGTCAACGAGTCTCTAAGCTAGTCCTAAATATATATCTAATGCATAAATCACTTGTACAATTGTAACGTCAATCTTAACTTCATGTATTATAGTAAACATATCTTTTTAAATTTAAGCTATATATCCCTAGTATTTAAAAAAATATTATGTTTATCCAATTACTAAAATTAAGAAGGTGTTTCCTTAGTTGTTTATGACGGTGGACATACGTTCAGCCTTTATATAAACCCTTCAATAACTCATTATTCGGTGAATTCAAGGTCGAGGAACAATGGCATTAGAGAGAATCGTAAGTTTTGATCTTAGCGGATGCGAAAGCGATAGCATGTCATATATCATTGAGCAGGTATTCTTAAGAATTCGCGTGACCGATGTTGTTCGATGCAGGAGTGTTTGTAAGTCGTGGAATTGTTTACTCACATACCCTAGTTTTCTAAAGCTCATCTAAAAGATCATTATATCGATGATA